>CM062295.1:391330670-391695204 GCA_031216915.1 Pictodentalium vernedei | reverse complement strand
ATACACCACACTTTACACTAAAAAGAATAATAAATGCAGAAAGAATAGTTGAATTTAAAACACTTATCTCGCAAAGTGATTTTAATCCTGTAATGCAGTCGAATTGTCCCAATGAGTCATATGAAACCTTTCTAAACGTCTATATGTAAGCCTATGAAAGAGCATACCCTCTCAAACGTATTAGCCAGAACACAAAATTTATTAAAAAACAGCCATGGATGACAAGGGGGCTTGTAATATCCTCCCACAACAAAGAAAAATTCTACAAGAAAAAACTCCAAGCTCCCACCGAAAGGAACTCAGAAAACTATAAAAACTACTGTAGAATCTTCAACAAGGTAAAGAAACAATGTAAAGCTACCTATTATAGAGATATCATAAACGAAAACAAAAACAATATGCGAAGAACGTGGCAGATTTTAAACGAAGCCATCAATAAAGGAAAACCTGAAGCCAGATTACCATCGTTCTTCATCCAGGACAACATCGAGTTAAGCGAGCCCCATGCCATCGCAGAAGAATTCAGCAATTTCTTTATCAACATTGGAAAAAAACACATCCGAACAGATTCAGAAAACTAATAAGTCCTACACAGATTACATGGACAACAATGTCTCCAATAATCTCTATTTAATACCCACAAATCCCACAGAAGTCAACCGAGTCGTAAATAAAATGAAGCCAAAATTATCTAAAGACTGCGATGACATCACAAACCTATCTTCTTAAGCATACGCAACCGAAGTATTGGATCCTCTAACACATGTAATTAACAACCCTTTCCTAAACGGCAAAGTACCAGACAGGATGAAGATCGCGAAGGTGATACCCATATTTAAAGCGGGTGACGAGCACAGCTTTACAAATTACAGACCTATCAGTATACTTCCGGTATTCTCAAAAGTAATGGAAAAACTCATGGAAAGTGAAGCTAGAGAGTTTCCTCAATAGGTTTAATATTTTTATACCCTCACCAATATGGGTTCCGAAAGCGACATAGTACTATTCATCCAGTTCTTCAGCTCCTTAAAAGCATTGCAATAGAAAATAATAAAGAAGAAAAAAAACAGCACCTTAGCACTGTTCCTGGATTTGTCAAAGGCTTTTTGACACCATAAATCACGAAATACTATTAGGTAAACTGGAAAAATATGGCATCCGAGGTGTCACCAACAATTGGTTTAGAAGTTACTTGTCCAACAGGTCTCAATATGTCACGTACGGAGAACACAAATCGAACTTAGCCAAACAGAGTTGTGGTGTACCACAGGGCTCGATTTTAGGCCCTATTCTTTTTCTTTTTATATATAAATGATATAAGTAACTCAACATCACTCAATCTTTTATCTTTTGCCGATGACACCACTGCACACTGCCCGGGCTCCGATAATAATCCCATTACATCGTATTTCAATGACGAGCTCCAGAAACTATTCGAATGGTGCTCTGTGAACCAGTTAATGCTGAATGCTAAGAAGACCTCGTACATCATACTTAATCCAAATAAAGGTAGGAACAATAATCTTTGTCAAGAGGTAAAAATAAATAACCAAAACATTAACAAAGTTGGGGCCACCGAAAAAGAAAAATCTGTTAAATTCTTGGGAATTAGCACACTTGCCCGGGCCTCCGATAATAATCCCATTACATCGTATTTCAATGACGAGCTCCAGAAAACTATTCGAATGGTGCTCTGTGAACCAGTTAATGCTGAATGCTAAGAAGACCTCGTACATCATACTTAATCCAAATAAAGGTAGGAACAATAATCTTTGTCAAGAGGTAAAAATAAATAACCAAAACATTAACAAAGTTGGGGCCACCGAAAAAGAAAAATCTGTTAAATTCTTGGGAATTAGCATTGATGAACATTTATCCTACAAGGCTCACATATCCCGATTATGCTCGAAAATAGCACGCGCAAACTATAGTCTAAACACAGTTAAAAATATCCTCCCCCACGGAGCTATGAAAACTTTTGTATTACGCCCTCATACATAGCCATTTGGTATACGGAATCCAGGCATGGGGCAACTCAAGAGCTATCAAAAAACTAGCTGTCCTGCAAAAACGTTCAATACGAATAATTAATAACAAAAAAGTAACAATTCTCATACAGATCCCCTGTTTAAAGAAAACCAAATACTCAAGGTTGATGATTTGTTTAGGCTACATGCACTACTGTTCGTGTTTGACTGGCAGAACGGCAGATTACCGGTGTCTTTCAATGATATATTTAAAATTACTGACAATCCATCTGGTAGGAGAACTAGACAGTCAGGCTTCCTATACATAGAAAAAAACACGGACCCAAACTCTGGATAAATTTCCTTTATACTCCTTCCCGAAACTATGGAATGCTCTGGACGACACAACTCGTAGATATTAGCGACAGAAGCATGCTTAAGAACAAGCTAACTTCCACATTCATTTCCTCATATTCCAGTTATGTCAGCTGCAACAATCCCTACTGTCCTGATTGCACTTCGTAAACTTCGTAAATTGTCAAAGTCGTGGTCCGCGTCTAAATCTGGAATCCTCGTCTTGTGCAACCTGTCGCGCTTCCTCCTTACAGTGGTGCTATGTAAAATACTATATGGATATAAGTAAGAACTTGCAAATAAAAGTCTACACAAATAAATCAATAACATTCGTCATCCTACGATGATGATGCAGCTAACGTAGACACCACACCCAAACATCATGACCAACCTCCTTGTCGCAGTCTAAACGATACGAACTTCACGATGGGACTTGTTGCCGCCCTCATGTGTTATGATAAGTAGTGGAGGGAGTCCTATAGGCAGGTTGCTTCTTGCCTACCTTGAATCACCGTCTTTCCGCTGGCGAAAATGAAACACTAATACTCTAATATCAGAAAAGTAATGATTCGATCGTCATTCTCCATCATGTGTCACATAATTGGCTCTCAGTTCATTCTTTCAGTCACAGTCTGTTTGCAATCACCCCATCTTCTTCCTGGGGGTGGCAGGTAGACAGCCAATCTGGCTATGCCACTTCCTACGGTATACTTCACATTACATTTGTGCAATATGTTTATTTGTAACCATTTTACATGTATGTGTACCGTGAAGAAAGAATCTGAATCTGAATCTGAATCTTCTTCTTCTTCTTCTTCTTCTTCCTCCTTCTCCTTCTCCTCCTCCTTCTCCTCCTCCTCCTGCCTCCTCCTCCTCCTCCTCCCTTCTTCTTCTTCTTCTTCTTCTTCTTCTTCTTCTTCTTCTTCTTCTTCTTCTTCTTCTTCTTCTGTCTTCTATGCGCTTCTTTGTCTGCACGATAATTCAAAAACGATTTCTCCTAGCTCATTGATCATTTTGAATGTGGGTCACGCTCATATCTCAAGCATGGTATGATGAATAGACCTGGGACTAACACCAAATGAGTCGACACTTGATGGGGATTCAAAATATGGGTCAAGGTCATGGAGGTCACCTAGGGGTCATTGAGTGCATTTTTCATAATTGCTGGAAATCACATTTTTTGACCCCCTATTTCATCATTCAAATTACTGGGGAGAGCCAAAAATGACCATTTCTGATTCGTGTATCGAACCCTTTGAATGCTGGTCACATATATGCCTTTTCTGGTTCCTTATAAATAATTGTTTTGATTCCAGTATGAATATCTGTAAATACTATTAACGAAAATCCATTTCTGATTTGTTTGAAAATATTTTACTCCTGAAAATAAGCCTCCATAAATTCTCTTTCTGCATAGTTTATTCCTGATACTTTAACCCTTTTCATACAGACTTGAATGTACTGGGTGCAGTAAATTCTGTTTCTCTAGTTTCTCATTCTTTTCTCAACGTCCAAAGATTCCTCTTTCCCTAGTTCAGCTATCTAAATATTCCGGCTTCCCCAATGGCGTAGCCCCGATGTTAGGATAGCTGAACTATCACTTCTCCCACTTCGACGAATCTCTCCTTGCGACACTGAATCTTAGTGTAACCCATGTCTGTGTAGTTATATGTTGTATATAACTAATTTCTATTGCTGCCCACAGCATAATCTTAGGGTTAATCATTTGGTGTGCTTGAATTGAGTGAATGAATGCAACTCACTTTACACTGCACTTATCTCGCATGACGTTTTAACACCTTGGTTCTCCCGCCACATTCTTGATATAGGGTCAGGTAGCCAGAGTTTGTCCGCTATATCTAGTGAGATTGAAAATGTAACGCGAGTTCCATTTTCCACTAATATTGTGCTTCACCGTTATATTTGCGAGATTATATCTGATATTTTTATTGTGCCACATCGCAAGAATGATGGACTAATTTGTACATTTACCTTATCTAGCATGTTTTGTTTAAATAAATATTTTTGAGCCTTAAACTTTGAGTTTGAACACTTCAACCCAAGAATGGTTACATTAGGTTGTGTTGAATTTTGTGCGTAACTCACTTCTTTTTCTCTTCATCCCTTAATCCTTATTCAATGCCATCATTAATTCCGCACAAAACAAAAACTTGTCGGGCCTGACAGAATTTAACTCATACAAATCAGCATAAAATACTCGGGTCTGGCACAATCTATCTCATTCAAATCTTGTATTAAATAGTCGAGCCTGACAGAATGTAACTCATATAAATCTTGTAAATCTTATATAAGATAGTCGAGCCTGACAGAACGTAATTCATACAAATCTTGTATTAAATAGTCGAGCCTGACAGAATGTAACTCATACAAATCTGCATAAAATACTCGGGTCTTACAGAATGTAACGCATACAAATCTGTATAAAATACTCGGGTATGACAGTATGTAACTCATATAAATCTGCATAAAATACTCGGTCTGACAGAATGTAACTCATACAAATCTGCACAAAATACTAGGATTTGCCAGAATGTAACACAAACAAATCTTGTATCAAATAGTCGATCCTGATAAAATGTAACCCATCCAAAACTACATAAACGGCTCGGATCTGACAGAATGTAACTCATACAAATCTTCTGTAAAATACTCAGGTCTGACAGATTGTAACTCATACAATTCTGCATAAATTACCCGGATCTGACAGAATGTAACACATTGAAATCTTGTATAAAATACTCATACTCGGGTTTGACAGAATGTAACACACACAAATTTTGTATACAATACTCGGGTCTGACAGAATGTTACACATTGAAATCTTATATGAAATACTCGGGTCTGACAGAATATAACGCATATAAATCTGCATAAATTACCCGGGGTTGACAGAATGTAACACATACAAATCTTGTATAAAATACTCGGCACTGACAGCATGCAACTCATAAAATCTGCATAAAATATTCTGTTCTGACAGAATGTAACTCATACAAATCATATATAAAATAATCGGGTATGACAGAATGTAACTCATACAAATCTGTATAAAATACTCAGGTATGACAGAATGTAACTCATACAAATCTTGTACAAAAATAGTCGAGCCTGATAGAAAGTAACTCATACAAATCTGCATAAAATACTGGGGTCTGACAGAATGCAACACATACAAATCTTGTATAACATAATCGACCTTGACAGAATCTAACTCAGACAAATCTACATAAAATACTCGGGTCTGAAAGAATGTACTGATGCGAATCGTGCAGAAAATAGTCGAGCCTGACAGAATGTAACTCACGCAAATCTGCATAAAATACTCGGATCTGCAGGCATAACGTAACACATGCAAATTTTGTTTAAAATAGTCGATCGCGACAGAATGTAGCTCATACAAATCTGCATAAAATACTCGAGTTTGACAGACTGTCACTCAACAAATTTTGTATTAAATACTCGGGTCTGACGGAATGTAACGCATATAAATCTTGTATGAAATACTCGGGTCTGACAGAATGTATCAAATACAAATATTGTATAAACTAGAGAAACAAAATTTACTGCATCCAGTAAATTCAAGTCTGTGTGAAAAGGGTTAAAGCATCAGGAAAAAACTATATAGAAAGAGAAGTTATGGAGGCTTATTTTCAGGAGTAAAATAATTTTTAACAAATCAGAAATGGATTTTCGTTAACAGTATTTACAGATATTCATACTGAAATCCGAACATTTTTTCTAAGAAACCAGAAAATGCATATATGTGCACACCATTTAAACGGTTCGATCAAGGAATCAGAAATTTACATTACTGGCTCTGCCATTTATTTGAATGATGAAATACATGAATAAACTTTAGAATTGCATTAGTTGGTATGAAATTCAATTCCTAATAGGTCTGAAAAATATGCTCTTAATGACCTCTGTTGACCGCATTGGGGGGGGGGGGGGGTTGTGGGGGGGGGGGGGGGGGGGGTATTCTGAACGTCCATTAAGTTTCAACTCATTCGGTATAGGTTCCATCTCTATGTGTCATACCATGCCTGAAGTATGAGCATAAACTACTTTGTGAGAATGGAAAGGGTTTTCATTATTCTCGATTTTGTATAAAATAATTTTTTTTTTACCCATATTAAGATCTTGAGAGGGTTAAAATACCTCCTAAGTACTCCATTTTAATCCTTTGAAAGGGGGCACGGTGGCTCAGTTGGTAGAGGTGCAGGCTTCCCGTAGAGACGTCCTCGGTTCGAATCCTACCTGCAGCAACCGCGCTATGTCCTTGGATAAGACTCTTCACCCCATTGCCCACTTGGGGTCATGGTGACACTGTGTACCAAGGCGTACTGCTTATCGATGGTGCACCTGTCTTCAACCAATGCTAACCCTTATTGTGTGGAATTAGTATGTGGGGAAGCTGACAGTTGCTCGCTGTTGCCTGGTGGTTCTCCCTGGGTACTCCGGCTTCCTCGACCCGTAAAACTGTCGTGGTCATGATTAACCATTGTGCAGAAATTATGTGATCTTAAACACCAATAAATAAATAATCCTTTAAAAAATCAGCTCATTCCAATGATGTTATCAGCTATGTTGTTCAAGCAAAAATGAAAAAGTAATTAAAACTGAATAGACATTTGAACGGTTTTCGTCATTATGTTGGGTAAGGGGTTAAGAATGCTCTTACATTGGACAGCACACTGAAACGGTGGCCCATTCCGTATAGAATTAAATGTTACAGAAAAGATAGCGAAAAACATTCTGCAGCCATCAGTTATATAAAGGTGTTTGTACTCACATTGAAGAATTAAGAGGGTTAAAAACAGACCTTTCAAATATTCCATTTCTTTACTTTATAACTGTGATAGGTGTTTCCAGAATGACGCACACCACTCCATTCCAAAACCTGTCGATCCTTAGTTGTGATTGAGAATAAATGAATTTTAAAACTGCTTTGAAAAGTGAAGGGTTCTGGTTGCTCAACATGATTTGAAAGTGATGTTTGTAACATGATACTGAATAAATATACATTGTCACATAGTTATGACGTCACGCCTTTGTTAAAAGTGTGTGATATATTTCGAAGAGTTGTTTAGAGCATGTGTGATATTCAACATATATCGCCACACTTTTACCAATCAAGGAACAATAGACAGTGATTGTGTAACCTGTCAGTTCTAATACAAACACAGCCGAGAGGAAAGATTAAGGGCACCTGTGCTAAAATGTTTTGAACAGAGAAACGAGAATTTACCTGACTTTTGATTTTATTGAAAGAGTTAAAGAAAGAAATCCACACCCGGGTGAAATGATAAATGGAACGTTTAATTTCTCGCTCAACCTTTTGAGCGCAATGACGAAACGGAAAAAATGAAGTAATATCACTTGCTTTCCATCAATCTTCATGTGTCTTGCAAGTTTGGCTTAAGAAATTAACTAATTAAACGGGAATGGACACGTGTCAGACAAGGGTTCAGTGGAGTGTTTGATTGTTAGTGTTTTGATTGTTTGTGCAAACATCAATGTGACAAGTCGGTTACAGCACAAAAACTCGTGACATTGAACATACAATCGCTCGAGCTAGTTACTCGGACAAGTCCTCGTTAACTAACTCTCGCGATTGTATATTCAATAGGGAGGCAGTTGGGAGTACAGGGGTAACCATGGCCTTCTCGTCCGAGAACCGCGACAAATCAGCGGCTGGCCAAAGTGTTATTATTATTATATCACTTGTTTTCTATGCTGTAACCTATACATATTATCCTATAAAACAGCAGACACAGGTTTCTCTCAGACCCTTTGATTATGAGAGATTATATGCTGTCTTAGATAATGGCGGAAAAATATGCTCTTAATGACTTCTGTTGACCACATTGAGGTGGAGCCTCCAGCAAGTTCAACTAATTCGATATAGGTCCCATGTCTATAGGTCATACCAAGTCTGAAGTATGAACATAAACCACTTTAAAAATATCGGCTCCGCCAACTCCGGGCCTACCATATTTCTAGATGACGGCAAATATTCATGTTAGCTAGAATATGTTAAGGTAAATGGTACTTCTGGAAAATATATTGCAAGTGAAAGATTTCGTAATGTAAAAAGGCCTTAAAGGCCCTCGTGAGCCTTTCTGAAGGATTATTAGCATTGACAAAATACAGAGGTCCCAACGATAGCCAGATGTGTTTAGAGCAACATTGTGAGAATGGAAAGGGTTATCTTTACTCCCGTATTGCATAAAATGAAATTTTTGCGACTCATATTAAGATCGTGAGAGGGTGAAAATTCTCGATTTAAATACTCCATTTTAACCCATTAAAAACGAGCTCATTCCAATGAGGGGGCCTAAGCTATGTTTTTCATGCAAAAATGAAAAAAATAATGAAAATTGAATGAGAATTTCTGTGAATAACGCTGGCCGGTTTTCACCGTTACATTGGGTAAAGGGTTAAGTATGCCTTATTGAGAGGATTAAAAGCATGCAATTTAAAAGTACACATCGCCACCGTCCTCCTTAGCGGGAAAACGGGATTACGCGCCTTGCCAAGGACACAACACAGATACACATGGCGACGTTAGTACCATGAACCTCTCTCTTTGAAGTCCAACTTCGTTGCCTCATAGTCATCACGTGCCTGTCTGATCCATTTAACCCATTACCTAACATGAAAAGCAGACGACACTTGCAAACAAAATTCTTGAATAACTCATTTTTTTTAAATTGTTTGTCTCAAAAACATAGGTTATGACCCATCATTGGAATGAGCTCGATGAGTTCGTTCCAAAGAGGGTTCATAACCTATGCTTTTGGGACAAAACATGAAACAATAATGAAAATTAATTGGCGATTTTTGTGAATAGCGCTGGCCGGTTTTGGCCGTTACGAGTTAAAAGGTCTTAAAATGCATCTAGGTCCCTAAAGAAGACGTGCGCGAAATAAGAAGATGGTTGGATCTCAAGAATGGCGGTTGTGAACAGAGGGGCAATGTGACAGAAAATTAACAAAACGTTCTGCGGTCACCAGTTAAATGAAAGCATTTGGACTCACATTGAAGTATTACGAGGGTTAGAAGAGACCATTCAAATATTCTATTTTATTAAATTATAATTGTGATAGGTGTTTCGAGAAAGCCACTCACCATCATTGCTTCTTGAATGGTTGGCAATGACCAGCAGGGGTTAATCAGAACCGATTCTCAAGTGATGTCTAGGGGTTAAATTAATCCTGTGCACATTGATGTCAAAATGGCAATGTTTTCAGCAGCAAATATTTTCATGTAATGCAGTTTGATATTTAACCAAATATACCTTGTTTGACAGAGCTCAGTGAGATCTGTCAAACAAGATACAATTGGTTAAATTCATAGTTACACAAGAGAAAAACAGAGTGTTTGGAGAAAATTATGTTGTACTACCAGAATGCTAGGGGTTAAAGGACAATACTCAGATTTGAAGTTGGACTTGGCCACTGAGTGTTAAAAGATATTTTCAGCTGCTAAACCAACAAACACTAGTCAAAATTTCACGGATGATTTGGTTTAATTAGTCTAAAACATGTTATTCATATTATGCATTTTAATGTAAAAATCAAATTATTAATTCTAAATTCCAGATGAGAGAAACATTTTAGTACAGACCAAAGTACAACTTAAAGGAGCTATAGCTCTTCAGGAGAGTAGTAGACCAAATTTATTAACTTATTATAATAAAAACAAGGTTATAAGCTCTTTAGCCCAATTAGTCTAACAGAGGTAATTAAAACTAACCACAAAATATAGCAAACGTGAGCTCTTTAGGAGAGTTTAGCTTTTTAAGAGGGTTCAGTGGGAGTGGTAGTCCGCACTAACTGTACTTTGAGAGTAGTGAATGTAGCCAGCTCGGCAAAGCTATGAACTGAAGTTTCTGAGCTGAGAGTACCTGCTTTTGTACACCAGAGGGATGAAACGGCACAAATCAGAGACATTCTCTTAATGGCACTTTGGCACCAAGGTTTTCTGCACTCTCAGTGAGACTGAGCCGACCACAGAGAAAGACTACAGAAGTTTTAAACAGTCATAGCACTAACACAGTTAACAGTACAGTCGACCATGTCAGTATTGCATTTTCAGCCGGCATCCTGGCAGTTTTGTGATAAGTTTCAACAATTATTCGGTGCAGTTTTATGGAAAGGGTTAACTTTATTATAGGTTTCAACAATTATTCAGTGCAGTTTTATGGAAAGGGTTAACTTTATACTTTATTCTCTCTGAAATAAAATATGTGCAATCCACGTTGAAGCCTTGAGAGGGATAAAAGCATTGAACTGAATAATTAGTCTGTGTGAAACACACAGACTATTGTTTTTGTATGGTTTCTTTTTCTTTTTTCCTTTTTTTTAATTTTCTTCTACTTCTTATTAGTCTGTGTGAAACACACAGACTATTGTTTTTGTACGGTTTCTTTTTCCTTTTTTTTTAATCTTCTTTTTCTTCTTCTTATTCTCCTGTCTTCTGTCTTTTAACCCCTTTTTATCCGCAAGATAACTCGAAAATGAATTGCCCGATCTCGTTGATTTTTGGCATACCGACAGAGAGTCACATGTTCTCGGCACCTAATCTTTTTTCAGATTCCTGGGGCATTAGGGGTCTCCGTGGGGGTGTTTTGAAAGTGGGTCACGCCCATATCTCAGGCGTGGTATGACCTATGAACCTGGGACCAACACCAAATGAGTCGACACACGACGGAGGTTCAAAATATGGGGCAAGGTCACTGAGGTCACTCAGGGGTCATTAAGTGCATTTTTCATAATTGCTGGAAATCACATTTTTGGACCCACTAAAGCATTCGTAGCGTCCATACATGCATTTTGACGTAAAAAAGTGGGCGTGGCCAAAATTTTTGAAGGTGGGTTACGCTCATAACTCAAGCATGGCACAATGCATGGATCTGGGACTAACACCAAATGCGTCGATACTCGATGGAGGTTCAAAATATGGGTCAAAGTCACGGAGGTCACCAAGGGGTCATTAAGTGCATTTTTTATAATTGCTGGAAATCACATTTTTTGACCCACTAAAGCATTTCTAGCGTTCATACATGCATTTTGACGTAAGAAAAGTGGGCGTGGCCAAAAATTTTTGAAAGTGGGTCACGCTCATAACGTAAGCATGGTACGATGCATGGACCTGGGACTAACACCAAATGAGTCGACACTCGATGGAGGTTCAAAATATGGGTCAAGGTCACGGAGGTCACCCAGGGGTCATTAAGCACATTTTTCAGAATTTCTGGAAATCACATTTTCTGAACCCCCAGAGCATTCCCGAAGTCCATATATGAATTTTGTATATAAAAAGTGGGCATGGCCAAAATATTTGAAAGTGAGTCATGCTCATATCTCAACCATAGTATGACGAATGGCCTTGGAACTATCACCAAATGAGCCGAAACTCGATAGAAGTTCAAAATATGGGTCAAGGTCATGGAGGTTGCCTAGGGGTCATTGAGTGCATTTTTCGGAATTTCTGGAAATCACATTTTTTGAACCCCTAAAGCATTCCCGAAGTCCACACATGAATTTTTTACATAAAAAGTGGGCATGGCCAAAAGTTTTGAAAGTGGATCATGCTCATATCTCAAACATAGTATGACGAATGGACCTGGAACTAACACCAAATGAGTTGAAACTCGATAGAGGTTCAAAATATGGGTCAAGGTCATGGAGGTCACCTAGGGGTCATTGAGTCCATTTCTCAGAATGGCTTTAAATCACATTTTTTACCCCTAAAGCATTCCCGAAGTCCATACTGAATTTTCACGAAAAAAGTGGACACGGCCTAAATTTTGAATGCGCGTTATGCTCTTATCTCAAGCATGGTATGACGAACGGACCTGAAGCTAACACCAAATGAGTCAACACTCGATAGAGGTTCGAAATATGGATCTAGATCACGGAGGTCACCTAGGGGTCATTGAGCTCATTTTTCAGAATTAATGGAAATCACATTTTCTGACCCTCCTAATGCATTCCCGAAGTTCATACATGTATTTTTACACGAAAAAATGTGGGTGTGGACAAAATTCTTAAGAGTGGGTCACACTCATATCTCAAGCATGGTATGTCACATAAACATGGGACCAGCACCAAATGAGTCAACACTCCATAGAAGTTCACAATATGGTCAAGGTCACTGAGGGCGCCCAGGGATAACTGAGTGCATTTTTTAGTATTGCTGGAAATCACATTTTTAGACCCCTAATACATTCTTTTGACCAAACCTTTTGATCGCTGTGCACATATATGCCTTTTCTTGTTTCTTAGAAATATTGTTCTGATTCCTTTATGAATATCTGTAAATACTGTTTACGAAAATCCCTTCCTGATTTATTTAAAAATATGTTACTCGCGAAAATAACCCTCCATAAATTTTCTTTCTATATAGTTTTTTCACCGATAGATTTTTTAACCCTTTTCTTACAAGCTTAAATTTACTGGATGCAGTAAATTCTATTTCTCCAGTATTAACATTATTTTTTATTTCAATGATTTTTGTCTGATAGATTCCATACTATTCTACTGAAATTTGGCAATATATAGAGAGCTTCATTGGAAGTTTCCCACCTGGATCATTTTTCGTTTTCTGCCAAAAGTGTGCAAAATGTTTTCACAATGTTACATTTTGCCACAATTCTCAAACAAGACCCTGGACGGTTTGTCTGGAGCTTTCGTAATATTTGTAGCATGACTTACTACATCTGACTACATCAGCTGTATTACCTGCGTTGCACCCTTTTGACCTCAAAATTCCGAGCAAAATGCAATTTTGGCAAAACTGGCCAATTTTCACATGCGACTTCTCAGCACTGCGGTCACATTTTTGTAAAACGTTTCCCATGAGAAGTTTGGGCATTCAGCCAAGAATAATTTGGCTGTTAAATATTTTATTCACAGTTTTTAACCTTCACCTCTTTTTCGGGCCTTGAATTCGAGTATCCCAAACTTCTTCATAAAGTTGGCTCATTTTTCGTTCATTTTTCTTCCATTTACGAATGGTATATCGAAATATTATTTACATGTTCGTATTCACAATTACATATCGAGCATATTTTCTGTTGTACGTTTGGTTGTAAAGTTTAACCATATGCCCATTCTGTTTGCATAAAGATAGATGCTGTCCAAAAAAAAACTCTCGCTTTTCAGAATTTGGTACGATTAAGTGACAATTTACTCCATTCCTAGTTGATTGAGTGCTGAATGTTTTCAATGGCTACATGCAGCAGTCATAGTATGAAAACTTTTGTTTGAAACTCCCATATGGGAACTGTCTGGTTAATTGTGATTTTTGTAAAATCACCGAATATTGATAAACGTGCAGCGGTAGATTGGAAAAAAATATCTGAAAATTCTGTTGACATTCAGATTCATAGTTAAGTCCAAGAAGATTTTCTGTTATAAGGTAGCTGTAAAGTTTAATCCAATCCCTCTTTCGGTTGCATAAAGATAGGTGCCGTCGAAAATAACTCCATTTTTCAGAATTTTGTAAGTTTAAGTGACAACTTACTCCATTTCTAATTGATTGAGCGTTGAATGTTTTCTATTGCTGCATGCAGCAAGAAAAGTGTGACATCTCTTGTTTTGTATGTTATTATTAAAAGTTTCACCCTGGCAGATTTGAGACTTCCCTTGTGGACACTGTCGAAATAATTGTTATTTTCGTAAAATGACTGAATATTGGTAAGCGTTCAGGGTAGTTTGGAATAGAATATCTGAAAAAGCGTTTCAATATTCAGATTCACAGTTCAATTTCAATAAAATTTTCTGTTATAAGGTTGCTGTAAAGATTAACCCAATCCCTGTTTCGGTTGCATACAAATAGGTGCCGTCGAAAGAAAAACTTTCATTTTTTTTAGAAATTCGTAGGTTTAAGTCGCAATTTACTCCATTCCAAATTGATTGAGTACTGAATGTTGCCTATGAGTGCATGTGGCTAGCAAAGTATGACAACTTTTGTTTTACATGTTATTATTAAAAGTTTAATCCTTGGCAGATTTGAAAGTTCCCAAGTGGATACTGTTAGAATAAATGTTATTTTCGTAAAATCATTCCCTGAATATTGGTAAGCTTGCAGTGATCTTTGGGTCCTATATAAAGGTGCAAAAAGTTGAACAGTTCATCAAATAGACAGAAATAATGCCACACTCGGCCGTTGACAGGTAAATAATGAGTGGAAATTTCATTGCATTGAAAATAAAGTGGGAACGAACCGTTCTCACGGTTTCCATCGATTTTATGCCAAAATGTCGGCCAGGCTTCGTAGAACAAGTTCTGAAAATTGCAAGTTGCTGCCTTCACCGGTCTGGACACAGGTCGTGTATGTCTGAAGTGATATTTTAATGTCTAATATGTACATTTTCATTAATCTTTTCCCGCCAAAAACCTACTCACCGCCGTTTCCTTTTCACTTTTAACTTCTGACGATTCTCAAACATTTCAAGGTTGCGGTGGGATCCCTAGGTGCTGTTCTTAAAGAAGCTAGAGAGACTGCGCCCATTCCCACCCTCTTCCTTCGCTCCGGCTTGAAAAAGACCAAATTCAGAAAATTACCTTCTCTCTTCAAAAACGCTATATGTCGGGGAATTCTCGGCGGCTTTCCATGAAATGTTCACGAATAGTTGCTACATCGGTTGCCTTGAAAATCGACACGAATTGCTCATTTCGTCATGTCCAATTCGAAAAGAGCGTATGCGCATGCGCGTTAGGCTCCCATGGGATACGCGCTCTGTTTTTGGATTTTTCTGGGATAGGTCGAGTACGGCAGAGCTTCTAGAATAAAGGTTGAAAATTTCGAGTCGCTACTCCAAAAACTCTCTCCACAATCTACTGTACATGGAACAGAGTGTATACTTTGTTTGACCTGCCGGCAGTCAAAATTACCCTTCTAGATTTATATGTTATTAATAAACGTTTAAACCTTGGCAGATTTGCAACTTCCCTTATTGGTACATCCACGGTGTTTTGAGCCGGTCCCAGGACTCAAGGCAGATACTAAACTGTCGAGCGGGGATAGTAGAACACATTCTGAGAATTTCAAGTGGCTGCCTTGGATGGTCTGGTTACAATTGGCGTATGTCCGACTCTGGTGTCCAGTAAATTTTAAAGTCAGCTTAGCCAAATGACAACTTTTTTGCCACTGGGTTGAGTTGTCAGTTTCTGTCGGGACGATCGAAAATAAACAGTTCAAGTCCAAACTATCGGTCCTCATAAAGTTGCGAGTAGTTAAAGTTGAACAGGTAATCAAATAGACAGAATTAATGCCAAAGTCGACCGATGACACGTAAATAATGGATGGAAATGGCATTGCATTCAGAATCTATTAGTGACGAATCGTCGACTCGGTTCCCACGCGATCCACGATGTTCCCTCAGGGCCTCGGCACTCGACAAAGATACTGAAGTGTTGAGCGGGGTTTATAGAACAAATTCAGGAGACTTCATGTAGTTGCCTTCAGTGATCTGGACACGGTGGGTGTATTACCGACAGTATGGGTGTCTGTTCGATTTTAATATAAAATTAACCACATTACCACTTTTTCGCCATTAAACCATGCGCGATTTCTGTCAACGTTTCCTTTCTGGAGATTACCTAACTGTTACCAGCTTGACGGGGCCCATTTGGCGCCAGTGAACGAGATGCATCTTTCAGTCATCAACATCTCTCCACCAGTAACTGTAAATTATAAGTTTCAAATGGAAATAGCTCAGAGAGGGAGCACAACCACAACCTCAGACAACCACCTAGCGCCAGCTCGCACCCACTAGAAAAGACCAAATTCAAATAATTACCCCAACTAATAAAAACGCTAAATCTCAGGCAATTCATGGCCGATTTCCATGAAATTTTCACTCATTCTTCACCAAAAGTTATCGCATCGTCTCCAATAGAGAGACATCAGTTTCGCATTATATCTTGTTGAATGTCAAGAGAGCGTATGCACATGTGCGTGGGTTCCCACGGAGCTAGTGCTTGGTTTGGGCACTTTCTTATAATGCAACGGAGTTCAGCCGAGCTTCAAGAACAAAAAGCTGAAAGTTTGGAGTCGCTGCTCTAAAAAACGTTCCCCCACATTCTATGATACCTGATACACACAGGTTGTTATTATTAGTCTTTGTGAAACAAACAGACTATTGTTTTTTGTACGGTTACTTTTTCTTTTTTTTATTCCTCTTCTTCTTTTTCCGTCTTCTCTCTTCTATTCACTTCCTTGTCCGCACGATAACTCGTAAACGAGTTGCCCTATCTCGCTGACAGTCTGATAGACAGTCACAAATTCTCGGCCACCTATCTTTTTCAGATTTCCGAGACGTTAGGGATGTCCGTAGTGGTGTTTTGAATGTGGGTCATGCCAATATCTCAGGCACGGCAGGATGTTTGAACCTGGGACCAAACCACAAAGTCGACACTCGATGAAGATTCAAAATATGGTCAAATTCACTGGGGTCATTGAGTGCATTTTTTCAGAATTGCTGAAAATAACATTTTTGGACTCCAAAATGCTTTTCCCGAAGTTGATACATGCATTTTACATGAAAAAAGTGGGTGTGGTCAAACACTTTTTGAAAGTGGACCACGCTCATATTTCAAGCATAGTATGATGTATGGACCTGGAACCAACACCAAATGAGTCGCCACTCAGTGAAAATTCAAAATATGGGTCAAGGTCACTGAGGTCACCCAGGGTGATTGTGTGCATTTCTCAGAATTGCTGGAAGCCACATTTTGAACCCCCTAATGCATTCCCAGAATCCATACATGCATTTTCACATGAAAAAAGTAGGCGTCGCCAAAAATTTTGAAAGTGGACACACTAATACCAAACATGGTGTGATGAATGGACCTGGGTCCAACAACAAATCAGTCGATCCTCGGGGTGTGGGGTTAAAATATGGATCAAGGTCGCTGAGGTCACCTTGGGGTCATTGAGTGCACTCTTCAGAATTGCTGGAAACACCTTTTGCCCCCTCCCCAGTGCATTCCCTTGACCGAACCCTTTTTTGCTCTGTACATATATGCCTTTTCGGGTCTCTTGGAGAAATGTATCGGATTCCTGAATGAATATCTTTACATAATGTTAAAGAAAACCTGTTTCTGATTACTTTAAAACTAGTTTATCCCCGAAAATAAGCCTCAGAACTATCAGGAATTGCATTTTATAACAGCTAATGCAATGCAGAAGATTATCCATGTATCTCATCATTCAAATAATTGTCAGAGCCAAAAATGTCCATTTCTGATTCGTGTGTCGAACCCTTTGAATGCTGGTCACATATATGCCTTTTCTGTTTTCTTATGAAAATGGTTCTGATTCCTGTATGAATATCTGTAAATACTGTTAACGAAAATCCATTTCTGATTTGTTTAAAAATATTTTACTCCTGAAAATAACCCTCCATAAATTCTCTTCTATATATTTTTTTTCCCTGATTCTTTAACCTTTCCACCCAGACTTGAATTTACTGGTGGCAGTAAATTTTGTTTCTCTAGTTCTCCTGTCTTCTGTCTTCTAACCACTTTTTGTCCGCAAGATAACTCGAAAACGAATTACCCGATCTCGTTGATTTTTGGCATACTGACAGATAGTCAGAAGTACTCGGAACTGAATATTTTTCAGATTCCTGGGGCATTAGGGGTCTCCGTGGGGGTGTTTGGAAAGTGGGTCACACCCATATCGCAGGCGTGGTATGACCTACGGACCTGGGACCAACACCAAAAGAGTAGTCGACACTCGATGGAGGTTCAAAATATCAGGTCAAGGTCACGGAGGACATCTAGGGGTCATTGTGTGCATTTTTCAGAATTGCTGGAAATCACATTTTTTGACCCTCTAATGCATTCCTGAAGTTCATGCATGCATTTTTACATAAAAAAGTGGGTGTGGTCAAAATTTTCGAAAGTGGGTCACGCTCATATCTCAGGCATGGTATGATGCATAGACCTGGGACCAACACCAAATGAGTCGACACTCGATAGAGGTTCAAAATATAGGTCAAGGTCACGGAGGTCACCTGAGGTTATTGACTGCATTTTTCAGAATTGCTAAAAATCACATTATTGGACCCCCTAATGCATTTCCAAAGTCCATACATGCATTTTTACGTAAAAAAGTGGGCGTGGCCAAAATGTTTTTAAAGTGGATCACGCTCATATCTCAAGCATGGTACGATGAATGGACCTAGGCGAAAAATATGGATCAAGGCCGCCGAGGTCAGCTAGAGATCATTCAGTGCATTTTCACAATTGCAGGAAGCCACATTTTTCGACCCACTAATGCATTCCCGATGTTAATTCATGCAGTTTTACACGAAAAAAGTGGGTGTCCTCAAAATTTTTGAAAGTGTGTCAAGCTCCTATCTAAAACATGGTATGAGGTATAGACCTGGGACCAAAACCAAATGAGTCGACACTCGATAGAGGTTCACAATATGGGGCATGGTCACTGAGGTCAAAGGGGATCATCGAGTGAATTTTTAGAATTGCTTGAAATCACATTGTTGGACCCCTGATGCATTCACTGGACTGAACCCTTTGAATGCTGTAGACATATATGCCTTACTAGTTTCTTGGAAAAATATCCGATTTGTGAATGAATATGTCTGAATACTGTTAATGAAAACTTATTTTTGAATTCTTTAAAACTATTTATCCCAAAAAATAAGCCTCCAAAGTATTTCAGTTACATACACAGAAGAGGCGTCGTGGCTCAGTAGGTAGAGGTGAGGGCTGCAAACCGAGAGGTCTTCGGTTCGAATCCCAGCTGCTGCAACTGTGTTGTGTCCTTGGGCAATACACATTACCCCCATTGCCCTCTAGGAGGCATGTTGGCGTTGTGCACTGACGCGTACTGAAGGAATTTTTGTCTTCAAGCAATGCTAGCCATGCATGTATGGAGTCAGTCTGTTGGGGAGCCTGGTAGTTGCCCAACTTTGCTTGATTGTTCTGTCAGGGTACTCTGGCTTCCTCGACCAGTAAAACTGTCCGACACAAGGTGACAGTGACAGTCAAGTGTGTCATTAAACCCAATAAATAAACTAGAGAAACATAATTTACTGCCACCAGTAAATTCAAGTCTGTGTGAAAAAAGGGTTAAAGTATCAGGAATAAACTATAAAGAAAGAGAATTCATGGAGTCTTATTTTTCAGGAGTAAAATATTTTTGAACGAACCAGAAATGGGTTTTCGTTAGCAGTATTTACAGATATTCATACAGGAATCAGAACATTTTTATAAGAAACCAGAAATGGCATATATGTGACCAGCATTCAAAGGGTTTGATACACGAATCAGAAATGGACATTTTTGGTTCTGCCCACTAATTTGAGTGATGAAATACATTCATAAACTTTAGAAATCCATTAAGGTGTAATAAAATGCATTTCCCAGTCTTTCTGAATAAGGCCCCCATATTAAGATCTTCAGAGGGTTAAAATATTCCCTTTAAATACTCCATTTTAATCCTTTAAATGGGGGCGCAGTGGCTCAGTTGGCAGAGGTGGAGGCTGCAAGGCGTGAGGTCCTCACTCTCTCCTTGGGCAAGAAACTTCACTCCATTGCCCACGTGGGTGCATGGTGGCGCTGTGTACTAAAGCGTACTGCACATCGATGGTGCACCCGTCTTCAACCAATGCTAACCCTGCTTGTGTGGATTTAGTGTGTGGGGGATCTGACAGTTGCTTGTTGTTGCCCGGTGGTTCTTCCTGGGTACTCCGAATTCGTCCACCTGAAAAACTGTCGTGGTCATGATTAGCCACTTTGCAGAAATATGTGACATTAAACACCGATAAATAAGTAATCCTTTAAAAATTGAGCTCAATCCAATAAAGAAAACTGAAACGTTTCTGTGAATAATGTTGACCAGTTTTTCGCTGTTATGTTGGCTAAAGGGTTAAGAATCCCTTACTTTGAAAGGCACACTGAAAGGGTGTCCCATTCCGCATAGAATTAAATGTTAAGAAAATAAAGCGAAAAACATTAAGTTTCTCAGCTGACAGTACCTGCTTTTGCACTCCGGAGGGATGGAACGGCACAAATCAGAGACATTCTCTTAATGGCACTTTGGCACCAAAGGTTTCTGCACTCTCGGTGAGACCGAGCCGAGAGCAGTGAAAGACTATAGAACACCTCTAACAAATGAGTTTTAAACAGTCATAGCACTAACACAGTTAACAGTACAGTCGACCATGTATGTCAGTATTGCATTGTTACCGGCACCCGGACAACAATTATTCAGTGCAGTTTTATGGAAAAGGTTAACTTTATTCAGCCTGAAATAATATATGTGCAATCCACATTGAAGTCTTGAGAGGGTTAAAAGCATTGAACTGAATAAGATGGGTTTCAACAAATTTTACATTTATTCAGTGCAGTTTTATGGAAAGGGTTAACTTTATTCTGCCTGAAATAAAATATGTGCAATCCACATTGAAGTCTTGAGAGGGTTAAAAGCATTGAACTTAATAAGATAGGTTTCAACAAATTTTACAATTATTCAGTGCAGTTTTATGGAAAGGGTTAACTTTATTCTGCCTGAAATAAAATATGTGCAACCCACATTGAAGTGTTGAGAGGGTTAAAAGCACTGAACTGAATAATGTATAATCTATTTCCTTGCAAGGCAAAGGGTTTCTCTCAACTTAGTTCCAGGAACTTACATCCCAATATCATAACAAGGTTAGTAGATTACATTTCATTTTTTGATAGCTGACTCCACTGGTGTTTACATTATCTCCAGTGTGAATAACATAGCATCGTATTGCTCGGGAGAATTTACTGTATCAGGAAATTCGAGGCTGTGAAAGCCCTGTGGCCGACTGCGCAATACTCAGTGGCTCTAGCGACCTGAAAAACACAGGTGGCCGAGAACTGTCGACTATCCACCAGTATGTCGAAAATCAGAGAAATAGGACGATTCGTTTTCGAGTTATCGTTAGGAAAAGGAAGCGCATAGAAGACAGAAGACAGGACAATAAGAAAAATAAAAAGAAGAAGAAGAAGAAGAAGAAGAAGAAGAAGAAGAAGAAGAAGAAGAAGAAGAAGAAGAAGAAGAAGAAGAAGAAGAAGAAGAAGAAAAAGAAGAAGAAGAAGAAGAAAAAACTAGAGAAACAGAATTTACTGCATCCAGTAAATTCAAGTCTGTGTGAAAAGGGTTAAAGTATCAGGAATAAACTCTACAGAAAGAGAATTTATGGAGGCTTATCTTCTGGTGTAAAATATTTTTTAAGAAATCAGAAATGGGTTTTTCGTTAACAGTATTTACAGATATTCATACAGGAATCAGAACATTTTTTTATAAGAAACCAGAAAAGGCATATATGTGACCAGCATTTAAAGGGTTCGATACACGAATCAGAAATGGACAATTTTGGCTCTGCCCACTAATTTGAGTGATGAAATACATTCATAAACTTTAGAAATACATTAAGGTGTAAATGCATTTCCCAGTCTTTCTGAATAATATGCGCTTGATGACCTCATTCAGGTGGACCATATATTGAATCTCCAGCAATGTTTAACTCAGTCGGTGTAGTCCCATGCCCACATCTACATTGAAGAATGAGCGCAACCCACTTTGAAATAATGGCTCCACCAACTTCAGATCTGTCATCTGACATTCAGATCGAACGGGTGAAAAAAACATAGATAAGTGCAAACTGGTCATTGTTAACCAGCATGCCAAAATGCATAGAGATAGGACTGTCCGTATTTGAGTTGTCGCGCTGACAATGGGTGCATAGACTCTATGTCGGAGATATTGTCATAAAAACCTTAAAAAACCCCATGAGCTCATTTGAAAGCCTGCTCTTAAAAGCATCTAGTGACATAAACAAGGCATACATAAAACTAGAACTTCTCTAATAAATTAATTTTAAACAGTCATAGCACTAACACAGTTAACAGAACATTCAACTATGTCAGTATTGCATCTTTTACCGGCATCCTGACAGTATTGTGATAGATTTCAATAACAAATCTAGAGTGTAGTTTCACAATTACATGTACACTGGAATTCTTCATTATCAAGTTGTTTGTTTTATATTAACTTGGTTTGGGAATTAATTCTGTACAATGAGATTAAATAAATAGATCATGTTATTGTATTTGATAGTCACAGCTTTCTCCCCACTGCTTTTTGTGAAATTCTTTCATGGAGAAAATATTCATACAGGAATCAGAACAATTTTTCTAAGAAACCCGAAAAGGCATATATGTGTACACCATTTATAGGGTTCGATCAAGGAATCAGAAATGGACATTACTGCCGCTACCATTTATTGGAATGATGAGATACATGTATAATCTTCAGAACTGCATTAATTGGTATAAAATGAAATTCCCAATAGGTCGAAAAAGTATGCATTTAATGACCTCTCTTGACCGCATAGAGGTGGACCACATTTTGAACCTCCAGCAAGTATCAACTCATTTGGTGTAGGTAACATTACTGTAGGTCATACTAAACCTGAAGTATGAGCATAAACTACTTTATAAATATTGGCTCCACCAACTCCGTATCTGCCATATTTGTAGATGATGGCAAATGTTTATATTAGCAAGGCAATGATGAAGTGCATGCATGGTACCTCTGGAAAATATATTGCAAGTAAAAAGGTTCAGTAATGTTCGAATGTAGACGCTGAAAGGCCTTGAACACCCCCAAGAGCCTGTCTGAAGACTTACTGGCATTGTCAAAATACCGAGGTCCCATCTATATCCATGTGCGTTTAGAACAACACTGTGAGAATGGAAATGGTTTTCATTATTCTCAATGATTTTTTCGAAGAGAGGTGCACCATCGAAGTGCAGTACGCTTTAGTACACAGCGCCACCGTGCCCCCATATTAAGATTTTCAGAGTGTTAAAATATTCGCTTTAAATATTCCATTTTAATCCTTTAACCCTTTACCCAGATGGTAGAGGTGCAGGCTGCAAGCCGAGAGGTCCTCGGTTCGAATCCCACCTGCGGCAACCGCGTTGTGTCCTTGGGCAAGACACTTCACCCCCCACCCCCCCCCCCCCCCCCATTGCCCACGTAGTGGCACGATGACGCTGTGTACTAAGGCGTACTGTACGTCGATGGTGCACCTGTCTTCAACCAATGCTAACCCTGCTTGTGTGGAGTTGGTATGTTGGGGAGCTGACAGTTGCTCGCCGTTGCTCGGTGGTTCTTTCCGGGTACTCCGGCTTCCTCCACCCGTAAAACTGTCACGGTCATGGTTAGCCATTGTGCAGAAATATGTGACCTTAAAACACCAATAAAAATAAAAAAAAACCTTTACCCAACGAATCGGCCGCATCCGCCCGCGTAATAAGCAAATTGAGAAGTTGAAAAAATATTAGTTCCAACGAGGGGTCCCATGATATGGTTTTGTTGAAATTGTTTCGAAAATGTGAAAAAAATGATATATAAAATAATAAATTTGGCTATCGTCTCCGTTGGGTAAAGGGTTAAATGGGGGCGCAATGGCTGAGTTGGCAGAGGTGCAGGCTGCAAGTCGAGCGGTCCTCACTCTGTCCTTGGGCAAGACACTTCACCCCACTGCCTACGTGGGTGCATGGTGGCGATGTTTTCTAAAGCGTAGTGCACATCGATGGTGCACCTGTATTCAACCAATGTTAACCCTGCTTGTGTGGAGTTAGTATGTGGGGAATCTGATAGTTGCTCGCTGTTGCCCGGAGGTCCTCCTCCCCAGGTACTCTGCCTTCCTCCGCCCGTAAAACTATTCTGGTCATGGGAAACCACTGTGCAGAAATATGTGAAATTAAACACCAATAAATAAATAATCCTTTAAAAAATGAGCTCATTCCAATGAAGGGTCATAAGCTATGTTTTTCAAGCAAAAATGAAAAAGTAATTAAAACTGAATAGACATTTCTGTGTATAAAGCTGACCGGTTTTTGCCGTTATGTTGGTTAAAGGGTTAAGAATCCCTTAGTTTGGAAAGCTCACTGAAAAGGTGTCCCATTCCACATAGAATTAAATGTTTCAGAAAAGAGAGCGAAAAACATTCTGTAGCCATGAGTTATATTAAAGATATTTTTTTACTCACATCGAAGTATTAAGAGGGTTAAAATCTGACCATTCAAATATTCCATTTTATTACTTTGTAACTGTGATAGGTGTTTCGAGAAAGCCACACACCACTCCATCCCAAAACCTCTCAATCCTGATTTATGATTGAGAATAAATAGATTTTTAAAAAAAAATGCTTTGAAAAGTGAAGGTTTCTCTCTCTCTTCAATGACTGAGACTGAAGTTTTGTAACATGATACAACATAAATATGCAGTGCTGTTCAATGTAACAAAGAATTCTATCTAACATGATACAACATAAATATACAGTGCTGTTCAATGTAACAAAGAATTCTATCTCAGCTTTCTCTCTGGAGATTTCTGTTTTAGATAATGGTTACTGCTTCAGCTAACTCATTTCCCAAGTAAATGTTGTAAACATATTTTTAACATCTAGAGCCCGAAGGCCCCCACATGTCTCCAAATCATTGATGACCAAATACCAATGGCAGGCAGTCTATCAGTATACCAAAAACATTGAGATAGGATTGATTGTATTTGGGTTATCATGATAGACAGTCAGAAGTTCTCGGCCACCTATGTTTTTTCAGATTCCTGGGGCATTGATGGTGTTGTTTGAAAGTGGGTCACGCTGATATCTCAGGCGTGGTATGACATATGGACCTGGGACCAACACCAAATGAGTCGGCACTTGATGGAGATTCAAAATATGGGTCAAGGTCACGGAGGTCACCTGTGTATTTAAGTGCATTTTTTTATAATTGCTGGAAATCACATTTTTTAACACCCTAAGGTATTCCTGACTTACACACATGCATTTTGACGTAAAAAAAGTAGGCGTAACCAAAATTTTTGAAAGTGGGTCACGCTCATATCTCAGAAGTGGTATGACATATGGACCTGGGACCAACATCCAATGAGTCGACACTTGAGGAGATTCAAAATATGGGTCAAGGTCATGGAGGTCACCTAGGGGTCACTGAGTGCATTTTCATAATTGCAGGAAATTACATTTTTTGACACCCCCGAAGCATTCCTGTCAAAAACACATGTATTTTCATGTTGAAAAATTGGGCGTGGCCAAACTCTTTTGAAAGTGGGTCACGCCCATAGCTCAGGCGTGGTATGATTAATGGACCTGGGACCAACACCAAATGAGTTGACACTTGATGGAGATTCAAAATACGGGTCAAGGTCATGAGGGTCACCTAGGGGTCATTGAGCGCAATTTTTTCATAATTGCTGTAAATTGCATTTTCTTACCCCCTAAAGTATTCCTGATGTACACACATGCATTATTACATTAAAAAAGTGGGCGTGGCCAAAATTTGTTGAAAGTAGGTCACGCCTATATCTCATGTGTGGTATGATTATGGATCTGGGACCAACACCAAATGAGTCGACATTTGATGGAGATTCAAAATATGGGTCAAGGTCACGGAGGTCACTTAGGGGTCATTGAGTGGATTTTTCACAATTGCTGGAAATCACATTTTCTGACCCCCTAAAGCATTCCTCGCATACACACATGCATTTTTTACATTAGAAATGTGGGCGTGGCCAAATTTTTTGAAAGTGGGTCACGACCATATCTCAGGCATGGTGTGACATATGAACCTGAGATCAACACCAAATGAGTCGACACTCAGTGGAGATTCACAATATGGGTCAAGATCACGGAGGTCACCTAGGGGTCATTAAGTGCATTTTTCATAATTGCTGGAAATCACATTTTTGACCCCCTAAAGTATTCCTGACGTACAGACCTGCATTTTGATGTAAAAACATTGGGCGTGGCCAACATTTTTGAAAGTGGGTCACGCCCATATCTCAGGCGTGGTATGACGTATTGACCTGGGACCAACACCAAATGAGTGACACTTGATGGAGATTCAAAGTATGTGTCAAGGTCACGGAGGTCACCTTGGGGTCATTGAGTGCATTTTTCATAATTGCTGGAAATCACTTTTTCTGACAACCCCAAAGCAAGCCTGACAAAAACAAATGCATTTTCACGTTAAAAAAGCGGGCGTGGCCAAAATTTTTGAAAGTGGGTCACGCTCATATCTCAGAAGTGGTATGACATATGGACCTGTGACGAACATCCAATGAGTCGACACTTGGAGATTCAAAATATGGGTCAAGGTCATGGGGGTCACCTAGGGGTCATTGAGTGCCTTTTCATAATTTCTGGAAATTTCATTTTTTGACACCCCTGAAGCATTCCTGACAAAAACACATGTATTTTCTTGTTGAAAAAGTGGGCGTGGCCAAACTCTTTTGAAAGTCGGTCACGCCCATATCTCAGGCGTGGTATGAATAATGGACCTGGGACCAACACCAAATGAGTTGACTCTTGATGAAGATTCAAAATATTGGTCAAGGTCATAGGGGTCACCTAGGGGTCATTGAGTGCATTTTTCATACTTGCTGGAAATTGCATTTTCTTACCCCCTAAAGCATTCCTGACATACACACATGCATCATTACATTAAAAAAGTGGGCGTGGCCAAAATTTTTTGAAAGTAGGTCACGCCCATATCTCATGTGTGATATGACGTATGGATCTGGGTCCAACCCCAAATGAGTCGAAACTCGATGGAGATTCAAAATATGGGTCAAGTTCTCAGAGGTCACTTAGGGGTCAATGTGTGCATTTTTCATAATTGCAGGAAATCACATTTTTTACCCCCTAAAGCATTCCTCGCATACACACATGCATTTTTTACTTTAAAAAAGTGGGCGTGGCGAAAATTTTTGAAAGTGGGTCACGACCATATCTCAGGCATGGTGTGACATATGAACCTGGGATCAACACCAAATGAGTCAACACTCAGTGGAGATTCAAAATATGGGTCAAGGTCACGGAGGTCACCTAGGGGTCATTAAGTGCATTTTTCATAATTGCTGGAAATCACATTTTTGACCTCCTAAAGTATTCCTGAC
The DNA here is from genome assembly GCA_031216915.1 of Pictodentalium vernedei. NCBI lineage: Eukaryota > Metazoa > Mollusca > Scaphopoda > Dentaliida > Dentaliidae > Pictodentalium > Pictodentalium vernedei. Next base: position 391,667,860 of record CM062295.1, on the reverse strand, counting down.
GTACACACATGCATTTTGATGCAAAAATAGTGGGCGTGGCCAACATTTTTGAAAGTGGGTCACGCCCATATCTCAGGCGTTGTATGACATATGGACCTGGGACCAACACCAAATGAGTGACACTTGATGGAGATTCAAAATATGGGTCAAGGTCACGGAGGTCACCTTGGGGTCATTGAGTGCATTTTTCATAATTGCTGGAAATCACATTTTCTGACACCCCCAAAGCATTCCTGACAAAAACATGCATTTTCACGTTAAAAAAGTGGGCGTGGCCAAATTTTTTTAAAGTGGGTCACGCCCATATCTAAGGCGGGGTATGATGAATAGACCTGGGGCCAACACCAAATGAGTCGACACTTGATGGAGATTCAAAATATGGGTCAAGGTCACGGAGGTCACCTAGGGGTCATTGAGTGCATAATTTTCATAATTGCTTGAGCCCCCAAAGCATTCCTGAGGTTAATACATGAATTTTTACGTTGAAAAAGTGGGCATGGGCAATATTTTTTAAAGTGGGTCACGCCCATATCTCAGGCGTGGTATGACGATTTGACCTGGGACCAACGCCAAATGAGTCGACATTCAATGGAGATTCAAAATATGGGTCAAGGTCACGAAGTTTACCTAAGGGTCATTGACTGCATTTTTTATAATTGCTGGAAATCACATTTTTTGAACCCCTAAAGCATTCCTGTGGTCCATACATGCAATTCTACTTTAAAAAAGTGGGCGTGGCCGAACAAATTTGAAGCGGGCCACACTCATATCTCAATCGTGGTGTGATGAATGGACCTGGGACTGACCCCAAATGAGTCAACACTTGATGGAGATTCAAAATATGGATCAAGGTCATGGAGGTCACCTAGGGGTCCGCCTGAAAGAGGTCACCAAAGTCATCAAGTGCATTTTATTCAGAAAGACGGGGAAATGCATTTTGTTACACCTTAATGCATCTCTAAAGTTTATAAACGTTTTTTATCACTCAAATTAGTGGGCAGGGCCAAAAAATGTCCATTTTTGATTCATGTATCGAACCCTTTGAATGCTGTTCACATATATGCCTTTTCTGGTTTCTTATAAAAAATTGTTCTGATTCCAGTATGAATATCTGTAAATACTATTAACGAAAATCCATTTCTGATTTGTTTAAAAATATTTTACTCCTGAAAATAATCCTCCATATATTCTCTTTCTCTATAGTTCATACCTGATACTTTTGGCCTTTTCACACAGACTTGGATTTACTGGGTGCAGTAAATTCTGTTTCTCTAGTTTAATATCTTGTTACATATTTGAGTGGTCTGTTTTTAACCATCTTAATACTTCAGTGTGAGTAGAAACACATTTCATATAACTCATAGCTACAGAATGTTTTTACGCTTTCCTTTCTATAACATTTAATTCTATGTGGAATCGGACACCTTTTCAGATGTACCTTCCAAAGTAAGGCATTCTTAACCCTTTACCAAACATAACGGCGAAAACCAGCCAGCGTCATTCACAGAAATTTCCATTCAATTTTCATTATTTTTTCATTCTTGCTTGAAAAACATTGCTTATGACCTCTCTCTGGAATAAGCCCGTTTTTAAAGGGTCAAAATGGAGTATTTAAAAGGATTATGTTAACCCTCTCAATATCTTAATATGGGTCCCCAAACTTTTCCTTTTGCAATACAGAAATAATGACAGCACATTCTGTTCTCACAGTGTTGCTATAAACACGCATGGTCATCGACGGGATCTCATTTTAAGTAGTCTTTGTTGGTCTATTAGCTGAAATATATTTTAACCCTTAGTGAGCAAGTCCAGTTTTAAAGCGGTGTATTGTCCGTTAATTGCGTCACTTAAGAATCGATCCTGATTAACCCTTACTGTTCATTGCCAAAACACTTATTTATTCTCAATCATAATTCATGATCGACGGGTTTCAAGAAGCAATAGTGAGTGGCTTTCTCAAAACACCTATCACAATTATAATAAAATAGAATATTTAAATGGCCTCTTTTTTTAACTCTCTTAATACTTCAATACGGTTCCAAATACTTCATTTAACTCATGGCAGCAGAACGTTTTTTAGGTTTTCTGTCACGTCGCCCCTCTGTTTAGAACAGCCATTCTTAAAATCCAACCATCTTCCTATTTTCCGTACGCCTTGTTTAGGACCGTAGATGCATTTAAGGTCTTTTAACTGGATCAGACAGGCGCGTGATGACGATGCGGTTATGGCGTTGGACTTTAAACAGAAAAGATTCACGGTTCTCACGCCACCAGGTGTATCTGCGTTGTGACCTTGGCAAGGCACATAATCCCGATTGCCCGCGAAGAGACACGGTGACGATGTGTACTTTCTAAATGGCTTGCGTTTAACCCTCTCATTAAAGCATTCATAACTCTTTACTCAACGTAACGGAGAAAGCCGGACAGGGTTATTCACAGAAATTCCCATTCAATTTTCAGTTTTGTTTTATTTTTGCTTGAAAAAAAACATAGCTTATGACCCCTCATTGGAATGAGGTCTTGTTTAGAGGGTTACAGTGGAGTATTTAAAACGGGGTATTTTAATCCTCTTCAGGTCGTAATATGGGTCCCAAAAATTCATTTAATGTAGTGTGAGAGTAATCTTAACCCTTTCCATTCTCACAATGTTGTCCAAAGCACAAATGGGCATCGATGGGACCTTGGTATTTTGCAAATTCCAATGAGCCTTCAGATAGGTTCTTGGGTGCCTTTAAGACCCTTTAACGTCTATATTCCAGCATTACTGAATTTTATTTTACTTTCAATATATTTTCCAGGGGTACAATATACCTTAACATTTTCAGCTGATATGAATATTTGCTCTCATCTACAAATATGGCAGATCCGGAGTTGGCGGAGCCAATATTTTTAAAGTGGTTTATGCTCATACTTCAGGCTTGGTATGACTTATGGACATCGGACCTACATCGAATGAGTTGAGCTTGCTGGAGGTTCAAAATATGGTCCACCTCAATGCGGTCAAGAGAGGTCATTAAGTGCGTATTTTTTCAGAACTGTAAGGAATTGCATTTTATAAAAACTTTAATGCAAATCTGAAGAATATACATGTATATCTTCATTCAAGTAAGTGGCAGAACTGAACTAGTAATGTCCATTTCTGATTCCTGATCGACCCCTCTAAATGCTGTGCACATCTATGACTTTTCTAATTTCTTAGAAAAGGTGTTCTGATTCATTTATGAATACCTGTAAATACTCTTAACAAAAATCCATTTCTGATTTGTTTAAAAAATATTTTACTCCTGAACATAAGCCTCCATAATTTCTCTTTCTATACAGTTTTTCCTAATGCTTTAACCCTTTTCACACAGATTTGAATTTTCTGGTGGCAGTAAATTATGTTTCTCTAGTTTATAATTTATTTCCTTGCAAGGCAAAAGGTTTCTCTCAACTTAGTTCCAGGAATTTACATCCCATTATAATAACAAGGTTACATTTCATTTTTGACAGCTGACTCCACTGATGTTTACATAGTCTCCAGTGTGAATAACGTAACATAGTATTGCTTGGGGAGAATTTACTGTATCAGGAAATTGGAGGTTGTGAAAATCCTGTGGCCGACTGGGCCATACTCAATGGCTCTAGCGACCTGAAAAACATAGGTGGCCGAGAAGTTGTGACTGTCTACCAGAATGCAAAACATCAGCAAGATAGGACGATTCGTTTTAGAGTTATCGTGAGGACAAGGAAGTACATAGAAGACAGAAGACAGGAGGAGAAGAAGAAGAAGAAGAAGAAGAAGAAGAAGAAGAAGAAGAAGAAGAAGAAGAAGAAGAAGAAGAAGAAGAAGAAGAAGAATTCGGGCATGTCAGAAGTCAGAATGTTACTCATACAAATCTTGTACAAAACAGTCTCGTCTGACAGAAGGTAACTCCTACAAATCTTGTAAAAAATACTCGGAGATGACATGATATATCTCATACAAATCCTGTACAAAATACTCGGGCCTGACAGAATGTAACTCATACAAATTTTGTATAAAATGCTCGGGCCTGACAAAATGTAACTTATTCAAATTTTGTATAAAATAGTTGATCCTGACAGAATGTGAATCATACAAATGTTGTATGAAATAATCGATCCTGACAAAATGTGATTCATACAAATCTTTATAAAATAGTCGAGCCTGACAGAATGTAACTCATACAAATTTTGTATGAAATAGTCGCGTCTGACAGAATTTAACTCACATAAATCTTGTATCAAATAGCCGAGACTGACAGAATGCCACTCATAAAAACCTACATAAAATACTCGTGGCTGACAGAATGTAACCCATACAAATAGTGTATAAAATACTTGTGTCTGATAAAATGTAAATCATACAAATCTTTTATGCATTTCTCGAGTCTGACAGGATGTAAGCATGTAACTCACAGAAATCTTGTATAAATTAGTCTAGACTGACAGAATGCCACTCATACAAATGTACATAAAATACTCGTGGCTGACAGAATGTAACCCATGCAAATTGTGTATTAGAATCCGCGAAAGCAAAAAAGAAAAAGATGTTTATGGCTTTTGTGGATGTCCAAAGGGCATACGATAGAGTATGGAGGGAGGGTATGTGGCGCAAGCTGGAGGCTCTGAGATTAGGAGGCGAGTTTGTTGGAATTATGAAAGCATTATATAAAGACGTACAGAGTGAACTTAGCCTGGGAAACAGTACAACAAAACGTGTGCCTATGGAGATAGGCCTAAAACAGGGGTGTATCCGTTCGCCAATTTCGCCAATCCTGTCTGCATTGTACATCAAAGGTTTAGGAGATGAACTCCTGCGTAGCGACGAGGGGGTAGCAGTTGGAGATTTGAAGATCCCAGGGCTATTTTTGCAGACGATATGGTTCTAGTGTCAGAAAACGAAGAGGGGCTAACGAAAATGCTGGGAATTGTTGGGAAATATGGGAGCAAATGGAGACTCGAACTTAATGAAAGCAAGAGCAAAGTTATACCTGTGGGCCGCAAAGTGGACCCCACTCGAAGGTGGAGAGTGGGTGAGTTCTGCATTCCGGAAGGAGCAGCAAACTTCTCAGTGTAGGAGAGACAGGTTATTGCGAGTATTTGGAGGGTAAATATAAGCATTAGAGGAAAAGGCTTCTCCCGAAACCACACAAATAAATTGATTCTGAAGATGAAGCGAATCCTTAACCGAATGAAACTTATAGGGAGAAACAGTTTCAATAAGGTTTTCGTGGGGACAACCATTTGGGAAATGGTGGGGCTGCCAAGTATAACATACGGTACGGAAGTGGTACCCATAAAGCAGACGGCCGTAAAGAGCTTGGAAATCCTGCAGAACGATGCAGCCCGATGGATAACGGGGTCGAGTAATGCCGCAGCGCTAGAAGCAATCAGGGGTGAGTTTGGGTGGATGAGGATCAAGGAGAGGATAGACCTGTTAAAACTCGGTTATCTTAATTATTTGGTAAATCTCCCCGACAGCCGATGGTGTAAAGTAATGTTCCTGAGAATTTTCAACTCCAATATCAAAACGGGGTGGATGGTCCAAGTGAGGGAGCTAGTAGAGAACTACTCATTGGAGATCTCGGACCTGGACGTTGGGGCAAACCAGGGTAAAAAAATCGTCAGAGAAAGGGTCATGGAGGATTGTAACCGTAATTGGCGAGAGGGGGTCAAATCAAAGAGGTTTTTGGGTGGCCTGCGTGATAAAGAGAGGCCATGTTTTGAAGAGTACCTTGATGGCACCTTTGGGGGGTCACTGTTGTTCAAGCTGAGGTCGCGATCCCTAGAGCTGAAGGGAACAATTGGGAAAGACGGTGAAAGGGAGTGCCAGATGAGTAACTTGGGCATGGTGGAGACCCTGGAACACTTTCTTCTAGAATGCCCAAAGTATCAGTCTGAAAGAGTGAGATTCACTGGGAGTAAAATGGGGAAGTGGGATGGGAGAATGAAGGACATGTGGTCAGGGGGAGACTCAAAGGAGGGGGCTAATATGCTAATCGGAGAGATTGGGACGAATGGGACAAGGGATGTCATCATTCAGTTCGTCTCCGAGTGTTGGGAAGAGAGGAGAAGCGTGGGAATAGGGAGGCAGTTGGGAGTTCAGGGGTAACCAAGGCCTTCTCGTCCGAGAACCGCGACAAATCAGCGGCTGTCCAAAGTGTTATTATTATTATAAAATACTCGGGCCTGACAGAATAAAACACAAACAAATCTTGTATAAAGTAGTCGAGTCTGACACAAAGTAAACCATGCAAATCAGCATACAATACTCGGGTCTGACAGAATGTAACTCTTTCAAATCATGTATAAAATAATCAGGTCCGACAGAATGTAACTCACACAAATCTTGTATAAAATAGTCGAGCCTGAGAGAACGTAACTTATGCAGATCTTCTATAAAATAGTCGGGCCTCATAGAATGTTAAGAAAGTAAAGTTTCTCAGGTGACAGTACCTGCTTTTGCATTCCGGGGGGGGGGGGGGGGGGGATGGAACGGCACAAATCAGAGACATTTTCTTAACGGCACCAAAGGTTTCTGCACTCTCGGTGAGACCGGGCTGAGCGCAGTGAAAGACTATAGAACTCCTCTAACAAATGTGTTTTAAACAGTCATAGCACTGACACAGTTAACAGCACAGTCGACCATGCCAGTATTGCATTGTTGCCGACACCCAGACAGTTTTGTGATAGGTTTCAACAATTATTCGGTGCAGTTATATGGAAAGGGTTAACTTTATTCTGCCTGAAATAAAATATGTGCAATCCACATTGAAGTCTTGAAAGGGTTAAAAGCATTGCACTGAATAAGATAGGTTTCAACAGTTATTCAGTGCAGTTTTATGGAAAGGGTTAACTTTATTCTGCCTGAAATAAAATATGTGCAATCCACATAGAAGTCTTGAGAGGGTTAAAAGCAGTGAACTGAATAATTTATAATTTATTTCCTTGCAAGGCAAAGGGTTTCTCTCAACTTAGTTTCAGGAATTTATATCCCATTATAATGACAAGGTCGGGTTTCATTTTGACAGCTAATTCCACTGTGATGTTTACATAGTCTCCAGTGTGAACATAACATTGTATTGCTTGGGGAGAATTTACTGTATCAGGAAACTGGTGTCTGTGAAAACCCTGTGGCCTACTGGGCCATGCTCAATGGCTCTAGCGACCTGAAAAACATAGGTGGCCGAGAAGAAGAAGAAGAAGAAGAAAAAAAAGAAAGAAAAAGAAACCGTAGAAAAACAAAAGTCTGTGTGTTTCACACAGACTAATAAACAAACAATGTTATTCTGTGTGACCCATTATACATTACTGTATAATGAGTTTTGTTGGGAAGAGATAGATTCTCTCCAGTTTTAAACAGTGGAGTTTGTATCAACGATTACATTTGCCAGTAAAGGTAGAAATTGTGGACATCTTGTGGTCTGCAGAGTCAAACCCAGGACCCCAAACGCCTGAAAAACATAGATGGCTGAGTAGAAGGAACTACTAAACGGTATAGCGAAAATCAATGAGAAAGGGTATTTTGTATTCGCATTATCGTGCGGACAAAAGAGTGCATAGAAGACAATCATTAAGACCTGTCTCGTACGAAAGTAACTGGAATACTAGAGAAACAGAATTTACTGCATCCAGTAAATTCAAGTCTGTGTGAAAAGGGTTAAAGTATCAGGAATAAACTCTACAGAAAGAGAATTTATGGAGGCTTATCTTCTGGTGTAAAATATTTTTTAACAAATCAGAAATGGGTTTTCGTTAACACTATTTACAGATATTCATACAGGAATCAGAACAATTTTTATAAGAAACCAGAAAAGGCATATATGTGACCAGCATTCAAAGGGTTCGATACACGAATCAGAAAGGGACAATTTTGGCTTTGCCCACTAATTTGAGTGATGAAATACATTCATAAACTTTAGAAATACATAAAGGTGTAAATGCATTTCCCAGTCTTTCTGAATAATATGCACTTGATGACCTCATTCAGGTGGACCGTATATTGAATCTCCAGCACTTTTTAACTCAGTCGGTGTAGTCCCATGTCTACATCTACATTGAAGAATGAGCGCAACCCACTATGAAATAATGGCTCCACCAACTTCAGATCTGTCATCTGTCATTCAGATGGAACGGGTGAAAAAAACATACATGAGTGCAAACTGGTTATTGTTAACCTGCATGCCAAAATGCATCGAGATAGGACGATCCGTATTTGAGTTATCGCGCTGACAAAGGGTGCATAGACTCTATGTCGGAGATACTGTCATAAAAACCTTAAAAACCCCAAGAGCTCATTTGAAGGCCTGCTCATAAAAGAGTATCTTGTGACATAAACAAGGCATACATAAAACTAGAACTTCTCTAATAAATTAATTTTAAACAGTCATAGCACTAACACAGTTAACAGTACAGTCAACTATGTCAGTATTGCATATTTTACCGGCATCCTGACAGTATTGTGATAGGTTTCAATAACAAATTGTCGGAGTAGTTTTACAATTACATGTACACCGGAATTCTTCATGATCAAGTTGTTTGTTTTTATATTAACTTGGTTTGGGAATTAATTCTGTACAATGAGATTAAATAAATAGATCATGTTATTGTATGTGACAGTCACAGCTTTCTCCCTACTGCTTCTCGTAAAATTCTTTCATAGAAAAAATATTCATACAGGAATCAGAACAATTTTTCTAAGAAATCCGAAAACGCATATATGTGCACACCATTTATAGGGTTCGATCAAGGAATAAGAAATGGACATTACTGCCGCTGCCATTTGTTTGAATGATAAGATACATGTATAATCTTCAGAACTGCATTAACTGGTATAAAATGGAATTCCTAATAGGTCGAAAAAGTATGCATTTAATGACCTCTCTTGACCGCATAGAGGTGGACCACATTTTGAACCTCCAGCAAGTTTCAACTCATTTGGTGAAGGTACCATTACTATAGGTCATACCAAGCCTGAAGTATGAGCATAAACTACTTTATAAATATTGGCTCCACCAACTCCGGATCTGCCATATTTGTAGATGATGGCAAATGTTTATATTAGCAAGGCAATGATGAAGTGCATGCATGGTACCTCTAGAAAATATATTGCAAGTAAAAAGGTTCAGTAATGTTGGAATGTAGACGTCGAAAAGCCTTGAAGACCCCCCCCCGAGAGCCTGTCTGAAGACTTATTGGCATTGTCAAAATACCGAGGTCCCATCTATATCCATGTGTGTTTAGAACAACACTGTGAGAATGGAAATGGTTTTCATTATTCTCAATGATTTTTTCGAAGAGAGGTGCAACATCGAAGTGCAGTACGCTTTAGTACACAGCGCCACCATGCGTCCCATATTAAGATCTTCAGAGGGTTAAAATATTCGCTTTAAATATTCCATTTTAATCCTTTAACCCTTTACCCAACGAATCGGCCGCATCCGCCCGCGTAATATGCAAATTGAGAAATTGAAAAAATATTAGTTCCAACGAGGGGTCCCATGATATGGTTTTGTTGAAATTGTTTGGAAAATTTGAAAAAAATGATATTTGAAATAATAAATTTTGCTATCGTCTCCGTTGGGTAAAGGGTTAAATGGGGGCGCAGCGGCTGAGTTGGCAGAGGTGCAGGCTGCAAGTCGAGCGGTCCTCACTCTGTCCTTGGGCAAGACACTTCACCCCATTGCCCACGTGGGTGCATGGTGGCGATGTGTACTAAAGCGTACTGCACATCGATGGTGCACCTGTCTTCAACCAATGCTAACCCTGCTTGTGTGGAGTCAGTATGTGGGGAATCTGATAGTTGCTCGTTGTTGCCCGGAGGTTCTCCCCAGGTACTCTGGCTTCCTCCACCCGTAAAACTGTCCTGGTCATGGTAAACCACTGTGCAGAAATATGTGACATTAAACACCAATAAATATATAATCCTTTAAAAAATGAGCTCATTCCAATGAAGGGTCATAAGCTATGTTTTTCAAGCAAAAATGAAAAAGTAATTAAAACTGAATAGACATTTCTGTGTATAAAGCTGACCGGTTTTTGCCGTTATGTTGGCTAAAGGGTTAAGAATCCCTTAGTTTGGAAAGCACACTGAAAAGGTGTCCCATTCCACATAGAATTAAATTTTTCAGAAAAGAAAGCGAAAAACATTCTGTTGCCATGAGTTATATTAAAGATATTTTTTTACTCACATCGAAGTATTAAGAGTGTTAAAATCTGACCATTCAAATATTCCATTTTATTACTTTGTAACTGTGATAGGTGTTTCGAGAAAGCCACACACCACTCCATCCCAAAACCTCTCAATCCTGAGTTATGATTGAGAATAAATAGATTTTTTTAAAAAATGCTTTGAAAAGTGAAGGTTTCTCTCTCTCTTCAATGATTGAGACTGAAGTTTTCTAACATGATACAACATGAATATACAGTGCTGTTCAATGTAACAAAGAATTCTATCTCAGCTTTCTCTCTGGAGATTTCTGTTTTAGATAATGGTTACTGCTTCAGCTAACTCATTTCCCAGTAAATGTTGTAAACATATTTTTAACATCTAGAGCCCGAAGGCCCCACATGCCTCCAAATCATAGATGACCAAGTACCAATGGCAGGCAGTCTATCAGTATACCAAAAACATTGAGATAGGATTGATTGTATTTGGGTTATGTTGACAAACAGTGCATAGAAGACATTCTATGAATGTTATTAATTTATTGGGGTTTAACGACACTTCAACAGCTAGGCCACCTCGTGTCGTACAGTTTTTACGGACGGAGGAAACCAGAGAACACAGAGAACCACCAAACAACAACAACAAGCAACTGTCTGGCTCCCCAACATGCTAACTCCACACAAGCAGGGTTAGTGCAAGTGTATCATCGACATGCAGTATGTCTTAGTACACATCATCACTATGCCATTATGTGGGCAATGGGGGTGAAGTGTTTTTGCCCAAAGACACAAGGCTCTTGCCGCAGATAGGATTCGAACTGAGAACCTCTCGCCTTGCAGCCTGCACCTCTAACTGCCACCGTGCCCCTCTATGAATGTAATAGGAATACTTTAGAGGCTTATTTTGGGGATAAAATAGTTTTAAAGAAATAAGAAATAGGTTTTCAATGACAGTATTTATAGATATTCATTCAAAAATCAGATAATTTTCTCCAAGAAACCAGAAAAGGTATATATCTTCACAGCATTCAAAGGGACCAACCAAGGGAATGCACAAGGAGGTTCAAAAATATGATTTCCAGCAATTCTGGTAATAGCCCTCGTGACTCCTGTTCGACCTTGGCCCAAATTTTGAATCTCCATCGAGTGTAGACTCGTTTGGTATTAGTCCCAGGTCCATACATCATACCATGCTTGAAATATGAGCATGACCCACTTTCACAAATTTTGGCCACACCAACTTTTTACGTAAAAATGGATGTATGGACTTCAGGAATGCTTTAGAGAGTCAAAACATGTGATTTCCAGCAATTCTGAAAAAATGCACTCAATGACTCCAGGTGACCTCCGTGACCTTGACCCACATATTTGAACCTCCATCAAGTGTCAACTTATTTAGTGTTGGCTCCAGGTCCATGCATCATGCCATGCTTGAGATATGAGCGTGACCCACTTTAAAAAAGTTTGGCCACACCCACGTTTTTCATGAAAAAATGCATCTCTGAATTTTGGAGAAGCATTTGGAGGTCAAAAAATGTGATTTCCAGCAATTATGAAAAATGCACTCATTCACCCCTGAGCGACCTCGGTGACCTTGACCCATATTTTGAATCTCCATCGAATGTCGACTCATTTGGTGTTGGTCCCAGGCCCATACGTCATACCATGCTTGAGATATGAGCGTGACACACTTTCAAAAATTTTGGTCACGCCCACTTTTTATACTTCAAAATACATGTGTGTACGTCAGGAATGCTTCAGGGGGTCAAAAAATGTGATTTCTAGCAATTATGAAAAATGCACTTAATGACCCCAGGTGACCTCCGTAACCTTGACCCACATTTTGAATCTCCATCGAGTGTCGACTAATTTGGTGTTGGTCCCAGGTCCATACGTCATACCATGCTTGAGATATGAACGTGACCCACTTTCAAAAATTTTGCCACGCCCACTTTTTTTACGTCAAAATGCATGTGTGTATGTCAGGAATGCTTTAGGGGGTCAAAAAATGTGATTTCTAGCAATTATGAAAAATGTACTTAATGACCCCTAGGTGACCTCCGTGACCTTGACCCATATTTCGAACCTCCATTGAATGTCGACTCATTTGGTGTTGGTCCCAGATCTATAGGTGATACCACGCCTGAGATATGGGCGTGAGCCACTTTCAAAACACCCCTATAGACACCCCTGATACCACAGGAATCTGCAAAACATAGGTGGCCGAGAACTTGTGGCTGTCTATCAGCATGCCAAAAATCAACAAGATAGGGCTATTCGTTTTCGAGTTATCTTGCGGGCAAAAAAGTGATGAGAAGACAGAAGACAGGAGAAGTAGAGGAATAAGAAGAAGAAGAAGTAGAAGAAGAAGAAGAAGAAGAAGAAGAAGAAGAGAAGAAGAAGAAGAAGAAGAAGAAGAAGAAGAAGAAGAAGAAGAAGAAGAAGAAGAAGAAGAAGAAGAAGAAGAAGAAAAAAAAGAAAAAAAGAAATAGAAACCGTGTAAAAACAATAGTCTGTGTGTTTCACACAGACCAACTAGAGAAACAGAATTTACTGCACCCAGTAAATTCAAGTCTGTGTGAAAAGAGTTAAAGTATCAGGAATAAACTATACAGAAAGAGAATTTATGGACGCTTATTTTCAGGAGTAAAATATTTTAAAACAAATCAGAAATGGGTTTTCGTTACCAGTATTTGCAGCTATTCATTCTGGAATCAGAACAATTATTTATAAGAAACCAGAGAAGGCATATATGTGACCAGCATTCAAAGGGTTCGATACTCGAATCAGAAATGGACATTTTTGACTCTGCCCACTAATTTGAGTGAGGAAATACGTTCATAAACTTTAGAAATCCAATAAGCTGTAATAAAATTCATTTCCTAGTATTTCTGAATAATACGCACTTGATGTCTTTGGTTACCTCTTCAAGGCGGACCCCTAGGTGACCTCTGTGAACTTGACCCAGACTTTGAATTTCCATCAAATGTTGACTCATTTGGTGTTAGGCCCAGGTCCATACATCATACCACGATTGAGATATGAGCGTGACCCACTTTCAAATTTTTTGGCCACGCCTACGTTTTTAACGTAAAAATGCATGTATGAATCTCAGGAATGCTTTGGGGGCAAAATGTGTGATTTCCAGCAATTATGAAAAATGCACTCAATGACCCTTAGGTGGCCTCCGTGACCTTGACCCATATTTGGAACCTCCATCAAGTGTCGACTCATTTGGTGTTGGTCCCAGGTCCGTTGGTCATACCACGCTTGAGATATGGGCGTGACCCACTTTCAAAAAATTTGGCCACACCCATTTTTTTATGTCAGAGTGCATGTGTGTACGTTAGGAATTCTTTTAAGGTAAAAAAAGGTGATTTCCAGCAATTCTGAAAAATGCACTCAATGACCCATATTTTGAATCTCATCAAGCGTCAACTCATTTGGTGTTGGTCCCAGGTCCATACATCATACCATGCCTGCGATATCGGCGTGACCCACTTTCAAAACTTTTGGCCACGCCCACTTTTTCTTACGTCAAAATGCATGTGTGTTTGTCAGAAATAGTTTTGGGGGCAAAAAATGTGATTTCCAGCAATTGTGAAAAATGCACTCAATGACTCTTAGTAGCCCTCCGTGACCTTGACCCATATTTTGAACGTCCATCGAGTGTCGACTCATTTGGTGTTGGTTCCAGGTCCATAGGTCATACCACGTTTGAGATATGGGCGTGACCCAGTTTCAATATTTTTGGCCACGCCCACTTTTTTACGTCAAAATGCATGTGTGTATGTCAGGAATACTTAGGGGGTTAAAAAATGTGATTTCCAGCAATTCTGAAAGATGCACTCAATGACCTATAGGTAACCTCTGTGACCTTGACCCATGTTTTGAATCTCCATCAAGTGTCGACTCATTTAGTGTTGGTCCCAGATCCATATGTCATACCACCCCTGAGATATTGGCGTGACGCACATTCAACAATTTTGGCCAGGCCCACTTTTATCGACTCATTTGGTGTTGGTCCCAGGTCCATAATTCATGCCATGCTTGAGATATGAGCGTGACCCACTTTCCAAAATTTTGTTCACGCCCACTTTTTTTTATGTCAAAATGCATGTGTGTACATCAGGAATACTTATGTGGATCAAAAAATGTGATTTCCAGCAATTCTGAAAAAAATGCACTCAATGACCCCTAGGAGTCCTCCGTGATTTTGACCCATATTTTGAGTCTCCATCAAGTGTCGACTCATTTGGTGTTGGTCCCAGGTCCATACGTCATACCATGCCTGAGATATGGGCATGACCCACTTTCAAAAAAATTGGCCACGACCACTTTATTTACGTCAAAATGCATGTGTGTATGTCAGGAATACTTCAGGGGATCAAAAAATGTGATTTCCAGCAATTTTGAAAAATGCACTCAATGACCCCTAGTTGAGCTCCGTGACCTTGACCCAAATTTTGAACCTCCATCGAGTATCGACTCATTTGGTGTTGGTTCCAGGGCTGTAGGTCATACCACGCCTGAGATATGGGCGTGACCCAGTCTCAAAAATTTTGGCCACGCCCACTTTTTTACGTCAAAATGCATGTGTGTACGTCAGGAATACTTTAGGGGACCAAAAAAAGGGATTTCCAGCAGTTCTGAAAAATGCACTCAATGACCCCTAGGCGACCTCCGTGACTTTGACCCATATTTTGAATCTCCTTCAAGTGTCGAGTCATTTTCCATACGTCATACCACGCCTGAGGTATGTGCGTGACCCACTTTCAAAAAAATTGTTTGGCCACGCCCACTTTTTACGTCAAAATGCATGGAATACTTTAGGGGGTCAAAAATGTGATTTCCAGCAATTCTGAAAAAATGCACGCAATGATCCCTAGGTGAGCTTTGTGACCTTGACCCATATTTTGAATCTCCATCAAGTGTCGACTCATTTGGTGTTGGCCCCAGGTCCATACATCACACCACGCCTGAGATATGGGTGTGACCCACTTTCAAATTTTTTTGGCCACGCCCACTTTTTTTACGTCAAAATGCATGTGTGTACGTCAAAAATAGTTTTGGGGGTCAAAAAATGTGATTTTCAGCAATTCTGAAAAATGCACTCAATGACCCCTAGTTCACCTCCGTGACCTTGACCCATATTTTAAACCTCCATCGAGTGTCTACACATTTGGTGTTGGTCCCAGGCCCGTAGGTCATACCACGCTTGAGATATGGGCGTGACCCACTTTCGAAAAATTTGTCCACGCCCACTTTTTCACTTCAAAATGCATGTGTGTACATGAGGAATACTTCAGGGGGTCAAAAATGTGATTTCCAGCAATTCTGAAAAATGCACTCAATGACCCCTAGGTGACCATGACCCATATTTTGAATATCCCTCGAGTGTCCACTCATTTGGTGTTGGTCCCAGGTCCATACATCATACCACGCTTGAGATATGAGCGAGACCCACTTTCTAAAATTTTGGCCACGCCCACTTTTTTACGTCAAAATGCATGTGTATACGTCAGGAATGCTTCAGGGGGTCAAAAAATGTGATTTCCAGCAATTATGAAAAATGCACTCAATGAACCCTAGGTGACCTCCGTGACCTTGACCCATATTTTGAATCTCCATCAAGTGTTTACTCATTTGGTGTTGGTCACAGGTCCATATGTCATACCACGCCCTGAGATATGGGCGTGACCCACTTTCAAAACACCCCCAAGGACACCACTAATGTCCCCCCAGGAATCTGAAAAACGTAGGTGGCCGAGAACTTCTGACTGCCTATCAGTATGCCAAAAGTCACCGAGATAGGGCAATTCGTTTTCGAGTTATCTTGCGGACAAAAAAGTGATGAGAAGACAGAAGAAGAAGAAGAAGAAGAAGAAGAAGAAGAAGAAGAAGAAGAAGAAGAAAAAAAAAAAAAAGAAGAAACTGTGTAAAAACAATAGTCTGTGTGTTTCACACAGACTTACTAGAGAAACAGAATTTAATGCCACCAGTAAATTCAAGTCTGTTTGAAAAGGGTTAAAGTATCAGGAATAAACTCTATAAAGAAAGAGATTTCATGGAGGCTTATTTTTCGGGAGTAAAATATTTTTGAACAAATCAGAAATGGGTTTTCGTTAGCAGTATTTACAGATATTCATACAGGAATCAGAACATTTTTATAAAAAAAAACCAGGAATGGCATATATGTGATCAGCATTCAAAGGGTATGATACACGAATCAGAAATGGACATTTTTGTCTCTGCCCACTAATTTGAGTGATGAAATACATTCATAAATTTTATAAATGCATTAAGGTGTAATAAAATGCATTTCCCAGTCTTTCTGAATAATGCCACCATATTAAGATCTTCAGAGGGTTCAAATATTACCTTTAAATACTCCATTTTAATCCTTTAAATGGAGGCGCAGTGGCTTAGTTGGCAGATGTGCAGGCTGCAAGGCGTGAGGTCCTCACTCTGTCCTTGGGCAAGACACTTCACCCCATAACCCAAGTGGGTGCATGGTGGCGCTGTGTACTAAAGCGTACTGCACATCTATGGTGCAACCGTCTTCAACCAATGCTAACCCTGCTTGTGTGGAGTTAGTATGTTTGGGATCTGACAGTTGCTCGTTGTTGCCCGGTGGTTCTCCCCGGGTACTCCGATTTCCTCCACCTGAAAAACTGTCGTGGTCATGATTAGCCACTGCACAGAAATATATGACATTAAACTCCAATGAATAAATAATCCTCTAAAAAATGAGTTCAATCCAATAAAGGGTCATAAGCTATGTTTTTCAAGCAAAAATGAAAAAGTAATTAAAACTGAATAGACATTTCTGTGTATAAAGCTGACCGGTTTTTGCCGTTATGTTGGCTAAAGGGTTAAGAATCCCTTACTTTGGAAGGCACACTGAAAGGGTATCCCATTCCACATAGTATTTAATGTAAAGAAAATAAAGCGAAAAACATTAAGTTTCTCAGCTGACAGTACCTGCTTTTGCACTCCGGAGGGATGGAACGTCACAAATCAGAGACATTCTGTTAATGGCACTTTGGCACCAAAGGTTTCTACACTCGCGGTGAGACCGAGCCGAGCGCAGTGAAAGACTGTAGATCTCCTCTAACAAATGAGTTTTAAACAGTCATAGCACTAACACTCTTAACAGCACAGTCGACAATGTCAGTATTGCATTGTTACCGGCACCCTGACAGTTTTGTGATAGGTTTCAACAATTATTCAGAGCAGTTTTATGGAAAGGGTTAACTTTATTCTGCCTGAAATAAAATATGTGTAATCCACATTGATGTCTTGAGAGGGTTAAAACATTGAACTGAATAAGATAAGTTTCAACAAATTTTACAATTATTCAGTGCAGTCTGCCTGAAATAAAATATGTGCAAACCACATTGAAGTCTTGAGAAGGTTAAAAGCATTGAACTGAAGAAGATAGGTTTCTACAAATTTCACAATTATTCAGAGCAGTTTTATGGAAAGGGTTAACTTTATTCTGCCTGAAATAAAATATGTGCAATCCACATTGAAGTCTTGAGAGAGTTAAAAGCATTGAACTGAATAATTTATAATCTATTTCCTTGCAAGGCAAAGGGTTTCTCTCAACTTAGTTCCAGGAACTTACATTCCATTATCATAACAAGGTTAGTAGATGACGTTTCATTTTTTGACAGCTGACTCCACTGGTGTTTACATTATCTCCAGTGTGAATAACATAGCATCGTATTGCTTGGGGGAGAATTTACTGCATCAGGAAATTGGAGGCTGTGAAAGCCCTGTGGCCGAATTAGCCATACTCAGTGGACCAAGCGACCTGAACAGCATAGGTGGCCGAGAACTTTTGACTGTCCACCAGTATGCCAAAAATCAGCGAGTTAGGACGTTTCGTTATCGTGAGGACAAGGAAGTGCATAGAAGTCAGAAGTCAGGAGAATAAGAGGAAGAAGAGGGAATAAGAAAAAGAAAAAAAGGAAAAGGAAACCGTAAAAAACAATAGTCTGTGTGTTTCAAATAGACTAAATATACCACCACTGTCGGTCATACGCCCACTGTGTCCAGACCGCTGAAGCCAGTTACATGAAATCTTCCGAATTTATTCTATTATCTCCGCTCAACACTTTTGTATCTTTTTCGAGTGTCGAGGCCCTGAGGGAACATCCTGGATCGCATGGAAACTGAGGCGACGATTCGTCCCTACTATATTCTCAATGCAATGACATTTCCATTCACTATTTACGTGTTATCAGTCGACTTTGGCAATATTTTTGTCTATGTTAACTGCTCGCACCTTTATATAGGACCGACAGATTGGACTCAAACTGTTTATTTTAGGTCGTCCCGACAGAAACTGACAACTCGACCCTGTTACGAAAAAGCTGTCATTTGGCTAAGTTGACTTTAAAAGACACCAGTGTTGGATATGCATCAACTGTAACCAGAACGCTGAAGGCAGCGACTTGCAATTTTCAGAACTTGTTCTGCGAAGCCTGGCCGACATTTTGGCATAAAATCGAGTGTTCTGACCACGTGTGAAACACCACACGTTGTGTAGAAACTGTGGGAAAGGTAGCTTCCTGCCTTATTTTCAATGCAATGAAATGTCCATTCATTATATACATGTCAACGGCCGAGTTTGGCATTATTTCTGTCTGATGAACTGTTCAACTTTAACTATTTGCACCTTTATATAGGACCGAAAGATCACTGCATGCTTACCAGTATTTAGGGACTGATTTTACGAAAATAACAATTATTCCAACAGTACCCACTTGGGAACTCTCAAATCTGCCAAGGATTAAACTTTTACCGGCACCCAACATTCAGCACTCAATCAATTAGGAATGGAGTAAATTGCGACTTAAATATACGACATTCTAAAAAAATAAAAGTTGTTCTTTCGGCGGCACCCATCTGTATACAACCGAAACAGGAATTGAGTTAATCTTTACAGCAACCTTATAACAGAAAATATTATTGGAATTGAACTCTGAATCTGAATATTGAAACGCTTTTTCAGATATTCTATTCCAAAGTACCACTGAACGCTTACTAATATTCAGTGATTGTACGAAAATAACAATTATTTCGACAGTACCCATAAGGGAAGTCTCATATCTGCCAATGATTAAACTTTTAATAATAACATATGAAACAAGAGATGCTACACTCTGCTTGCTGCATGTAGCCATAGAAAACATTCAGCGCTTAATCAATTAGAAATGGAGTAAATTGTAACTTAAACTTACCAAATTCTGAAAAATGGGATTATTTTTGACGGGATGTATCTTTATGCAACCGAAACAGGGATTTGATTAAACTTTACAGCTACCTTATAACAGAAAATCTTCTTGTTCTTGAACTGTGAATGGGAATGTCAACAGAATTTTCAGATATTCTTTTTCAAACTACCACTGCACGTTTACCAATATTCAGTGATTTTACGAAAATCACAATTATTCAGACAGTACGCATATGGGAGTCTCAAATCTGCTAAGGGTTAAACTTTTAATACTCACATATAAAACAAAACTTTCATACTATGACAGCTGCATGCAGCTATTGAAAACATTCAGCACTCAGTCAACTAGGAATGGAGTAAATTGTCACTTAATCGTACCAAATTCTGAAAAAGCGTGAGTGTTTGGACAGCATCTATCTTCATGCAAACAGAATGGGCATATGGTTAAACTTTACAACCAAACGTACAACAGAAAATATGCTCGATAGGTAATTGTGAATACAAAACATGTAAATTATTTTTCGATATACCATTCGTAAATGGAAGAAAAATGAACTAAAAATGAGCAATTTTTATGAACAAGTTAAGGGTACTCGAATTCATGGCTCAAAAACGGGTTGAATGTTAAAACTTTGAATAGAATATATAACAGCCAAATTATTCTTCGATGAATGCCCAAACTTCTCATAGGAAACGTTTTGAAAACATGTGGCCGCAGAGCTTAGAAATTGTAGGTGAAAATTGGTCAGTTTTTCCCAAAATTGCACTTTGCTCGGAATTTTGAGGTCAAAAGGGAGCAACGTAGGAAATGCAGCTTATGTCGTCAGATGCAGTAAGTCATGCTACAAATATTATGAAAGCTCCAGCCAAATCGTCCAGGGTCTTGTTTGAGAATTGTGGCAAAACGTAACATTGTGACAACATTTTGCACGGTTTTGGCAGAAAACGAAAAACTTCAGACATGCCATGACCCAGGTGAGAAACTTCTAATGAACCTCTACATATGTGCCAACTTTCAGTAGAATAGTAAAGAATCCATCAGACAAAATCATTGAAATAGAAAATAATGTTAATACTAGAGAAATAGAATTCAATGCATCCAGTAAATTCAAGCTTGTAAGAAAAGAGTTAAAATATCTATCGGGTAAAGGGCAAAAACTATATAGAAAGAGAATTTATGGAGGGTTATTTTCGGGAGTAACATATTTTTAAACAAATCAGGAATGGATTTTCGTAAACAGTATCTACAGATATTCATAAAGGAATCAGAACAAGTCTTCTAAGAAACCAGAAAAGGCATATATGTGCACAGCATTCAAAAGGTTTGTCAAGAGAATGCGGTAGGTGTCCAAAAATGTGATTTCCAGCAATACTAAAAAATGCACTCAAGTATCCCTGGGCGACCTCAGTGTCCTTGTCCATATTGTGAACCTCTATGGAGTGTTGATTCATTTGGTGTTGGTCCCATGTCTATGTGTCATACCATCCTTGAGATATGAGTGTGATGCGCTCTCAAGAATTTTGCCCACATCCACTTTTTTCAAGTAAAAATGCATGCATGAACTTCGGAAATGCATTAGGAGGGTCATAAAATGTGATTTCCATTAATTCTGAAAAATGCCCTCAATGACCCCTTGGTGACCTCTGTTACCTTGACCTATATTTTTGGACTTCTATTGAGTGTTGACTCATTTGGTGTGAGTTTTCAGGTCCATTTGTCATACCATGCTTGAGATATGAGCATGGCCCACTTTCCAAAATTTTGGCCATGACCACTTTTTTACGCCTGAGATATGGGCGTGACCCACTTTCAAAACACCCCTACAGACACCTCTAATACCCCCAGGAATCTGAAAAACATAGGTGGCTGAGAACTTGCGACTGTCTATCAGCATGCCAAAAATCAACGAGATAGGGTATTTCGCTTTCGAGTTATCTTGCGGACAATAAAGTGATGAGAAGAGAGAAGACAGGCGAAGAAGAAGAAGAAGAAGAAGAAGAAGAAGAAGAAGAAGAAGAAGAAGAAGAAGAAGAAGAAGAAAACTAGAGAAACAGAATTTACTGCACCCAGTAAGTTCAAGTCTGTGTGAAAAGGGTTAAAGTATCCGGAATAAACTATACAGAAAGAGAATTTATGGAGGCTTATTTTCTGGAGTAAAATATTTTTTAATCAGATCAGAAATGGCTTTTCGTTAACAGCATTTACAGATGTTAATACAGGAATTAGAACAATTTTTTATACGAAACCAGAAATGTCATGTATGTGACCAGCATTCAAAGGGTTCGATATACGAATCAGAAATGGACATTTCTGGCTCTGCCCACTGAACTGAGTGACGAAATACATTCATAAACTTTAGAAATCCATTAAGTTGTAATAAAATGCTTTTCCCAGTCTTTCTGAATAATATTCACTTGATGACCCTGGTGACCTTTTTCAGGTGGACCATAAATTGAACTTCAAGCAACTTTTAGCTCAGTCGGTATAGTCCCGTGTATACATTCATTTTAAACTAATGGCTCCACCGACTACAGATCTGTCATTTTTTGGGTCATGATAGCAAATATGTGTTATGATTTAGAAGCCTCTAAGGCAATCAGCCTACTGTATCACACACAAGACCTCAAACGAGCTGAGAAAACACATATGAGTCCAAACGGGTTGATGGTAACCAGCATGCCAAAACGAATGGACATAGGACGATTTGTATTTGAGTTATCGAGCCGACAAAGGCTGTATAGAATTAATTTTGGGGATAGTGCCATAAAAACCTTAAAAGCCTCAAGAGCTCGTTTAAAGGCCTACTTTTTAGAGCATCTAGTGCCCTAAACAAGGCATAATTAAAATAAGATGATGGAATCTTGAAGCATGGCATTTGTGTAAAGACACCGATATGCAGGAAGCATGCAAACGGTTCTACAGTCATAAGTTAAATGATGTTGTTTGTTCTTCGCAGTGAAGTATGAAGAGGGAGGTGAAGTATGAAGAGGGTTAAAAACATACCATTTAAATATTCCATTTCATTAATTCATAATTGTGATAAGTGTTTCGAGAAAGCCACTTACCACTCGGCCCGAACCCTGTTGATCTTGAGTTATGATTGAGATTGGAAAAAAAATTAAAAATGCAATGAAAGGTGAAGGGTTATTTATTCAATTATAATTGATCAAGTGTTGTAAGATAGAGCTGTATAATAAACAAATTTTCTTGCCACTCGAAGGGGTTCTTTCAACTTGGTTTAGGGATGGAGTTTAATTCTGGTCGCAACAGCTGATAAGAGTAGATGTGTGTCAGCAATAGCACCTTCTCTCTAACTTGATTGTTTACATTATTCTCTTGTGTATATAAATATAAAACAGCTATTTCTTTATGATGCTTTTCTGTTACAAAAAATTGGGGTATAAAAAACTCTGTGACCCAATGGGCCACACCCAAAGGTTCCTTAAAAACATAGCTGGGCCAGTACTAGTGACAGGCTACCAGTATGCCAAACAACACAGGACAGATGATTTGTTTTTGAGTTATCGTCAAGACAAAAGGAAGGGGATAGAAAGTATGTATATGTGACATTATCACATACTGTGCTTGAGATATCTGCCTGACCATTTTTATTGGAGTTTAACAGCACTTTCATCTCATATTGGACAGTTTTACGGGCGATGTCAGCCAGAGTACCTGAATAGATATATCCTGAGCGCCGATCAGCTACCATCAAAATTCACAACATACTAACTACACACAAGCAGGGTGAGCATTGGTCGATCTAAGCGTAGTGTGCCTTAGTACACAATGTCGCTGTGTCCCAATAGGGGTAATCAGGACTGAGTGCCTTACCTAAGACAAATCGCAGTTGCATTCGGCGGGGCACGTACCCTGGATCTTTCGATTGTAAAGTCCAATGCCGTAACCAGTGAGTCACTACTCTCCTGACTGAGCCATTGAACGGCATCTAGAGTCTTAAACGAAGCATACTGGAAATAAAAAGTTGGTTGGATCTCAAGACTGCCTCTTGTGTACAGGGTGGCAATGTGACAGAAGCGTACAAAACGTTTTACAGCTATGAGTTACATTAAATGAAAGCTTTCGGGCACACATTGAAGTATTAAGGGAGTTAAAATCACACCACTTGAATATTTCATTTCCTTCATTCATAATTGTGATAGGTACTTCAAGGAAGACACTCGCCATTCCACACAGGTACGTATCTACGGGGGTGGGGGTGGAGGCGAGCGTGTAGGAGCGGTGTCTCACCTCCCCAATATTTGACCAAAAATGAAGATGATTGAAAATTTTTCAGGCAAAAATTCCAACAGTTGCAAATTCGAACTTTTGTTGTAACGGATTTTTTTATGTCTGTGGTTTTGTATTTCCGTTAACATTTCAACCGACAACTCACACAGACAGAATTCTGACTGAACCGCGCAATTTCTTCACTACCCGGTGGATTCCAGGTTAATTCCACAACCGTGGTGATGCTACTCATTTTGTTCTCTGCTATGTCTAACCTTACTCATATTAGAGAACGGAGTTAAAATATTGTAATAATAAAAAAAGGTTCTAGCTTCAAAACTGGGGGAGAAGTAAGCCGAAGAAATCACGTATCATACAGGTGAAATTCTACAAAAATGGACTAAGTTTAACCAATAGTTTTGTGAAATATTGAGGCAAATCAAAATCCTGACACTATGCACACATCTGGAAAATGTAGAAACATCCTGTGAAATAGAAAAGTAATAGCTTGAAAATTGTAGAGGGGTTAAACGGACAAATAATGTACCCTATATGCGGACAGATGGGGGTACAGACAGGGGTAAAATAATATGCCCCCCTGGCTATTTGTTGTGGGCATAACAAGGACATACGCCAATCGTAACCAGACCATTCAAGGTAGCCACTTGAAATTCTGAGAATGTGTTCTACTATCCCCACTCGACAGTTTAGTATCTTTCTTGAGTCTGCAGGCAGCGACTTACAATTATCAGAACTTGTCCTACGAAGCCTGGTCGACATTTCGGCATAAAATTTCGGCATAAAATCGAGTGTTCTGACCACGTGGAAAACACCACGCCTCGCGTGGAAACTGTGGGAACGGTTCGTTCCCACTTTATTTTCAATGCAATGAAATTTCCATTCATCATATACATGTCAACGGCCGAGTTTGGCATTATTTCTGTCTGATGAACTGTTCAACTTTAACTATTTGCACCTTTATATAGGACCGAAAGATCACTGCATGCTTACCAATATTCAGGGACTGATTTTACGAACATAACAATTATTCCAACAGTACCCACTTGGGAACTATCAAATCTGCCAAGGATTAAACTTTTAATAATAACATGTAAAACAAAATTGTCATATTTTGCTAGCCGCATGCACCCATAGACAACATTCAGCACTCAATCTATTAGGAGTGGAGTAAATTGCGACTTAAACCTACGACATTCTAAAAAAATGAAAGTTTTTCTTTCGGCGGCACCCATCTGTATGCAATCGAAACAGGGATTGGTTTAATCTTTACAGCAACTTTATAACAGAACATATTATTGGAAATGAACTGTGAATCTGAATATCGAAACGCTTTCCAATCTCAAATCTGCCAAAGATTAAACTTTTAATAATAACATATAAAACAAGAGATGTCACACTTTGCTTGCTGCATGAAGCCATTGAAAACATTCAGCGTTCAATCAATTAGAAATGGAGTAAATTGTCACTTAAACTTACCAAATTCTGAAAAATGGGGTTATTTTCGACGGCACCTATCTTCATGCAACCGAAACAGGGATTTGATTAAACTTTACAGCTACCTTATAACAGAAAATCTTCTTGTTCTTGAACCTGTCAATCTGAATGTCAACAGAATTTTGAGATATTCTTTTTCAAACTACGACTGCATGTTTACCAACATTCGGTGATTTTGCAAAAATCACAATTATTCAGACAGTACCCATATGGGAGTCTCAAATCTACCAAGGGTTAAACTTTTAATGCCCACATTTAAAACAAAAGTTTTCATACTATGACTGCTGCATGCAGCCATTGAAAACATTCAGCACTCAATCAATTAAACTTAGAATAAATTGTCACTTAATTGTACCAAATTCTGAAACAGGGAGAGTTTTTTGGACAGCATCTATCTTTAAGCAAACAGAATAGGCATATGGTTAAACTTTACAACCAAATGAACAACAGAAAATATGCTCGATAGGTAATTGTGAATCCGAACATGTAAATCATTTTTCGATATAACATTCGTAAATGGAAGAAAAAGGAAAGAAAAATGAGCCAATTTTATGAAGAAGCTAAGGGTACTCGAATTCAAGGCCCGAAAACGGGGTGAAGGTTAAAACTTTGAATAAAATATATAACAGCCAAATTATTCTTGGATGAATGCCCAAACTTTTCATGGAAAAAGTTTTGAAAAAAATGTGGCCGCAGTGCTGAGAAATCACATGTGAAAATTGGCCAGTTTTGCCACAATTGCACTTTGCTCGGAATTTTGAGGTCAAAAGGGAGCAACGTGGGTAATGCAGCTTATGAAGTCAGATGTAGTAAGTAATGCTACAAATATTACGAAAGCTCGAGCCAAATCGTTTAGGGTCTTGTTTGAGAATTGTGGCAAAACGTAACATTGTGACAACATTTTGCATGGTTTTGACAGAAAACGAAAAACTTCAGAAATGCCATGATCCAGGTGAGAAACTTCTATTGAAGCTCTCTGCATAGATGCCAAATTTCAGTAGAATAGTAAAGAATCCATCAGACAAAAATCATTGAAACAGAAAATAGAAAATAATGTTAATACTAGAGAAATAGAATATACTGCATCCAGTAAAACCAAGCTTGTAAAAAAGGGGTTAAAATATCTATCGGGAAAAAATATATAGAAAGAGAATTTTTGGAGGATTATTTTCGGGAGTAACATATTTTTAAACAAATCAGGAAGGGATTTTCGTAAACAGTATTTACAGATATTCATAAAGGAATCAGAACAATTTTTCTAAGAAACCAGAAAACGCATATATGTGAACAGCATTCAAAAGGTTTGGTCAAGAGAATGCATTAGGGGTCCAAAAATGTGATTTCCAGCAATACTAAAAAAAATGCACTCAGTTAGCCCTGGGCGACCTCAGTGACCTTGTCCATATTGCGAACTTCTATGGAGTGTTGACTCATTTGGGGTTGGTCCCATGTCTATGTGTCATACCACGCTTGAGATATGAGTGTGAC
Source organism: Pictodentalium vernedei (assembly GCA_031216915.1). Taxonomy (NCBI): domain Eukaryota; kingdom Metazoa; phylum Mollusca; class Scaphopoda; order Dentaliida; family Dentaliidae; genus Pictodentalium; species Pictodentalium vernedei. The sequence continues at coordinate 391,641,212 of CM062295.1, read as the reverse complement.
CCAGTCTCAAGAATTTTGCCCACACCAACTTTTTTCATCTAAAAATGCATGTATGAACTTCGGGAGTGCATTAGGAGGGTAAGAAAATGTGGTTTCTATTAATTCTGATAAATGCCCTGAATGGCCCCTGGGTGAACTCCATGACCTTGACCCGTATTTTGAACCTCTATCGAGTGTTTACTCATTTGGTGTTAGTTTCAGACCCATTCATCATACCATGCTTGAGATATGAGTATAACTCACTTTCAAAAATTTTAGCCATTCCCACTTTTTTACGTAAAAATTCATGCATGGACTTTGGGAATGCTTTGATGGGGGTGGGGGTGGGGTAGAAACATGTGATTTCCAGCAATTTCGAAAAATGCACTCACTGACCCCTAGGTGACCTCCATGACCTTCACCCATATTTTGAAGCTCTATCGAGTTTCGACTCCTTTGGTGTTAGTTCCAGGTCCATTTGTCATAGCATGCTTGAGATATGAGCATGACCCACTTTCAAAAATTTTGGCCATGCCAACATTTTTACCTAAAAAAAATCATGTATGGACTTTGGGAATGCTTTAGGAGGTCAAAAAATGTGATTTACAGCGATTCAGAAAAATGCACTCAATGAACCCTAGGTGACCTACGTGACCTTGACCCATATTTTGAATGTCCATCAAGTGTCGACTCATTTGGTGTTAGTCCCAGGTCCATTTATCATACCATGCTTGAGATATGAGCGTGATCCACTTTCAAAAAATTTGGCCACGCCCACGGTTTTACGTCAAAATGCCTGTGTGTACGTCAGGAATGCTTTAGGGGGTCAAAAATGTGATTTCCAGCAATTATGAAAAATGCCCTCACTGACCCCTAGGTGACCTCCGTGACCTTGACCCATATTTTGAATCTCCATCAAGTGTCGACTCATTTGGTGTTAGTCCCAGGTCCATTCATCATACCATACTTGAGATATGAGCGTGACCCACGTTCAAACATTTCGGCCACACCCACTTTTTTACATCAAAATGCATGTGTGTACGTCAGGAATGCTTTGGGGGTAAAAAAATGTGATTTCCAGCAATTATGAAAAATGCACTTAATCACTCCTAGGTGACCTCCGTGGCCTTTATCCATATTTTGAATCTGCATCAAGTGTCGACTCATTTGGTGTTAGTCCCAGGCCCATTCATCATACCATGCTACAGATATGAGCATGACCCACTTTCTAAAATTTTGGCCACACCCACTTTTTTACCTCAAAATGTATGTGTGTACATGAGGAATGCTTTGGGTGCCAAAAAATGTGATTTCCAGCAATTATGAAAAATGCACTTAATGACCCCTAGGTGACCTCCGTTACCTTGACCAATATTGTGAATCTCCATCGAGTGTCGACTCATTTGGTGTTGGTCCCAGGTCCATACGTCATACCACGCCTGATATATGGGCGTGACCCGCTTTGAAAACACCCCTACAGACACCCCTAATTCCTCAGGTATCTGAAAAACATAGGTCGACAACAACTTGTGACCGTCTATCAGCATGCCAAAAATCAACGAGATAGGGCGTTTCGTTTTCGAGTTATCTTGCGGACAAAAAAGTGATGAGAAGACAGGAGAAGAAGAAGAAAAAAAAGGAAAAAGAAAAGAAAGTTAATCGTACAAAAAACAATAGTCTGTGTGTTTCACACAGACTAAATATACCGCCACTGTCTGTCATACGCCCACTGTGTCCAGACCGGTGAAGGCAGTTACATGAAATCTTCGGAATTTATTCTATTATCCCCGCTCAACACTTTTGTATCTTTTTCGAGTACCTAGGCCCTGAGGGAACATCCTGGATCGCATCTAAACTGAGGCGACGATTCGTCCCTACTCTATTCTCAATGCAATGGCATTTCCATTCATTATTTATGTGTTATCAGTCGACTTTGGCAATATTTTTGTCTATTTGATGAACTGTTCAACGTTAACTACTTGCACCTTTATATAGGATCGACAGATTGAACTCAAATTGTTTATTTTAGGTCGCCCCGACAGAAACTGACAACTCGACTCTGTGACGAAAAAGCTGTCATTTGGCTAAGTTGACTTTAAAATTTAACAGACACCAGTGTTGGATATACATCAACTGTAACCAGAACGCTGAAGTCAGCGACTTGCAATTTTCAGAACTTGTTCTACGAAGCCTGACCGACATTTTGGCATAAAATCGAGTGTTCTGACCACGTGGAAAACACCACGCCTGTGGGGACGGTTCGTTCCCACTTTATTTTCAATGCAATGAAATTTCCATTCATTATATACATGTCAACGGCCGAGTTTGGCATTATTTCTGAGTGATGAACTGTTCAATTTTAACTATTTGCACCTTTATATAGGACCGAGAGATCACTGCATGCTTACCAATTTTCGAGGACTGATTTTACGAAAATAACAATTATTCCAACAGTACCCACTTGGGAACTATCAAATCTGCCAATGATTAAACTTTTAATAATAACATGTAAAACAAAAGTTGTCATATTTTGCTAGCAGCATGCACCCAAAGACAACATTCAGCACTCAATCAATTAGGAGTGGAGTAAATTGCGACTTAAACCTACGACATTCTTAAAAAATGAAAGTTTTTCTTTCGGCGGCAACCATCTGTATGTAACCGAAACAAGGATTGGGTTAATCTTTACAACAAACTTATAACAGAAACTAGAGAAACAGAATTTACTTCCACCAGTAAATTCAAGTCTGTGTGGAAAGGGTTAGAGTATCAGGAATAAACTATAAAGAAAGAGAATTCATGGAGGCTTATTTTTCAGGAGTAAAATATTTTTGAACGAACCAGAAATGGGTTTTCGTTAGCAGTATTTACAGATATTCATACAGGAATCAGAACATTTTTATAAGAAACCAGAAATGGCATATATGTGACCAGCATTCAAAGGGTTTGATACACGAATCAGAAATGGACATTTTTGGCTCTGCCCACTAATTTGAGTGATGAAATACGTTCATAATCTTTAGAAATGCATTAAGGTGTAATGAAATGCATTCCCCAGTCTTTCTGAATAATGCCCCATATTAAGATATTCAGAGGGTTAACATATTCCCTTTAAATACTCCATTTTAATCCATTAAATGGTGGCGCAGTGGCTCAGTTGGCAGAGGTGCAGGTTGCAAGGCGTGAGGTCCTCACTCCGTCCTTGGGCAAGACACTTCACCCCATTGCCCACGTGGATGCATGGTGGCGCTGTGTACTAAAGCGTACTGCACATCGATGGTGCACCCACCTTCAACCAATGCTAACTTTGCTTGTGTGGATTTAGTATGTGGGGGATTTGACACTTGCTCGTTGTTGCCTGGTGGTTCTTCCCGGTTACTCCGACTTCCTCCACCCGAAAAACTGTCGTGGTCATGATAAGCCACTGTTCATAAATGTGTGACATTAAACACCAATAAATAAATAATCCTTTAAAAAATGAGCTCAATCCAATAAAGGGTCACAAGCTATGTTTTTTCAAGCAAAAATGAAAAGGTAATTAAAACTGAATAGACGTTTCTGTGAATCATGTTGACCAGTTTTCGCCGTATGTTGGCTAAAGGGTTAAGAATCCATTACTTTGATAGGCACACTGTCCCATTCCACATAGAATTAAATGTTAAGAAAATAAAGCGAAAAACATTATGTTTCTCAGCTGAGAGTACCTGCTTTTGCACTCCGGAGGGATGGAACGGCACAAATCAGAGACATTCTCTTAATGACACTTTGGCACCAAAGGTTTCTGCACTCTCGGTGAGACCGAGCCGAGCGCAGTGAAAGACTATAGAAATCCTCTAACAAATGAGTTTTAAACAGTCATAGCACTAACACAGTTAACAGTACAGTCGACCATGTCAGCATTGGATTGTTACCGGCACCCTGACAGTTTTGTGACAGGTTCTAACAATTATTCAGTGCAGTTTTATGGAAAGGGTTAATTTTATTTTGCCTGAAATAAAATATGTGCAATCCACATTGAAGTCTTGAAAAGGTTAAAAGCATTGAACTGAATAAGATAGGTTTCAACAAATTTGACAATTATTCAGTGCAGTTTTATGGAAAGGGTTAACTTTATTCTGCCTGAAATAAAATATTTGCAATCCACATTGAAGTCTTGAGAGGGTTAAACGCATTGAACTGAATAACATAGGTTTCAACAAATTGTACAATTATTCAATGTGCAATCCACATTGAAGCATTGAACTGAATAATTTATAATTTATTTCCTTGCAAGGCAAAGGGTTTCTCTCAACTTAGTTCCAGGAACTTACATCCCATTATCTTGACAAGATTACATTTCATTTTTTGACAGCTGTCTCCACTGATGTTTACATTATCTCCAGTGTGAATAACATAGTATCCTATTGCTTGGGGAGAATTTACTGTATCAGGAAACTGGAGGCTGTGAAACCCTGTGGCCGACTGGGCCATACTCAGTGGCCCTAGCGACCTGAAGAACATAGGTGGCCGAGAACGTTTGACTGTCCACCAGTATGCCAAAAATCAGCGAGATAGGACGATTCGTTGTCGAGTTATTGTGAGGACAAGGAAGTGCATAGAAGACAGAAGACAGGAGAATAAGAAGAAGAAGAGGAAGAAGAAAAAGAAGAAAAAAGAAAAGAAAAAGAAACCGTACAAAAACAATAGAAAAAAAACAAAACAATTAACACAGATAAACTGTATCTCCTTGAATGAACACCCATCACAATTTCTACTAATACTTTGTTCAACCACATCATATCCGGAAAAACAATGGGCCTCAGATATAATATTCAATGGCGGGTAGTATAACACTAGACGAGATTCAGACAAGCGACGAGTATAATTTTTTCAGGAAATTCAATGATAAAATCCAGAACCTGTCCGAGGAAGATGAAAATGAATCACAGCTTGCCGACCACCAGGATTCTTGTAAATACTATATGTCGCGGAATTTCGACAAAACATATCTGGCATCAAGACGTCTCTAAGCATTTTTAACCTTAATTGCAAGTCTTAACGCCCACCGGGATGCCTTGAATAACTTACTATACACTTCGCAAACTGACGCCAATTCGTTTGACATCATCGGATTGACAAAGATATTCAAATGTCCCGAAAACATATCTTATAATCTAGCGGGTTGCCAAAACATCTTAACTAATGTTCGAACTGATGATGGCAGGGGAGGTGTTGGCTTATTTATAAAGGAAGGTATAAATTATAAATTACGCCCCGACTTGACCGTTTTTATACCCCACTTATGTGAAACATTATTCGTGGAGATCACAGGTAGAAAGATTCCACCGACTATAATCGGAGTAATATTCCGGCCCAATTCTCAGCCTAGGGCTGACCTAAACCTTTTCCTAACTCAAGTCAACTCAATATCTAGCCTAATTAACTCGGAAAATAAAAAATGCGTCTTACTTGTTGACTTTAATATTGATTTACTCAAGATCTCTGAGCATAAACAAACAGACGATTTCATCGATAATATGTTTTGCCTGGGATTTCTGCCCACCGTGACAAAGCCGACCAGAGTGACAGAACACTCAGCTACCCTGATAGACAACATTTTTGTTAACAGGGTCAGAAGCTCCATATCTGGAATTGTTATTACAGACCTTGCTGATCACTTTGGAACGTTCTACTTAGAAACAAGTTTAAAAACAAACATTGACAGAGAAACAATAAACACAAGAAATATATCCCAGGAAAATATTAACACTTTCTATGGGAAGCTTTTGGAACTTAACTTCAGTAATGTATTAAACACTCATTGTCCCGACGAAGCATATAACAACTTCATAAATATATTTCTACAGGCCTTCAATGAGAGTTTTCCCTCAAGAGAAAGATAGCAAAAAAATCGATATGTCAAAAAAACAACCTTGGATGACCAATGGCTTAATAACCTCCTCAGTAAACAAACTTAAACTCTACCAAAAACAACTGAAAAGCCCTACCGATGAAAATAAAGGTGCTTATAAACAGTTCTGCCAAGTCTTCAACAAAACAAAACGGAAAAATAAAGCCTCTTATTATAACTCTATACTCAAAGAAAATCAATATAACATAAAGAAAACATGGCAAATATTAAATTAAGCAATCCAAAAACCCCATTCAAAAATTAAATTATCAGCAAGTTTCGAAGTTAATGATACAGAAATCTCTAATGGAATTTAGATCGCGCGAGAATTCAATAACCTTTTCAATAGTGTGGGAGAATCTACGTCCGCACAGATAGCGGCTTCGAATAAACATTTCTCGAGTTACCTACAAGGGAGCGGTCACCCAAGCAGCTTCTCTATTGAGCCCACAACCCCTGACGAAGTTGTCAACATAACTAAGAAAATGAAAGCTAAAACAAGCAAAGATTGTAACGAATTTACCTCTAGACTCATCAAGAAAATTATATCGACCCCCCTATCACATATAATAAACCTATCTTTCGAAACCGGCATAGTACCCGAGATAATGAAATTAGCTAAAGTAATTCCAGTATTTAAATCAGGTGACGCGAGTGTTCTCAATAATTATAGACCAATTAGCATACTTCCTATTTTCTCCAAACTCTTAGAAAAGATTATGCAGGTTCGCCTTGTGACATTCCTAGTGAATAATAACATCGTTTACCAACACCAATACGGATTTAGAAAAGGACATTCAACAGTGCACCCGATAGTACACCTTCTGAACCATATAGGAACTGAAAATAACAAACCCATCAAAGATCGTACAATCTCTGTTTTAGACCTGTCAAAAGCCTTCGACACAATAAACCATGATATTTGCCTCAAAAAGTTAGAGTTTTATGGTTTCAGAGGTGTTGTAAACAAATGATTTCAGAGTTATCTCAGTGATAGAAAGCAATATGTAGAGTATCTGAACAAAACATGATCACACACCACAATAACCTACGGAGGTCCACGGGGTTCAATTTTAGGGTCTGTTTTATTTTTGATTTACATTAATGTCATATCAAATAGTACTAACTTGAATCTCATATCGTTCGCTCATGACACAACGGGCTACACATCCCATCATAATCAAAAAATCTTATATCAATCTGTCAACACTGAACAAGCAAAATTAAATATGTGGTGCAGAGCCAATAACCTACTCCTAAACGCCAAAAAATTGAAATATGTCATAATCAACTCATCACATATCAAACTTAAAAATAACAATAATATAATTAGCATCGATAATAATTCCATAATCAGGGTGGGTATTAAAGAAACAGAATCCTCTGTAAAATTTTTAGGAGTTCATCTCAACGATAAGTTGAGTTACTCTACCCACGTTTCAATGTTGTGCACAAAAGTAGCAAGTGCTGTTTGTGCAATATTAAATAGAGTTAAAAAATCCTACCATATAGAGCGTTAGTCACCCTGTATTATGCGTTAATTCATAGTCACTCTCTGTTTGGTATCCAAATATGGGGACACTCCAAACATATAAACAAACTATATCTCTTACAAAAAAGAGCAATCCTAATAATAAACAACAAAGCTTATAACTGTCACACAGATCCCCTATTTCTAAAAGATAAAATCTTGAAAATTCAAGAACTTTATAAGCTGCATGCTTTATTACTGGTACATGGCTGGCATAACAATGCATTACCTACCAACTTTAATAATTACTTCACCTCTATTACAAACCAAGATGGAGTTGTGACAAGACAATCTGGATTATTAAAAACAAACACGCCTAGAACCAAATGTATTGAAAGAAATTGACCTTAACCAACTTACTAACAGGCTCCTATATCACTTCTGTCTCCTGTTCAAATCCTTATTGCCAAGATTGTAACGTTTGATTAAACACTCCCTTGACTCTGAATCTCATCACTTTATCGACCAATAACATTGTCGACCAATAACTTTGTCGACCAACAGCTTATTTCTCCATCGCTTGAAGGCAGTTTTCTCGTGAAGTGTGGACATTGCGCGCGATCTGGTGATGTAACAATTTTAGCGCTTTTCAGTCACTCTTTGAATACTTCAATTGAGTCAAGAAAACTTAGCAGTGAGACATTGGCTCACCCGACACAATTCGGAAGATACAAGATGATGGGACGGATCTGTGTCTGATGATTTGGTGTCTCGCCGGCATTGCCAGTCTCTGTATTGTCATTCAGTATTTTTGACGAATCTTTGGTTGTCACCCTGCTGCGTCTCCCGCCGAATTCTGGTTGCCTCCCGTGAGATGAGGCCTTCTGGCTCTTTTTCCCCTTAAAGTAACTAAACAGAAAGCGATGGATACTCAGAACATTGTGGATTTATTTGGCCAATTCCCCATTTTATAGAACAAGTAGTAATATTTACTAAAAGAGACAAATTATTTTTTTTGATCTGCAGATCTCCAAGAGATAAATCAACTTGTATTAAGGAGATGGCAGGTGGACAGCCAATCTGGCTATTCCCTCTCCTTGTAATTTTTGTACCACATAATCAATACATATTGTTTGTAATTTGTATCACTATTTGTAACTCGCATATGCTTTCCAATTTATTGTATGCTATTAAGGTACATTTATTACAAAATAAATATTGAATTGAAAATTGGGTGGACTGGATACAATGGGCGTATATCCGACATTGGTGTCTGTTGAATTTAGCCAAATGACGGTTTTTCACCACTGGGTCGAGTTTCTGTCGGACGGTCTAAAATAAGCAGTGTAACTCCAAACTTTCGGCCCTACATAAAGGTGCGAATAGTTACAGTTGAACAGTTCATCAAATAGACAGAAATAATGTCAAAGTCGACCGGTGACAGGTAAATAATGAATGGAAAAGTCATTGCATTGAGAATAGAGAAGGGATGAATCGTCCCCTCGGTTTCCACGCGATCCACGATGTCCCTTCCGGGCCCCGGCACTCGACAAAGATATTAAAGTGTTGGGCAGGGATAATAGAACAAATTCTGACAATGTCATGTAGCTACCTTCAGCGGTCTGGACACAATGGGAGTATGACCGACAGTGGTGGTATCTGCACAATTTTAATGTCAAATTAACCAACTTACCGCTTTTTCGCCATTAATCCATGCACGATTTCTGTCAACTTTTCATTCCTGGCAATTATCTAACTATTACCGGCTTGTCGGGGCACATTTGGCGCCAGTGTACGAGATGCATCTTTCTGTCACCAGCATCTCTCCACCAGTAACTGTGAATTATAAGTTTCAAATGGAACTAGCTCAGACAACCACCCAGAGCCCGCTCGCCTGGCCAGAAAAGGACCAAATTCAAACAATTGCCGCCTGACACCAAAACACAAAATCTATGCCAATTCTTGGCTGATTTTCATGAAATTTTCACTCATTCTTCAAAATAGTTATCGCATCGTTTCAGACAGAGAGAAACACCATTTTCGAATTATATCATGTTGAATGTCAGGAGAGCGTATACGCATGCGTGGGGATTCCCACGGGGCAAATGTTTGGTTTCTGGATTTTCTTATTATATCATCCAGTTCAGCAGAGCTTCAAGAATATGCGCAGAAAGTTTGGAGTCGCTGCTTCAAAAACGTTCGGCACAATCTATGATACCTGATAAGTACAAGTTGTTTTTATTAAATATACAGGATCTGTTAAACAGATTGCAATTTACACCTAACTTGGACATTAACCACACACCATTCATGCCAATGTGAAAGAGTACTGCCGGTAGAATTGTTAGATGCTGCATTCTATCGATTGTGCACTTAGCATATCCCGAAAACCGACCAAATCTATATTTACACACACACAGACTATTGTTTTTTTACAGTTTCTTTTTTTTTAATATTCTTATTCTCCAGCCTTCTAAGCACATTTTTGTCTGCAAGATAACTCGAAAACGAATTGTCCTATCTCGTTTATTATTGGCATACTGCCAGAGAGTCACAAGTTCTCGGCACCTAATGTTTTTTAGATTCCTGGGGAATTAGAGGTGCCCATGTTGTGTTTTGAAAGTGGGTCACGCCCATATCTCAGGCCTGGTGTGACCTATGGACCTGGGACCAACACCAAACGACTCGCCACTGAATGGAGGTTCAAACATATGGGTCAAGATCACGGAGATCATCTTAATGTCATTGAGTGCATGTTTCAGAATTGCTGGAAATCACATTTTTTGATCCCCTAATGCATTCCCAAAGTCCATACATGCATTTTTACGTAAAAACAGTGGGCGCTGCCAAAATGTTTGAAAGAGAGTCCCGCTCATATCTCAAGCACAGTATGAGGAATGGACCTGGTTCTAACATCAAATGAATCGACATTCGATAGAGGTTCAAACTATCGATCAAGGTCGCTGAGGTTACCTAGGGGTCATTGAGTTCATTTTTCAGAATTGATGGAAATCACATCCTTATACCCCCGAATGCATTCCCAAAGTCCATACATGCATTTTTACCTAAAAGCAGTGGGCGTGGTCAAACATTTTGAAAGTGGGTCACGCCCATATCTCAAGCATGGTATGATGAATGGACCAACAGTAAATGAGTCAATACTCAATGGGGAGTCAAACTATGGGTCAAGGCCACTGAGGTCTCCCAGGGGTCAATAAGTGCATTTTTCATAATTGTTGGAAATCACATTTTTTTGACCCACTAAAGCATTCCTAACGTCCATACATGCATTTTAAGGTAAAAAAAACGTTGAAGTTCATACGTGAATTTTTACATGAAAAAGGTGGGCGTGGGGAAAATTTTTAGAGTGGGTAACACTCATATATCAAGCATGGTATGATGCACAGACCTGGGACCAACACCAAATGAGTCGACACTCGATAGATGTTTACAATATGGGTCAAGGTCACTGAGGTCACCCAGGGATCACTGAGTGCATTTTCTGTATTACTGGAAATTACATTTTTGGACCCCTAATGCATTCTCTTGATCGAACCTTTTGAATTTTGTGCACATATCTGCCTTTTCTGGTTTCTTAGAAAATTGTTCTGATATAGTGAGTCACCGCTTCTGCATCCCACCCCAAAGCTACGTGCCTGTGTGGAATGGCGAGTGTCTTTCTTGAAGTACCCAACACAATTATGAATGAAGGAAATGGAATATTCAGGTGGTGCTTTTAACTCGCTTAATACTTCAATGTCTGTCCGAAAGCTTTCATTTAATGTAACTCATGGCTGTAAAACGTTCTGTACGCTTTTGTCACATTGCCACACTACACACAGAAGCCAATCTTGAGATCCAACCAACTTCTTATTTCTAGTATGCCTCTAGATGCCGTTCAATAGCTCAGGCAGGAGAGTAGTGACTCTCTGGTCATGGTGTTGGACTTTAAAATCGTAAGGTCCACGGTACATGCATCATCAAATGCATCTGCGATGTGTCCTTGGGTAAGGCATTCAGTCCTGATTACCCCTGTGGGGCACAGCAACATTGTGCACTAAGGCGTACTGCACTTAGATCGACCAATGCTCACCTTGCTTGTGTGTAGTTGGTATGTTGTGAATTTTGATAGTTGTTCTTCGGTGCTCGGCATATCTACTCAGGTGATCTGGCTTACTTCACCCGTAAAACTGTCCAATACGAGTTGAACTTCAACCTCTGTGTCGAAAGTTTTGTTGAACCCCAATGAAAATGGTCAGGGAAATATCTCAAGCACAGTATGTGATAATGTGACCTTTACACAATTTCCATCCCCTCTCTTTTGTCTTGACAATAACTCAAATACAAACCATCTGTCCTGATGCTGTTTGACATACTGTAGACAGTCACTAGTACTGGCCAAGCTATGTTTCTAGGGTGCTGGTGCATTAGGATGTAACCCATTGGGCCACAGAGTTTTTTACAACTCATAATTTCTTTGTAACAGGAAAGCATCAGAAAGAAATAGCTGTTTTATATTTATATACACAAGAGAATAATGTAAATAATCAAATCAGACAGAAGTTGATATAGCTGTCACACATTTAATCTTATCAGGTGTTGTGATCAGAATTAAATTCCATCTCTAAACCAAGTTGAAAGAAAAACCTTTGAGCTGGAAGAAAATGTATTTATTATGCAGCTCTATCTTACAACACTTGGTTAATTCTAGTTGAATAAAGAACCCTTCACCTTTCAATGCATTTTTTATTTTTTATTTTTTCATTCTCTATCATAACTCAAGATCAACAGATTTCGGGTCGAGTGGTAAGTGGCTTTCTCGAAACACTTATCACAATTATGAATTAATGAAATGGAATATTTGAATGTTCTGTTTTTAACCCTCTTCATACTTCACTGTGAAGAACAAAAAACATCATTTAACTTATGACTGTAGAACGTTTTGCACGCTTCCTGCCAATATATGGTCCACCTGAATGAGGTCACCAAGATCATCAAGTGCATATTATTCAGAAAGACTGGGAAATGCATTTTATTACACCTTAATGCATTTCGAAAGTTTATGAATGTATCTCATCACTCAAATTAGTGGGCAGAGCCCAAATTGTTCATTACTGATTCATATATCGAACCCTTTGAATGCTAGACACATATATGCCTTTTCTGGTTTCTTATCAAAATTGTTATGATTCCTGTATGAATATCTGTAAAAACTGTTAACGAAAACCCATTTCTGATTTGTTAAAAAATATTTTACTCCAGAAGATAAGCCTCCATAAATTCTCTTTCTATTTTTTATTCCTGATACTTTAACCCTTTTCACACAGACTGGAATTTACTGGTGGCAGTCAATTATGTTTCTCTAGTTTAATATCATGTTACAAAATTAACCATGTTGAAAATAAAACCAATCGCATTTCAAAGCATTTTTAAGATTTATTTATTCTCAATCATAACTCAACAGGTTTCAGTATGGAGTGGTGTGTGGCTTTCTCAGAACACCTATCACAATTATAAAGTAATGAAATGAAATATTTGAATGGTCTGTTTTTAACCCTCTTAATACTTCAGTGTGAGTACAAACACCCTTCATATAACTCATTGCTACAGAATGCTTTTACACTTTCCTTTCTGTTACATTAAGTTTTATGGAATGCGACACCTTCCCGGGTTTACCTTCCAAATTAGGGCATTCTTAACCCTTTCCTCAACATAACAGCGAAAACCAGCCAGCATTATTCACTGAAATGTCCAGTCAATTTTAATTTCGTTCTTGCATGAAAAACATTCCTGATCACCTCTCATTGGAATGAGCTCATTTTTAAAAGGTTAAAATGGAGTATTTAAGGGGATTATTTTAACCCTCTCAATATCTAAATATGGGTCCCCAAACATTTACTTTTGCATTGCAGGAATAATGATAATACTTTCTGTTCACACAATGATGCGCTAAACACACATGGGCTCTTGGGGGCCATTTACCAGTATATTCCAACATTACTGAATTCATTTACTCACAATATATTTTCCAGAGGTATCATGTACCTTAACGTTGTCTGGCAATATGAAAATTTGCTATCATCTATGAACATAGCATATCCGGAGTTGGTGGAGCCAATATTTTTAAAGTGGGATATGCTTATACTTCAGGTTTGGAATGACCTATAGACAAGGGACCTACATCGAATGAGTTGAGACCTTCTGGAGGTTCAAAATGTGGTCCACCTCAGTGCGGGCAGCGGAGGTCATTAAGCGCATATTTTTCAGAAATATTAGGAACTGCATTTTATAACATCTAATGCAATGCTGACGATTATCTATGTATGTCATCATTCAAATAATTGCCAGAGCCAAAAATGTCCATTTCTGATTCGTGTATCGAACCCTTTGAATGCTGGTCACATATATGCCTTTTCTGGTTTCTTACAAAAATTGTTCTGATTCCTGTATGAATATCTATAAATACTATTAACGAAAATCCATTTCTGATTTGTTTAAAAATATTTTTCTCCTGAAAATAAGCCTCAATAAATTTTCTCTCTATATAGTTTTTTTTCCTGATTCTTTAACCTTTTTCACACAGACTTGAATTTACTGGTGGCAGTAAATTCTATTTCTCTAGTTAGTCTGTGTGACACACACAGACTATTATTTTTGCACGGTTTCTTTTTCTTTTTCTTTTTCTTCTTCTTCTTATTCTCCTGTCTTCTGTCTTCTCATCACTTTTTTGTCCACAAGATAACTCGAAAACGAATTGCCCTATCTCGTTGATTGTTTGGCATGCTGATAGACAGCCACAAGTTCTCGGCCACCCAAGTTTTTCAGACTCCTGGGGTATCAGGGGTGTCTTTTTTGAAAGTGGGTCACGCCCATATCTCAGGCGTGGTATGACATATGGACCTGGGACCAACACCAAATAAGTTGACACTCGATGGAGATTCAAAATATGGGTCAAGGTCACGGAGGTCACCTAGGGGTCATTAAGTGCATTTTTCATAAGCGCTGGAAATCACCTTTTTTTGACCCCTTAAAGCATTCCTGACGTACACACATGCATTTTGACATAAAAAAGTGGGCGTAGCCAAACGTTTTGAAAGTGGGTCACGCTCATATCTCAAGCATGGTATGATGTATGGACCCGGGCACAACATCAAATGATTCGACACTCGATGGAGATTCAAAATATGGGCCAAAGTCATGGAGATCACCTAGGGGTCATTAAGTGCATTTTCATAATTGCTAGAAATCACATTTTTTTACACCTAAAGCATTCCAGACGTACATGCATTTTGACATAAAAAAGTGGGCGTTCCCAAAATTTTTGAAAGTGGGTCACGCTCATATCTCAAGCTCGGAATGACGTATGGACCTGGTACCAACACCAAATGAGTCCACACTCAATGGAGATTCAAAATATGGGTCAAGGTCACGGAAGTCACCTACTGGTCATTAAGTGCATTTATCATTATTGCTAGAAATCACATTTCTTGACCCCTAAAACATTCCTGTGGTAGACACATGCATTTTGGCGTAAAAAAATTGGGCAATGCCAAAATTTTTGAAAGTGGGTCACGCTCATATCTCAAGCATGGTATGATGAATGGACCTGGGACCAACACCAAATGAGTCGACACTCGATGGAGATTCAGAATATGGCTCAAGGTCACGGAGGTCACCTAGGGGTCATTGAGTGCATTTTTCACAATTGCTGGAAGTCACATTTTTTGATCCTCTAAAGCATTCCTGACGTACACGCATGCATTTTGGTATAAAAAAGTGGGCATGTCCACAATTTTAAGAAGTGGGTCATGGTCATATCTCAAGTATGGTGTGATAAATGGATCTGGAACTAACACCAAATGAGTCGAAACTCAATAGAGGGTCAAAATATCGGTCAAGGTCATGGAGGTCACCTAGGGGTCATTGAGTGCATTATTTGGAATGGCTGGAAATCACATTTTTTTACCCCAAAAGCATTCCCGAAGTCCAAACATGAATTTCTACTTAAAAAAGTGGGCATGGCCCAAATTTTTGAAGGTGAGTTATTCTGATATCTCAAGCATGGTATGACGAATGGACCTGAAACTAACACCAAATGAGTCAACACTCAATAGTAGTTCAAAATATAGGTCAAGGTCACGGAGGTCACCTAGGGGTCATTGTGGGCATTTTTCATAATTAATGGAAATCACATTTTCTGACCCTCCTAATGCATTCCCGAAGTTCATACATGCATTTTTACTTGAGAGTGGGTCACACTCATATCTCAAGGCTGGTATGACACATTGACATGGGACCAACACCAATTGAGTCAACACTCCAGAGAGGTTCACAATATGGACAAGGTCACTGAGGTCGCCCAGGGATAACTGAGTGCATTTTTAGTATTGCTGGAAATCACATTTTTGGACACCTAATGCATTCTCTTGACAAACCCTTTGAATGCTGTGCACATGTGTGCCTTTTCTGGTTTCTTAGAAGAATTGTTCTGATTCCTTTATGAATATATGTAAATACTGTTTAATCTCTTAAATCTCTTCCTGATTTGTTTAAAAATATGTTACTCCCGAAAATAACCCTCCATAAATTCTCTTTCTATATAGTTTTTGCCCTTTGCCCGATAGATATTTTAACTCTTTTCTTACAAGCTTGAATTTACTGGATGCATTGAATTCTATTTCTCTAGTATTAACATTATTTTCTATTTCAATGATTTTGTCTGATGGATTCTTTACTATTCTACTGAAAGTTGGCACATATGTAGAGGTTCATTAGAAGTTTCTCACCTGGATCATGTCATTTTTGAAGTTTTTCGTTTTCTGCCAAAACCGTGCAAAATGTTGTCACAATGTTATAAGCTGTATTACCCACGTTGCACCCTTTTGACCTCAAAATTTCGAGCAAAGTGCAATTTTGGAAAAACTGGTCAAATTTCACATGCGATTTCTCAGCTCTGCGGCCATATTTTTTCAAAACGTTATCTATGAGAAGTTTGGACATTCTCCCGAGAATAACGCGGCTGTTATATATTCTATTCAAAGTTTTAACCTTCAACCCGTTTTCGCGCCTTGAATTCGAGTCCCCTTAACTTGTTCATAAAAATGGCTCATTTTTAGTTCATTTTCTTCGATTTACAAATAGTATATCGAAAAATGATTTACATGTTCGTATTCACAATTACCTATCGAGCATATTTTCTGTTGTACGTTTGGTTGTAAAGTTTAACCATATGCCCATTCTGTTTGCATAAAAATAGATGCTGTCCAAAAAACTCACGCTTTTTCAGAATTTGGTACGTTTAAGTGACAATTCACTCCATTCCTAATTGATTGAGTGCTGAATGTTTTCAATAGCTGCATGCAGCAGTCATAGTATGAAAACTTTTGTTTTATATGTGAGTATTAAAAGTTTAACCCTGAGCAGATTTGAGTCTCCCAAATGGGTACTGTCTGAATAATTGTGATTTTCGTAATATCTGAAAATTCTGTTGACATTCAGATTCACAGTTCAAGTCCAAGAAGATTTTCTGTTATAAGGTAGCAGTAAAGTTTAACCCTATCCTGTTTCGGTTGCATAAAGATAGGTACCGTCGAAAATAACTCCATTTTCCGAATTTGGTAAGTTTAAGTCGCAATTTACTCCATTCCAAATTGATTGAGTGCTGAATGTTGTCTATGGATCCATGCGGCTAGCAAAGTATGACACTTTTGTTTTACATGTTATTATTAAAAGTTTAATCCTTGGCAGATTTGAGAGTTCCCAAGTGGGTACTGTTGAAATAATTGTTATTTTCGTAAAATCAGTCCCTGAATATTGGTAAGCATGCAGTGATCTTTCGGTCCTATATAAAGGTGCAAATAGTTAAAGTTGAACAGTTCATCAGACAGAAATAATGCCAAACTCTGATGTCAACAGGTGAATAATGAATGGAAATTTCGTTGCATTGAAAATAAGGCGGGAAGCTACCGTTCCCACAGTTTCTACGCAAGGTGTGGTGTTTTCCACGTGGACAGAACACTCGCTTTTATGCCCAAATGTCGGCCAGGCTTCGTGGAACACGTTCTGAAAATTGCAAGTCGCTGCCTTCAGCGGTCTGGACACAATTCGTGTATGTCTGAAGTGCTATTTTAATGTCTAATATGCAAATTTTCATTCATCTTTTCCAGCTCAAAAAACAACTTACCGCCGTTTTCTTTTCACTTTTAGCTTCCGGCGATTCTCAAAGGTTTCAAGGTTGCAATGGGATCCCTGGGTGCTGTTCGTAAAGAAACTACTTCGATTTACAGCCATCTCTCCGTCAGTCACACTCTATTGTAACTTTTAAGTGGACCTACCTCAGGGAGGGAGTACTACGAGAGACGGCTCCCATTCCCACCCTCTTCTTTCGCTCCGGCTTGAAAAAGACCAAATTCTGAAAAGTACCTCCTCACTTCAAAAACGCTATATGTCAACGAATTCTCTGCGGATTTCCACGAAATTGTCACTCAGCATTCATGAATAGTTGCACCATCGGATGCCTGCAAAGGCGACACGAATTGCGCATTTCCTCAAAGTCAATCTGAGCTAATCTCATCACTCTCCGTCCGTCGTCCGTCCGTCCGTCCGTCCGTCGTCCGCCGTGCGTCAACACCATTTTTTGGTCTTCTCCTCCAAAGCCCCTGAGCCAATTCAAGTGAACGTTTGTGTGAGTGATGGTTCCAAAGGGGCATTGCATTTTTGTTCAACTCAACATGCCCAGTCCCATAGGAAGGGAGTGGGGAAAATGCTCCCAAATATTTTAAAAATCTTCTTCTCAAGAACCAGTGTGTACAATGAATTGATATTTGCTATGGAACTTCCTTTTGGGATGTAATCAAGTTTTTTCAAACGAAATTCGTGAAGCAATATTTGGCTTTGTAATGGGAGGGGTAAGATTTTTGACCCCGCCCAAAATTTATATTTTCTGAACCAAATTTGGTATGTGGTATTATTGAGTCACAAGTACTTGACCCATGCCAAAAAAAAAATAATTTCCGCATCCCCATGGGGACCCTGGGAGCTAAAAATAGAAATATTTTCAAACGCCCATATTTCCCAAACCACACGGAACAGAAAGCTGTTATTTGGTACGAAGTATCCTTAGGACCAGTAGAATTCAATGGTTAAAAAATTGCCATCGGTTATGCCGGGGTGTTCTGTAATGGGCATCGAAAAAATTGCAAAAATGAAAAAAAATCTTTTTCTCCATAAACATGGCGGCAATGGATTGACAAGCAGTTTCTTTGCTCCGTTAAATTTTGGATTTTTTTTTTTTTTTTTTTTTCATCTCTTTGTGACATGTAAATAACTAACATCTTTTCCTGGAGAGATAGTGATGTTTTTTGGATATTTTAAGTTGACTAGTTTAACTATTTGGAGTTATGTTCTATTTTGGATTTTTAGCTTTCTTCACTTCGTGAGATATCCATCTCGGAAACCAACAGGGAGTATAGCCATTTCAGTTGTCAAAAGTTAGCTTTAATAATTTCATACTTTTCTTTCAGGTGTTTATGCTGATCGATATAGTGTTTTAGTGTTGTAGGTGTGATTTGTAATAAAAGATAGTTATATTAGTGTTTAGTTTAGTGTCTCTGTCGGATTTTAGTGGCATGTTCCCTATCTTCGCGCGGGTCATTTTCGGTGTTTTGTTTTGTTGTGTTTACGTTTTCGACCGCTTTCTCAAAATTTCAGTTCCTCTTTGTAATTTTGGCTATTGGTCATTGGATTCTGTATATTATTTGTAATCATGAATGGTAAGTGTACGACGGGTGTTCAGACGGAGGTAAGTATGGGTGTTAAGGGAGGTCTGAGGGAGGTGAGTCGAGGGGTGCAGGTGGGGGAGAGTGAGGATCCGGAGGCATGCAGACAGTGTAATATGAGGTATGGTGGTGGTCGGTCAATGGAGAGTAATGGGGTATGTGCGAATTGCAGGGATATTTTACAGTTGTTAGAGAAGTGTGTTGGATTCGAGCGGGAGATTGCAGAGCTGAGAGGGAGGTTGGGGAGGGCCGGTGTATCTTGAGTTACCCCACTGAAGGTTACCTACGATGGTGAGGTGGAAGGTGGGTGGAAGGTCTTTGTGGTCTCAAGGAGGAAACTGGGAAGCAGGAAACGTGGGGGAATAATGCTTTATGTGGGGGGTGTAACTGAGGAGGGAGGTTCTAGTAGAAAATTCGGAAGGTGGCGTCAGGTCAGGGCTGCGTGGAGTCCGGAAGCCAGAGTCGGCGTAAGGCTGCCAAGGTTGCTAGGCGGTGTTTAGAAAACAGGTTTAGTGTTTTAGACTCTGATACCCCTGGGGACGAGAGTGCGGGGGGAAGTGTGGGGGGTGAGATGGTTGTTGGTGATGATAGGCCAGTCGGGGTAAGGAGGGCGGTCAAGAGAAAGAGGGGGCCAGGAGCTTGCAAAACGAGAGGAGGTGCAGATGATATAGGAACTGGGGCCAGAAGAAGAAAATTAGTTGTAGCGGGGAGCAGCATTCTACGTGGGATTGACAATGTAGATTGTGGTCCTGATAGTTCCAATCGAACAGTCTTGTGCTTTCCGGGGGTGAAGGTGGAGGATCTCAGGGACCGGGTAGATGGCCGGAACCGGTAGTGGTGGTCCATGTGGGGACCAACAATATCAGGGAGAGAAGGTCAGTAAGTTTGGTGGAGTCGTATAGAGCTTAGTCGGCAAATTGCCATCAAGGTACTCTTCAAAACCAGGCTTCTCTTTATCACGCAGGCCACCCAAAGATCTCTTTGATTTGACCCCCTCTCGCCAATTACGGTTACAATCCTCCATGACCCTTTCTCTGACGATCTTTTTGCCCTGGTTTGCCCCAACGTCAAGGTCCGAGATCTCCATTGAGTAGTTTTCTACTAGCTCCCTCACTTGGACCATCCACCCCGTCTTGATATTTGAGTTGAAATTTCTCAGGAACATTACTTTACATCATCGGCTATCGGGGAGATTTACCAAATAATTAAGATAACCGAGTTTCAATAGGTCTATCCTGTCCTTAATCCTCATCCACCCAAGCTCGCCCCTGATTGCTTCTAGTGCTGCGGCATTTCTCGAGCCTGTTATCCATCGGCCTGCATCGTTCTGCAGGATTTCCAAGCTCTCAACAGCTGTCTGGTTTAGGGGTACAACTTCCGTACCGTATGTTATACTTGGCAGACTCACCATTTCCCAAATGGTTTTCCCCACGAAAACCTTATTGAAACTGTTTCTCCCTATAAGTTTCATTTGGTTAAGGATTCGCTTCCCCTTCAGAATCAATTTATTTGTGTGGTTTCGGTAGATGCCTCTTCCTGTGATGTTTATATTTACCCCCAGGTATTTATAGTCACTAGTCTCTCCTACACTAAGAAGTCTACTGCTACCTTCCGGAATGCAGAACTCCCCCACTCTCCACCTTCGAGTGGGGTCCACTTTGCGGCCCACGGGTATAACTTTGCTCTTGCTTTCATTAAGTTCGAGTCTCCATTTGCTCCCATATTTCCCAACAATTCCCAGCATCTTCTCTAACCCCTCTTCGCTTTCTGACACTAGAACCATATCGTCTGCAAAAAATAGCCCTGGCATCTTCAAGTCACCAACTGCAACCCCCTTGTCGCTATGCAGGAGTTCATCTCCTAAACCTTTGATGTACAATGCAAAAAGAATTGGCGAAATGATACACCCCTGTTTTAGGCCTATCTCCATAGGCACACGTTTTGTTGTAATGTTACCCAGGCTAAGTTCACTCTGCACATCTTTATATAATGCTTTCATAATCCCAACAAACTCGCCCCCCAAGCCCAGAGCCTCCAGCTGCGGCGCCGCATACCCTCCCTCCATACTCTATCGTATGCCTTTTTAACATCCAAAAAGGCCATGAACATCATTTTCTTTTTTGCTTTCGCGGATTCTATCATTTGGGATAGCGTGAAAAGATGGTCAGTGACTCTCCTTCCCTCCCTGAAGCCATTCTGGATTTCTCCCAAAAAACCCTTCTCCTCAATCACCTCCTCTAATCTCCCATACAGGACTTTACAAAAGACTTTTCCAATGTTGCTGCTGACAGACCTCCCTCGATAGTTATCCAAGACGTCTTTTTCCCCCTTTTTGTGAATAAATGTCACTTTTCTTCCCCTCCACTCCTTTGGGACCTCTTGTTTTTCTATGGCTAAATTGAATAGGGCTGTTAGGCTTTCCAAGAGTTCCTCTCCCCCTTTTTTGATAAACTCGTTAGGAATTTCGTCCACCCCTCCCGCTTTTCCATTCCTCAATTTTGAGATTACCCTTCGCACCTCCTCAGTTTTGATTTCGCTGCACACGAAGTCCGAGAGATTTTCCTCGACCTGGTTCGGACACTCCGGTGGGTTCCCCATGCCCCATCGCTTATCTTTTACCTTTTCCCAGTGCTTGACTAGTTCTAATGCGATTTGATCTCGCTCTTCTGTAATGCTCTGTTGGTTATTCCCTTTGTTACGTTTGTTCACCCATGTGTAATAATAAACTTGGTATTCCTATCGAGTGAAGCCAAATCAGTCGATCTCATCCATTGAAACCTCGTCAACAAATAAACAGTCGTTCAAGTCAGAGCCAGCCCGGAAATATGAAATTATCAAAATTGGGGAGAGGCGAGGGGTGGGGGTTGTGGTGTCCGTTCGGGCGTGTCAGTGGTGTCAGTCGGACCCGCTCGGATGGACAGCGGGAGGCCCTTCATCTCAGACTCATGTCTCATGAACGGACTTTGCGAGTGGTGCTTAAAGGATCTACTTAATTATCTAATTTTCCTCGACCTATACTGAGTTCGCCTATGATGCTTAATAAATTTAATTTAAATTAAAATCTAATTTAATTTAAATTTAATTTATTTTCTTCAAAATATGAGTTAACAATTGGTACTTGCCTCCTGGAAAACACTTTTGTACACTTCAATTCCCATGTCTATACAAAATCCCACAATTTATTCCTGTTTGCCCTTATTTCCGCTGCCGAAATTGGCCTGAGATTCTTCCCGATTTTACCCCCCCCCTCCTCTCCCCTCTCCCCTCCAAGCGTTTCCCTGGTTCCACATACCCTGCGGATTTGCGCCACTCAGTGTACTTTCATCGTAGTACAAGAAAATTCCGTAATCTTTGCTTCGTTCATCAATGTGTATGCAGTCAGTAGTTTAGTTCGCTTCGATCTCAAAAGTCTTGGTTGTCTCTTTTTGAAAGTGCCCTCGGGCTTCCGTCATTTTTACGAAGAGCTCCTCTGTCGTTCCCCAAAAATACGCTGTGAGGATAGATAGCTTTATCACAGTTGCGCTATGCCTATAAACTTGTTTTGTTGTCATTGATTGGAGGGTGCCCATTGGCACTCCACAATGAATGACAGCGGAACAGATTTAAAGAAAAAAAAAACAAAACAAAGGTAATCAATTACAAATTCCGAGAATGTTGCAGTAGAAAGACTAAAGCCACTATGGTGGCCTCCGGCACTTTCCATAAGAACCCTGATGGTAACCTGCATGTTTCTACCAGTTATCCTCAAAGCGAATCGATAAAATTATGTACAATTAGACTCCACATATAACGATCCCAATTTTTTCGCGTCTGCTCATTGTTCTCCAATGGTAACCCAGTAACCCAATCCTTCGAACTCAGTGTAGTTAATTAAACGTGGTGGCAAATTTGCTGCACAGTAGTCAGTTGTGACATCGAAGTTAAATAGCCGATAGTTTGCCAACCTACTAACAACAATTACTGCCCCGTAACTTCTACTCAACTTTTCCAAATTTTTCTCCATTTTCCAAGTGTCGTCCGTCTGTCCGTCTGTCGCGCCGTATACACGGCTCGGGATAGAGGCCGTATTTATGAACCGATCTTTACGAAACTTCTTGGGTACCTTTGTTGTCACTGAGAGACGAGAACAAGTGTTTTTGGGCCCTGTCCGAAATTCAAGATGGCCACTGGCAGCCATTCGGTACAAAATTAGGCGCAATCAGATTTTTTGCGCAGAACGTCCATATGAAAGCTCTGATTTGAATAATGTTTTGCATGAATGTTTAGTACCATGGAATACATCACATATAATACGGGTTTTTTTCTCGTGCGTAAATTATGCAAATTAGACTTTGATTTAATTAGTGTTACTTTCAGCACTGTAAGTGCAAATACCGATACGGTTCGGGCTAGAGGCCGTATTTATGAACCGATCTTTACGAAACTTCTTGGGTACCTTTGTTATCACCGTGGGATGAGAACGAGTGTTTTGGGGTCCGGTCTGAAATTCAAGATGGCCGCTGGCAGCCATTTTGTACAAAATTAGGTGCAATCAGCTTTTTGCACAGAACTTCCATATGAAACGCTGATTTGAATATTTTTTGTGTGAATGTATAATACGTTTTTTTTTCTCGTACATAAATTATGCCAATTTGATATATACAACGTTACTTTCAGCTCTGCAACAGCAAATGCCAATACGGCTCGGGCTAGAGACTGTATTTATGAACTAATCTTTACGAAACTTCTTGGGTACCTTTGTTATTACCGTGGGACGAGAACGAGTGGTTTTGGGTGCGGTCCGAAATTCAAGATGGCCACCAGCAGTCATTTTGTACTTTAGTTAGTGCAATCAGTTTTTTGTACAGAACTTATGTATGAAAGTTCTGATTTGAATACATTTTTCTATGAATGTTTAGTACCATGGGATACATCACACATATAGTACGGGTTTTGTTGTCGAGCAGAAATTTTGCAAATTAGATGAACTTTGATTTATTCCGTGCTAGTAGTATAGCATCTACCCGAACGGGCCATATTGGATGGATCTCATGCTGGATCTCATGTGACGTCATAGTCACATGACCTGGTGACGCCAAATTTGGATGTCATGGTAACCCGCGTGAGCGACCATTTTGTGACGTCATCTCCATGGTGATACGTGGTGTGAGTGCGCATGCGCAGCGCGTGTTGTTAGGGTGATACGTGTTTCCGTCGTCCATTTTGTATACTGGAGGCCATCATCTTGGTTTCTATAATAGCACGTTGTTGCTATGTGACCGAAGACCTTCTAACAAGAAATGCGTGTGTTCGGAGGGTGTTCTCCTTTGTAGAAGAGTAATTTCCCGATTCGAGAATTACCCAATTAAACCCGACAATCCCTCCAAATCACCAAAAACGACTTTATTTACTACGGATTCCCCATTTCATCGGTATAGCACGTAGTGCTATAGTATCAAGGGGGTACCGGGGGTGCGTTCGGTCGAATAGGAGTATTTGTCTGGCTTAGAATTCTTCCAGAATTCTCGTTTAATTACCCAAATAAACCCGACAAGTTTTAATATTTCGACTTCTTTCAGAATTCTCTGCTTCTATCTATATATGCAATAGTTTTCGTCTATCTGGCCATGTTCCTTTGTTCTAGAGTATACTCCAGTAGCGTAGAAGAGCCTATTAGTTAGAACAGCTTGATCTATTCTTGTTAGTTCTGACGCTATTCCAAGTACTCTTGTTGTTTCATTTATCTAGATCATTTATATAAATTATATCAAACCAATCAGATTGCTTGATTTCCCATAACCTGTACTTAATCGTAAAGAGTTATCTCCCCTTATTACAACGAAGTTGTATCCTATTCTCATCGCCTCTATATCCAATGGTAATATCCCCGGGCACCCCAATTTCGGAGCCCCTTTTTTTGAAAAACATATTACTTTCGGCACCCCTTTTTGTCATATGTGCTTATGTGAAAATGCACAATGTGACACAATGTGCCCTAGCACATAAGCACATGCTTTATGTGCCGATATGTGATTATGTGCCAGGGCACAATGCGACACAATGTGCCCTAGCACATAGGCACATACGGGTATTTGAGGATACTTATTGCCTGGTATTGTATTATTTGAGGATACCTATTTAGGATACATTCTAGAGAATCCCTTTTCAGCTCACCTGGCCTAAAAGGCCATGTGAGCTTTTCTCATCACTTGGCATCCGTCGTCGTCCGTCGGTCGTCGTCCGTTGTCCATCGTCCGTCGTCCGTCGCCCGGCGTCCGTAAACTTTTCACATTTTCATCTTCTTCTCTATAACCGCTGAGCCAATGTGAACCAAACTTGGCAAGAATTGTCTATGGGAGGTCCTCTACACACGATCCTCATTTTGTTCCCGTGGGATGAACAACATGGCTTCCAGAGGCATTCTTTGATTCTGGTTGGTAGATTTTCAAAAATCTTCTCCTCTGAAACTGCCAAGCCATATGTTTTGAAACTCCACATAAATGATGACTGTGACCCCCTCTACCAACGATCCTCATTTAATGTTGATTGGGTTACAAACATGGCCACAATTGCGGCTTATAATTAGCGTAGAAACCCTATGGGAAATCACATTTTCCTCTTCTTCTCTGGAAAAACCGAGGCGACGTGAAAACAAACCAGGCAGGGATAGTCTATGTGAGCTCCTCTACAAATGATCCTCATTTTGTTCCCGTGGGTTGAAAAACATGGCCGCAAGAGGCATTCTTTGATTCTGATTGGTAGATTTTCAGAAATCTTCTCCTATGAAACTGCCAGGCGAAATGTTTTGATACTTCACATAAACGATGAATGGGATCCCCTCTACCAACTATTCTCATTTAATGTTGATCGGGTTGCAAACATGGCCACAATTGCGGCTTATAGGTACTATAGAAACCCTATGGGAAATCACATTTTCATCTTCTTCTCCGGAACTACTGAGCCGACGTAAACCAAACCTGGCAGGGATGGTATATGGGAGGTCCTCTACAAACGATCCTCCTTTTGTTCCCGAGGGTTGAAAAACCTGGCCGCCAGAGGGAGTCTTTGATTCTGATAGGTGGATTTTCAAAAATTTTCTCCTCTGAAACTGCCGGGCCAAATGTTTTGATACTTCACATAAGTAATGACTGGGACCCCCTCTACCAACGATCCTCATTTAATGTTGATCGGGTTGTAAACATGGCCACAATTGTGGCTTATTTTTACTATAGAAACCCTATGGGAAATCACATTTTCATCTTTTTCTCTGAGACTACTGAGCCGACGTGAACCACACTTCGCAGGAATGGTCTATGAGAAGATGGAAATATGTGGCCACCAGAGGCTATATTCTAATGCTTAACCCAATGCCCATCCTGTCTGCACAAAAGATCGGTACTGTCAGCAAAATACTAGTTTTTTGAGAATCTGGTAAGGGTTGGTTCCAGTTTTTTCTCCACTGAGAACTAGGGAAAAAAACAAAATATTAATAGTGTATACAGTACAATTCAAAATAGGCTGTAGCATAACTTCAATAAACGAAGTAGACTGCAGCTTCTGCCTTGACAAGATCAGAATCTGACATTTTTCTGGAAAAGCTATCAGTGAGATCTTTCCAGAAAATGATGTCAGCTTCTGGTCTTATCAGTGTAGAAAGAGAAAAGATACCTAGTTTATAGAATTATCCTACACAACCTATTTTGACTTGTACTGTAAAACAAGTGCAATTGTAGGTTGATATCTTCAGCTGTAATCTAATTATGTTTGACACATGTTAAATTGCTTAGAAAAATCTAGGATACATTGTAAATTCTCTTTATTATCTTGCAATCATGTCAGCTCAGATGACAGTAATTATTGTATATCTTTTAAGATTCCTGTAACCCTTTACCTGTCCAAAAGCTATTTTGAAGAGAATACTGTCTGAAAAAATTGTAATTTTCAAAATATTTTAACCCTTTTTTTACTGATTTTTTTTTGTTGAAATAGACTTCATAAATGTGTGCATTTTCAGGAAAATCTTCTTTGAAACTACGAGGCCAAATAGTTTGAAAAAACTTAATGTGACTGATGACTGTAACCCCCTCTACCAATGATCCTTATTTTTTTCTTCATCGGGCTGCAATTATGGCTGCAATTGTGGCTTATAGTTACTATAGAAACCCTATAGGAAATCACATTTTCATCATCTTCACTGAAAGTACTGAGCCAATGTGAACCAGACTAGGCAGACATTGTCTATGAGCGGTTCTCTACAACTGTTACTCATTTTATTCCTGTTGGGTGAAAAAAAACGTGGCCGCCAGAAGCATTCTTTGATTCTGATTGGTCAATTTTGAAAACTCTTCTCCTCTGAAACCACAGGACCAAATGTTTTGAAACTTTGCATGGTTGATAACTGGGACACCCTCCACCACCATTCCTCATTTTAATGTTGATCGTTTTGCAAACATGGCCACAATTGCGGTTTATAGTTACTATAGACAAAGCCTATAGGAAATCACATTTTCATCTTCTCTCTGGAACTATTGAGCTGACGTGAACCATAACTTGGCAAGAATGGTCTATAGGAGGACCTCTACAAACGATCCTGTTTTTGTTCCCATTGGCTGGAAAATATGGCCACCACAGACATTCTATGATTCTGTTTGATGGATTCAACTGTTTTGAAACTTCACGTGATTGAAGTCTGGGACACCTTCTACCAATGATCCTCATGTAATTTTGATGTAATGTTGCAAACATGGCCACAATTGTAGCTCATAGTTACCATGGAAAGCCCATGGGAAATAACATTTTTATATGTATTTCCAGGTGAGCGATTACATGCTCTGTAGAGCCTCTAGTTGTCATATGTGCTTATGTGAAAAGGTATAATGTGACACAGTGTGCCCTAGCACATAAGTACATGCTTTATGTGCCGATATGTGCTTGTGTGAAAAGGCACAATGTGACACATTGTGCCCTAGCACATAGGCACATACGGGTATTTGAGGATACCTATGGCCTGGTATTGTATTATTTGAGAATACCTATCTAGGATACCTTCTGGAGAATCCTTTTTTTGTCATATGTGCTTATGTGAAAAAAGCACAATGTGACACAATGTGCCCTAGCACATAAGCAAATGATTCATTAGCCGATATGTGCTTATGTGAAAAGGCACAATGTGACACAATGTGCCCTAGCACATAGGCACATACGACTAAAAAGGGATTTCATAGCCACAGGTGTTTTCCAAAAGGGATTCTTAAGAAGTGATTCCGTAAAATGGGATTCCTTCCTATCCGACTCCGTAAAATGGGATTCCGTGTTTTAACATCGACACTCGAGGGTATGGAAAGGGATTGATAACACACAATTATTATTACAAGAACCTGAACAGATACAACTGACAACCAACCACTACAAAACAACGAAGATACAGAACGAAGATCCAACTTAACCAAGATTGAAGTAAATTGACCCAATGAAGTTGACGAAGTAAAATGAACAGAACAAAGTGAACAAAGATCCAAAACAACTAAGACCGAAGTGAACAGAACAAATTGAAGAAAATCGAACTGGTCCGATCGAATATAATCAAACTCGAAGTGAACTGACCATAACAAATTGAACAATGTTGTGAACTATAACCCCTAAATATAACCCAATGTTAACCCTTTGAACTCTTTGAATAAACTCTAACCCTAATGAAGGTATATATAATTAACACCCTTGAACTGAATGAACTGTATATAATTAACACCCTTTGAACTGAACAACATTTAACGGAATAAATTTTTAAAATTAATGACAATATAACGAAGGTAATCTGAATGAATTTCTTAAACACAAACCATTAAACTAAATTCTTCCAATAGGGAAGGGGAATACCCTCGAGTGTCGATGTTAAAACACGGAATCCCATTTTACGGAGTCAGATAGGAATCCCATTTTACGGAATACCTTTTTAAGAATCCCTTTTGGAAAACACCTATGGCTATGGAATCCCTTTTTGGTCGTATGTGCCTATGTGCTAGGGCACATTGTGTCACATTGTGCCTTTTCACATAAGCACATATCGGCACATGAAGCATGTGCTTATGTGCTAGGGCACATTGTGCCACATTGTGTTTTTTCACATAAGCACATATGACTAAAAAAGGATTCTCCAGAAGGTATCCTAGATAGGTATCCTCAAATAATACCAGGCAATAGGTATCCTCAAATACCCGTATGTGCCTATGTGCTATGGCACATTGTGTCACATTGTGCACTGGCACATAAGCACATATCGTCACATAAAGCATGTGCCTATGTGCTAGGGCACATTGTGTCACATTATGCCTTTTCGCATAAGCACATATCGGCACATAAAACATGTGCATATGTGCTAGGGCACATTGTGCCACATTGTGCCTTTTCACATAAGCACATATGACAAAAAGGTGTGGCGAAGGTCATATGTTTTTCAAAAATGAGGTGCCGAAATTGGGGTGCCCGGGGATATTACCATTGGATATAGAGGCGACGAGAATCGGACATAACTTCGTTGTAATAAGGGGAGATAACTCTGTACGATTAAGTACAGGTTAAGGGAAATCCAGCAATCTGATTGGTTAGGTATAATTTATATAAATGATCTATATAAAGGAAACAACAAGAGTACTTGGAATAGGGTCAGTACTCACAAGAACAAGAATAGATCAAGCTGTTCCAACTAATAGGCTCTTCTACGCTACTGGAGTATACTCTAGAACAAAGAAACATGGCCAGATAGACGAAAACTATTGCATATATAGAGAGAAGCAGAGAATTCTGAAAGAATTCGAAATATTAAAACTTGTCGGGTTTATTTGGGTAATTAAACGAGGATTCTGGGAGAATTCTAAGCCAGAAAAATACTCATATTCAATCGAACATACCCCCGGTACCCATTTGGTACTATAGCAATACGTGCTATACCGATAAAAAAAGTAGTAAATAATGTCGTTTTTGGTGATTTTGAGGGATTGTCGGGTTTATTTGGGTAATTCTACGAATCGGGAAATTACTCTTCTACAAAGGAACACACCCTACGAACATACCTATGTCTTGTTAGAAGGTCTTGGGTCACATAGTAACCACGTGCTACCGTAGAAACCAAGATGGCGGCCTCCAGTATACAAAATGGACGACGGAAACACGTATCACCCTAACAACAGGCGCTGCGCATGCGCACTCACACCACGTATCACTATGGAGATGACGTCACAAAATGGCCGTTCATGCGGGTCACCATGACAACCAAACATGGCGCCACCAGGTCACGTGACTATGATGTCACATGAGATACAGCATGAGATCCATCCAATATGGCCCGTTCGGGTACATGCTATACTACTCGTGCTACTAATACACAGTAAGTGCACGTGTCAATACGACTTGGGCTAGAGGCTGTATTTATGAACCGATCTTCACAAAACTTCTTGGGTACCTTTGCTCTCACCCTGGGACGAGAACAAGTGTTTCTGGGTGCGGTCCAAAATTCAAGATGGCTGCCAGTGGCCATTTCCTCCGAAATTAGGTCCAATCAGTTTTTTTGTACACAACTTCTATACGGCACAGGCTAGAGACTGTACTTATGAACCGATCTTTACGAAACGTCTTGCATACCTTTGCTATCACCGTGGGACGAGAACGAGTGTTTTGGGGTGTGGTCCAAAATTCAAGATAGCCGCCAGCAGCCATTTTGTACCAAAATTAGTGTGTAATCAGTTTTTTTGTACAGAACTTCCGTATGAAAGTTTTGATTTGAATAAATGTTTGTAGGAATGTTTAGTAATATGGAATACATCACATATAATACGGATTTTTTTCTCGAGCAGAAATTATGCAAATTAGATGAACTTTGATTTGTTCAGTGTTACTTATACACAGTAAGTGCATATGTTAATACGGCTCGGGCTAGAGTCTGTATTTATGAAGAGATCTTCACAAAACTTCTTGGGGTACCTTTGTTATCACCTTGTGACAGGAATGAGTGTATTTGGGTGCCTTGGTTATCACTGTGCTATGAGAACAAATATTTTTGGGTTCAGTCAGACCCATTCTGGGACTCAAAGATTTCTTTTTATGCCCCCCGACTAAAGTCGGGCGGCATATAGTGATTGAAGTGTGCGTGTGTCCGTGTGTGTGTGTGTGTGTGTGTGCCCGAGCCAATAACTCGAAAACTGTTAGGGCCACGGTCATCAAACTTCACGTAATTATAAAGGACCATGGGAGGATGTGGCACACGCCATAGCCGGGTTCGTACCTTCAAGGTGAAGGTCACATTTCAAGGTCAAACTAAAAATCGGTCAATATTCGTGTCTCAGCCATAACTCAGAAACGAATCATAGTACAATTGTTAAACTTTTTACAAATGTTAAGGACAGTCAGAAGGTGTGTCGCGTATAATAGTTTCCGCCGCATCTGCAAGGTGAAGGTCACAACTGACCTTCATATGTTCAGGGTCACAAATCATGTCTCAAGCATAACTCCAAAACTATTAGGGCTACAATCATCTAACTTCGCTCAATTATAAAGGACAACGGGTGGATGTGTCACATACCACAGCTAGGTCCGTAAGGTCAAGGTGGGGGGCGGGGGGGGGGGGGGCATGTGTTTCCTTAGTAACATTTCTCTTGTCTAGTTTAGCATCTAACTGTGCTCCACCTTTACAATACTTTACCTACATATTTGTTACAAGCTACGGTCAGCATTTATGTACAGACTGTTATAATACTTTGCATGTTCCTTTGTTATCAGGTCATTACCTAGATGTTTGTCAGTGCTGTGTCACATACTATATATCAACATCTCTTAAACAAGTTGAGCTACACTGTCATTGACACTTTCATTGTAGAATTTCACCTGTATAATACGTGATTTCTTCGGCTAACTTCTCCCCCAGTTTTGAAACCAGGACCTTTTTTTATTATTACAATATTTTAACTGCGTTCACTAATATGAGTAAGGTTAGACATAGCAGAGAACAAAATGAGTAGCATGCCCACGGTTGTGGAATAAACCTAGAATCCACCGGGTAGTGAAGAAATTTTGCGTTGTTCAATCAGAATTCGTCTGTGTGAGTTCGGGTGGAATTTTAACGCAAATGAAACACCACAGTCAGAAAAAAAAATCCGTTACAACAATGCTTCGAATTTGCAAATGTTGATTTTTTTGCCTGAAAAATTTCTAATTATCTTGATTTTTGGTCAAATATTGGGGAGGTGAGACACCGCTCCTACACCCCGCCCCCACCCCACCCCCGTAGAGACGTGCCTGTGTGGATTGGCGAGTATCTTCCTTGAAATACCTATCACAATTGTGAATGAAGGAAATGGAATATTCAAGTGGTGCGATTTTAACTCCCTCATTACTTCAATGTGTGCCCGAAAGCTTTCATTTAACGTAACTCATAGCTGTAAAACGTATTGTACGCGTCCGTCACATTGCCACACTGTACACAAAAGCCAGTCTTGAGATCCAACCAACTTCTTATTTCCAGTATGCCTCGTTTAAGACTCTAGATGCCGTTCAATGGCTCAGTCAGGAGAGTAGTGACTCACTGGTTACGGCATTGGACTTTAAAATCGAAAGGTCCAGGGTACGTGCCCCACCAAATGCAACTGCGATTTGTCTTAGGTAAGGCACTCAGTCCTGATTACCCCCATTGGGGCACAGCAACATTGTGTACTAAGGAGTACTGCACTTAGATCGACCAATGCTCACCCTGCTTGTGTGTAGTCAGTATGTTGTGAATTTTGATAGTTACTGATCGGCGCTCGGCATATCTATTCAGGTACTCTGGCTGACATCGCCTGTAAAACTGTCCAATATGAGATGAACTTCAACCTCTTTGTTCAAAGTGCTGTTAAACTCCAATAAAAATGGTCCTGAAAATATCTCAAGCACAGTTTGTGATAATGTCTCATATGCATACTTTCTATCCCCTTCCTTTTCTCTTGACGATAACTCGAAAACAAATCATCTGTCCTGTGCTGTTTGGCATACTGGTAGCCTGTCAGTAGTACTGGCCCAGCTGTGTTTTTAGGGGACCTTTGGGTGTGGCCCATTGGGTCTTTACACCCCCTAATTTCTTTATAACAGAAATGCATCATAAAGATATAGCTGTTTTATATTTATATACACAAGGGAATAATGTAAACAATCAAATTAGAGAGAAGTTGCTATAGCTGACACACATCTGCTCTTATCAGCTGCTGCGATCAGAATTAAATTCCATCCCAAATCAAGTTGAAAGAAACCCTTTGAGTGGCAAGAAAATTTGTTTATTATGCAGCTCTATCTTATAACACTTGATTAACTGTAGTTAAATAATTAAGCCTTCACATTTCATTGCATTTTTTAATTTTCTTTTTTCCATTCTCAATCATAACTCAAGATCAACAGATCAACCGGGTTCGGGCCAAGTGGTAAGTGGCTTTCTCAAAACACTTATCACAATTATGAATTAATGAAATGGAATATTTAAATGGTATGTCTTTAGCCCTCTTTATACTTCACCATCCTCTTCATACCTCAGAACAAACAACATCGCTTAACTTATGACTGCAGAACCTTGTCTCCTGTCTTTTGTCTTCTATGCACTTCCTTGTCCTCACGATAACTCGAAAACGAATTGTCCTATCTCGCTGAGTTTTGGCATACTGGTAGATATTCACAACTTCTCGGCCACCTATGTTTTTTCGGACGCTAGAACCATTGAGTATGGCCCCGTAGGCCACATGGTTTTCACCGCCTTCAGTTTCCCGATACAGTAAATTCTCCCCAAGCAATACGATGTTATGTTCACACTGGAGACTATGTAAACATCACAGTGGAGTTAACTGTCGAAATGAAATCTGACCTTGTCATTATAATGGGATGTAAATTCCTGAAACTAAGTTGAGAGAAACCCTTTGCCTTGCAAGGAAATAAATTATAAATTATTCAGTTCCCTGCTTTTAACCCTCTCAAGATAAGATCGCACATATTTTATTTCAGGCAGAATAAAGTTAACCCTTTCCATAAAACTGCACTGAATAATTGTTGAAACCTATCTTATTCAGTTCTATGCTTTTAACCCTCTCAAGACTTCAGTGTGGATTGCACATATTTTATTTCAGGCAGAATAAAGTTAACCCTTTCCATAATACTGCACTGAATAATTGTTGAAACCTTTCACAAAACTGTCAGGGTGCCGGTAACAATGCAATACTGGCATGGTCGACTGTACTGTTAACTGTGTCAGTGCTATGACTGTTTAAAACTCATTTGTTAGAGGAGTTCTATATAGTCTTTCACTGCGCTCGGATCGGTCTCAAGGAGAGTGCAGAAACCTTTGGTGCCAAAGTGCCATTAAGAAGAATGTCTCTGATTTGTGCCGTCCCATCCCTCCGGAGTGCAAAAGCAGGTACTGTCAGCTGAGAAACTTAATGTTTTTCGCTTTATTTTCTTAACATTTAATTCTATGTGGAATGGGGCACCTTTTCAGTGTGCCTTCCAAAGTAAGGGATTCTTAACCCTTTAGCCAGTATAACGGCGAAAACCGGTCAACATTATTCACAGAAACGTCTATTCAGTTTTAATTACCTTTTCATTTTTGCTTGAAAAACATAGCTTATGTCCCTTTATTGCATTGAGCTCATTTTTTAAAGGATTATTTTTTTTATTGGTATTTAATGTCACATATTTCTGCACAGTGGCTAATCATGACCACGACAGTTTTTTTTTCAGGTGGAGGAAGTCGGAGTACCCGGGAAGAAGCACCGGGCAACAACGAGCAACTGTCAGATCCCCTACATACTAACTCCACACAAGCGGGGTTAGCATTGGCTGAAGACGAGTGCACCATCGATGTGCAGTACACATCGCCACCATGCCCCCACGAGGGCAATGGGGTGAAGTGTCTAGCCCGAGGAGAGAGTGAGGACCTCACGCCTTGCAGCCTGCACCTCTGCCAACTGAGCCACTGCACCCCCCATTTAAAGGATTAAAGTGGAGTATTTAAAGGGAATATTTTAACCCCCTGAAGATCTTAATATGGAGGCATTATTCAGAAAGACTGAGAAATGCATTTTATTACACCTTAATGCATTTCTAAAGTTTATGAATGTATTCCATC
Source organism: Pictodentalium vernedei (assembly GCA_031216915.1). Lineage (NCBI taxonomy): Eukaryota > Metazoa > Mollusca > Scaphopoda > Dentaliida > Dentaliidae > Pictodentalium > Pictodentalium vernedei. The sequence goes on along the minus strand of CM062295.1, from coordinate 391,605,984 downwards.
ACTCAAATTAGTGGGCAGAGCCAAAAATATCCATTTCTGATTCGTGTATCAAACCCTTCGAATACTGGACACATATATGCCATTTCTGGTTTCTTATTAAAATGTTCTGATTTCTGTATGAATATTTTCCATCCCCTTCCTTTTGTCTTGCCGATAACTCAAAAAACAAATCATCTTCCCTGGGGGCACGGTAGCTCAGTAGCTAGAGGTGCAGGCTGCAAACCGAGAGGTCCTCTTTTCGAATCCCACCTGCAGCAAACGCGTTGTGTCCTTGGGCAAGACACTTCATCCCCATTGTCCACGTGGGGGCACGGTGACGCTGTGTATTAAGGCGTACTGCACGTCGATGGTGCACCTGTCTTCAACCGATGCTAACCCTGCTTGTGTGGAATTAGTATGTTGGGGATCTGACAGTTCCTCGCCATTGCTCGGTGGTTCTCTCCGGTCACTCCGGCTTCCTCCACCCGTAAAACTGCTGTGGTCATGATTAGCCATTATGCAGAAATATGTGACCTTACACACCAATAAATAAATAAATAAATAAATAAATAATCTGTGCTGGGGCTGTATGGCATACTGGTAGCCTGTCACTAGTACTGACCCAGCTATGTTATCAGGGAACCCTTGGGAATGGTCCATTGGGATACAGAGTTTTTTATCCCCCCTAGTTTCTTTGTAACAGAAAAACATCATAAAGAAATAGCTGTTTATATTTATATACACAAGAGAATAATATAAATAATCAAATTAGAAAGAAGTTGCTATAGCTGACAGACTGACACATATTTACTCTTTTCAGCTGTCAGATCAGAATTAAATTCCATCCCCAAACCAATTTGAAAGAAACCCTTTGAGTGGCAAGGAAATTTGTTTATTAGTCTGTATGAAACACACAGACTATTTTTTTTGCACGGTTTCTTTTTCTTTTTTTCTTCTTCTTCTTCTTCTTCTTCTTCTTCTTCTTCTTCTTCTTCTTCTTCTGTCTTCTGACTTCTCATCACTTTTTTGTCCGCAAAGATAACTCGAAAACGAATAACCCTATCTCGTTGATTTTTGGCATGCTGATAGACAGCCACAAGTTCTCGGCCAGATTCCTGGGTTGTCAGGGATGTCTGTAGGGGTGTTTTGAAAGTGGGTCACGCCCATATCTCCCAAATCGCATTTTTTTGACCCCCTAAAGTATTCCTGACGTACACACATGCATTCTGACGTAAAAAAAGTGGGCGTGGCCAAAATGTTTGAAAGTGGGTCACGCTCATATCTCAAGCATCGTATGACGTATGGACCTGGGACCAACACCAAATGAGTCGACACTCGATGGAGATTCAAAATATGGGTCAAGGTCACGGAGGTCACCTAGGGGTCATTAAGTGCATTTTTAGCTCAACTTGACAAAGTCAAGCTGAGCTATTGCCATCACTTCTCGTCCGTCGGCGTACGTACGTTAGTACGTACGTCCACAATTTCCTTTGGCACACCTCACAGGTCGCATTTATGATCAGATTACTTTGAAACTTGGTATGCTTGTTTGAGGTGACCTCTAGATGGGACCTATCGATTTTCTTCAATTTCCGTCAAAAAATGTTACCGCGGCCAACGTTCTTAGAACTTAGTTTAGTCAAACCACAATATTTCCCTTTGGCACACCCTACAGGGCACATTTATAATTTGATTGCTTTGAAACCTGGTATGCTTATTTAGGGTGACCTCTAGATGGGAGCTGTCGATTTTCTTCAATTTCTGTCAAAAAATGTTGCCGCGTCCAACGTTCTTAGAACTTAGTTTAGTCAGAAGACTCAATATTTCCCTTTGGCACACCCTACAGGCTACATTTATGATCGGATTGCTTTGAAACCTGGCATGCTTGTTTGGGGTGACCTCTAGATGGGAGCTATCGATTTTCTTCAATTTCTGTCAAAAAATGTTGCCGCGGCCAACGTTCTTAGAACTTAGTTTAGTCAAACCAAAATATTTCCCTTTGGCACATCCTACAGGGCACATTTATGATTTGATTGCTTTGAAACCTGGTATGCTTATGTAGAGTGACCTCTAGATGGGAGCTATTGATTTTCTTCAATTTCTAGCAAAAAATGTTGCCACGGCCAACGTTCGTAGAACTTAGTTTAGTCAGACCTCAATATTTCCCTTTGGCACATCCTACAGGGCCCATTTATGATCGGATTGCTTTGAATCCTGGTATGCTTGTTTGGGGTGACCTCTAGATGGGAGCTAACGATTTTCTTCAATTTCTGTCAAAAAATGTTGCCGTGGCCAACGTTCTTAGAACTTAGTTTAGTCAGAAGACTCAATATTTCCCTTTGGCACACCCTACAGGATACATTTATGATCGGATTGCTTTGAAACCTGGCATACTTGTTTGGGGTGACCTCTAGATGGGAGCTATCGATTTTCTTCAATTTCCATCAAAAAATGTTGCCGCAGCCAACATTCTTAGAACTTAGTTTAGTCAGACCACAATATTTCCCTTTGGCTCACCCTACAGGGCACATTTATGATTAGATTGCTTTGAAACTTGGTATGCTTATTTACGGTGACCTCTAGATGGGAGCTATCGATTTTCTTCCATTTCCGTCAAAAAATGTTGCCACGGCCAACGTTCTTAGAATTTAGTCTAGTCAGACCACAATATTTCCCTTTTGTACACCCTACAGGGCACATTTATGATCGGATTGCTTTGAAACCTGGCATGCTTGTTTGGGGAGGCCTCTAGATGGGAGCTATCGATTTTCTTCGGTTTCTGTCAAAAAATGTTGCCACTGGCCAAAAAAATAACATTGGTACGAATGATCTTCAATTTTGCCATTTCATTTATAACTTACCAAGTTCAAGTTTGTCAAGTTGAGCTGCAGTGTCATTGACACTTTCATTCATAATTGCTAGAAATCACATTTTGTGATCCCGCTAAAGCATTCCTGACATACACACATGCATTTTGATGTAAAAAAAAGTGGGCGTGGCCAAAATTTTTGAAAGTGGGTCTCGCTAATATCTCAAGCATGGTATGACGTATGGACCTGGGACCAACACCAAATGAGTCGACACTCGATGGAGATTCAAAATATGGGTCAAGGTCACGGAGGTCACCTGGGGGTCATTAAATGCATTTTTCATAATTGTTAGAAATCACATTTTTTGGCCCCTAAAGCATTCCTGACGTACACACATGCATTTTGACGTAAAAAAAGTGGACGTGACCAAAATTTTTTAAAGTGGGTCATGCTCATATCTCAAGCATGGTACGATTTATGAACCTGGGACCAACACCAAATGAGTCGACACTCGATGGGGATTCAAATATGGGTCAAGGTCACGGAGGTCACCTAGGGGTCATTAAGTGCATTTTTCATAATTGCAAGAAATCACATTTTTTGACTCCCTAAAGCATTCCTGACATACACACATGCATTTTGACGTAAAAAAAAGTGGGCGTGGCCAACATTTTTGAAAATGGGTCATGCTCATATCTCAAGCATGGTATGATATAATGACCTTGGACCAACACCAAATGAGTCGACACTCGATGGAGATTCAAAATATGCGTCAAGGTCACGGAGGTCACCTGGGGGGTCATTAAGTGCATTTTTCATAATTGCTAGAAATCACATTTTTTGATCCCCTAAAGCATTCCTGACGTTACACACATGTGTTTTGAAGTATAAAAAGTGGGCGTGGCCAAAATTTTTGAAAGTGGGTCACGCTCATATCTCAAGCATGGTATGACGTATGGACCTGAGACCAACACCAAATGAGTCAACATTCGATGGAGATTCAAAATATGGGTCAAGGTCACGGAGGTCACCTAGGGGTCATTAAGTGCATTTTTCATAATTGCTAGAAATCACATTTTCTGACACCCTAAAGCATTCCTGACATACACACATGCATTTTAACGTAAAAAAGTGGACGTGACCAACATTTTTTAAAGTGGGTCACGTTCATATCTCAAGCATGGTACGATGTATGGACCTGGGTCCAACACCAAATGAGTTGACACTCGATGGGGATTCAAAATATGGGTCAAGATCACGGAGGACACCTAGGGGTCATTAAGTGCATTTTTCATAATTGCAAGAAATCACATTTTTTTACCCCTAAAGCATTCCTGACATACACACATGCATTTTGACGTAAAAAAGTGGGCGTGGCCAAAATTTTTGAAAGTGGGTCACGCTCATATCTCAAGCATGGTATGACGTATGGACCTGGGACCAACACCAAATCAGTCGACACTCGATGGAGATTCAAAATATGGGTCAAGGTCACGGATGTCACCTAGGGGTCATTAAGTGCATTTTTCATAATTGCTAGACATCACATTTTTTGACACCCTAAAGCATTCCTGACATACACACATGCATTTTGACATAAAAAAGTGGGCGTGACCAAAATTTTTGAAAGTGGGTCATGCTCATATCTCAAGCATGGTATGATGTATTGACCTAGGATCAACACCAAATGAGTTGACACTCGATGGAGATTCAAAATATGGGTCAAGGTCACGGAGGTGACCTAGGGGTCATTAAGTGCATTTTTCATAATTGCTAGAAATCACATTTTTTGACCCTCTAAAGCATTCCTGACGTACACACAGTATTTTGAAGTAACATAAGTGGGCGTGGCCGAAATTTTTGAAAGTGGGTCACGCTCATATCTCAAGCATGGTATGACATATGGACCTGGGACCAACACTGAATCAGTCGACACTCGATGGAGATTCAGAATATGGGTCAAGGTTATGGAGGTCACCTAGGGTCATTAAGTGCATTTTTCATAATTGTTAGAAATCACATTTTTTTGACACCCTAAAGCATTCCTGACATACACACATGCATTTTGACGTAAAAAAAAGTGGGCGTGACCAATATTTTTGAAAGTGGGTCACGCTCATATCTCAAGCATGGTATGATGTATGGACCTGGGACCAACACCAAATCAGTCGACACTCGATAGAGATTCAGAATATGGGTACAGGTCACGGAGGTCACCTAGGGGTCATTAAGTGCATTTTTCATAATTGCTAGAAATCACATTTTTGTCCCCCTAAAGCATTCCTGACATACACACATGCATTTTGCCGTAAAAAAGTGGGCGTGGCCAAAATTTTTGAAAGTGGGTCACGCTCATATCTCAAGCATGGTTTGACATATGGACCTGGGACCAACACCAAATCAGTCGACATTCGATGGAGATTCAAAATATGGGTCAAGGTCACCGATGTCACTCAGGGGTCAATGGGTGCACTTTTCATAATTGCTGGAAATCACATTTTTTGACCTCCAAATGCTTCCCCAAAATTCAGACGTGCATTTTCTCATGAAAAAAGTGGGTGTGGCCAAAATTTTTGAAAGTGGGTCACGCTCATATCTCAAGCATGGTGTGATGCATGGACCTGGAGCGAACACTAAATAAGTTGACACTTGATGGAGGTTCAAAAATGTGAGTCAATGTCACGGAGGTCACCTGGGGTCATTGAGTGCATTTTTTTCAGAATTGCTGCAAATCACATGTTTTTACTCTATAAAGCATTCCTGAAGTCCATACATCCATTTTTACGTAAAAAGTTGGTGTGGCCAAAATTTGTGAAAGGGGTCATGCTCATATTTCAAGCATGGTATGATGTATGGACCTGGGACCAATACCAAATGAGTCGACACTCGATGGAGATTTACAATTTGGGCCAAGGTCGAACAGGAGTCACGAGGGCTATTACCAGAATTGCTGGAAATCATATTTTTGAACCTCCTTGTGCATTCCCTTGATTGGTCCCTTTGAATGCTGTGAAGATATATACCTTTTCTGGTTTCTTGGAAAAAATTATCTGATTTTTGAATGAATATCTATAAATACTGTCATTGAAAACCTATTTCTTATTTCTTTAAAACTATTTTATCCCCCAAAATAAGCCTCTAAAGTATTCCCATTACATTCATAGAGGGGCACGGTGGCTAAGCAGTTAGAGGTGCAGGATGCAAGCCGAGAGGTTCTCAGTTCGAATCCTATCTGCGGCAAGTGCCTTGTGTCTTGGGGCAAAAACACTTCACCGCCATTGCCCACATAATGGCATAGTGATGATGTGTACTAAGACATACTGCATGTCGATGATACACTTGCACTAACCCTGCTTGTGTGGAGTTAGCCTGTTGAGGAGCCAGACAGTTGCTTGTTGTTGTTGTTTGGTGGTTCTCTGTGTTCTCTGGTTTAATGCATCCCTAAAAACTGTACGACACGAGGTGGCCTAGCTGTTGAAGTGTCGTTAAACCCCAATAAATTAATAACATTCATAGAATGTCTTCTATGCACTGTTTGTCAACATGATAACCCAAATACAGTCAATCCTATCTCAATGTTTTTGGTATACTGATAGACTGCCTGCCATTGGTACTTGGTCATCTATGATTTGGAGGCATGTGGGGCCTTCGGGCTCTAGATGTTAAAAATATGTTTACAAAATTTACTGGGAAATGAGTTAGCTGAAGCAGTACCCATTATCTAAAACAGAAATCTCCAGAGAGAAAGCTGAGATAGAATTCTTTGTTACATTGAACAGCACTGTATATTTATGTTGTATCATGTTACAAAACTTCAGTCGCAATCATTGAAGAGAGAGAGAAACCTTCACTTTTCAAAGCATTTTTTTTTAAAATCTATTTATTCTCAATCATAACTCAGGATTGAGAGGTTTTGGGATGGAGTGGTGTGTGGCTTTCTCGAAACACCTGTCACAGTTACAAAGTAATAAAATGGAATATTTGAATGGTCAGATTTTAACCCTCTTAATACTTCGATGTGAATAAAAAAATATCTTTAATATAACTCATGGCTACAGAATGTTTTTCGCTTTCTTTTCTGAAACATTTAATTCTATGTGGAATGGGACACCTTTTCAGTGTGCTTTCCAAACTAAGGGATTCTTAACCCTTTAGCCAACATAACAGCAAAAACCAGTCAGCTTTATACACAGAAATGTCTATTCAGTTTTAATTAATTTTTCATTTTTGCGTGAAAAACATAGCTTATGACCCTTCATTGGAATGAGCTCATTTTTAAAGGATTATTTATTTATTGGGGTTTAATGTCACATATTTCTGCACAGTGGTTTACCATGACCAGGACAGTTTTACGGGTGGAAAAAGCCAGAGTACCTGGGGAGAACCTCCGGCAACAGCGAGCAACTATCAGATTCCCCACATACTAAAATTTACACAAGCAGGGTTAGCATTGGTTGAAGACAGGTGCACCATCGATGTGCAGTATGCTTTAGTACACATCGCCACCATGCACCCACGTGGGCAAAGGGTTGAAGTGTCTTGCCCAAGGACAGAGTGAGGACCGCTCGACTTGCAGCCTGTACCTCTGCCAACTCAGCCACTGTGCCCCCATTTAACCCTTTACCCAACGCAGACGATAGCAAAATTTATTATTTCAAATATAATTTTTTTCAAATTTTCCAAACAATTTCAACAAAACCATATCATGGGACCCCTCGTTGGAACTAATATTTTTTCAACTTCTGAATTTGCATATTACTCGGGCGGATGCGGCCGATTCGTTGGGTAAAGGGTTAAAGGATTAAAATGGAATATTTAAAGCAAATATTTTAACTCTCTGAAGATCTTAATATGGGGGCACGGTGGCGCTGTGTACTAAAGCGTACTTCACTTCAATGGTGCACCTCTCTTCGAAAAAATCATTGAGAATAATGAAAACCATTTCCATTCTCACAGTGTTGTTCTAAACACATATGGATATAGATGGGACCTCGGTATTTTGACAATGCCTATAAGTCTTCAGACAGGCTCTCGGGGGGTCTTTGAGGCCTTTCAACGTCTACATTCCAACATTACTAAACCTTTTTACTTGCAATATATTTTCCAGAGGTACCATGCATGCACTTCATCATTGCCTTGCTAATATGAACATTTGCCATCATCTACACATATGGCAGATCCGGAGTTGGTGGAGCCAATATTTATAAAGTAGTTTATACTCATACATCAGGTTTGGTATGACCTATAGTAATGGTACCTACACCAAATGAGTTGAAACTTGCTGGTGGTTCAAAATGTGGTCCACCTCTATGCGGTCAAGAGAGGTTATTAAATGCATACTTTTTCGACCTATTAGGAATTTCATTTTATACCAGTTAATGCAGTTCTGAAGATTATACATGCATCTCATCATTCAAACAAATGGCAACGGCAGTAATGTCCATTTCTTATTCCTTGATCGAACCCTATAAATGGTTTGCACATATATGCCTTTTCGGGTTTTTTGGAAAAATTGTTCTGATTCCTGTATGAATATTTTCTCTATGGAAGAATTTCACAAAAAGCAGTAGAGAGAAAGCTGTGACTGTCACATACAATAACATGATCTATTTATTTAATCTCACTGTACAGAATTAATTCCCAAACCAAGTTAATATAAAAACAAACAACTTGATCATGAAGAATTCCGGTATACATTTAATTGTAAAACTACACTGGAGATTTGTTATTGAAACCTATCACAATACTGTCAGGATGCCGGTGAAATATGCAATACTGACATAGTTGACTGTACTGTTAACTGTGTTAGTGCTATTACTGTTTAAAATTAATTTATTAGAGAAGTTCTAGTTTTATGTATGCCTTGTTTATGTCACTAGATGCTCTTTTATGAGCAGGCCTTCAAATGAGCTTTTGGGGTTTTTAAGGTTTTTATGACAATATCTCCGACATAGAGTCTATGCACCCTTTGTCAGCGCGACAACTCAAATACGGATCGTCCTATCTCGATGCATTTTGTCATGCAGGTTAACAATAACCAGTTTGCACTCATCTATGTTTTTTTTCACCTGTTCCATCTGAATGGCAGATGACAGATCTGAAGTTGGTGGAGCCATTATTTCAAAGTGGGTTGCGCTCATTCTTCTGTGTAGATGTAGACAAGGGACTACACCGACTGAGTTAAAAAGTGCTGGAGATTCAATATACGGTCCACCTGAATGAGGTCATCAAGTGCATATTATTCAGAAAGACTGGGAAATGCATTTACACCTTAATGTATTTCGAAAGTTTATGAATGTATTTCATCACTCAAATTAGTGGGCAAAGCCAGAATTGTCCATTTCTGATTCGTGTATCGAACCCTTTGAATGCTGGTCACATATATGCCTTTTCTGGTTTCTTATAAAAATTGTTCTGATTCCTGCATGAATATCTGTAAATACTGTTAACGAAACCCATTTCTGATTTGTTAAAAAATATTTTACACCAGAAGATAAGCCTCCATAAATCCTCTTTCTGTAGAGTTTATTCCTGATACTTTAACCCTTTTCACACAGACTTGAATTTACTGGATGCAGTAAATTCTGTTTCTCTAGTTATACAGATCTATCTTACAACACTTGATCAATGGTCATTGAATAAATAACCCTTCACCTTTCATTGCATTTTTTAATTTTTTTTTTTATTCTCAATCATAACTCAAGATCAACAGGTTTCGGGCCGAGTGGTAAGCTGCTTTCAGGAAACACTTATCACAATTATGAATTAATGAAATGGAATATTTAAATGGTCAATGTGAAACACACAGACTATTGTTTTTGCACGGTTTCTTTTTCTTCTTTTTTTTACCCTATCTCGTTGATTTGCGCCATGCTGATAGAAAGCCACAAGTTCTCGGCCACCTATGTTTTTCAGATTCCTGTGGTATCAGGGTTGTCTGTAGGGGTGGTTTGAAAGTGGGTCACGTCCATATCTCAGGTGTGGTATGACCTACAGACCTGGGACCAACAACAAATGAGTCGACACTCGATGGAGGTTCAAAATATGGGTCAAGGTCACGGAGGTCATCTAGGGGTCATTGAGTGCATTTTTCAGAATTGCTGGAAATCACATTTTTTGACCCCCAAAAGTATTCCTGACGTACACACATGCATTTTGACGTAAAAAAAGTGGGCGTGGCCAAAATTTTTAAAAGTGGGTCACGCCCATATCTCAGGCGTGGTATGATGTATGGACCTGGGACCATCACGAAATGAGTCGACACTTGATGGAGATTCAAAATATGGGTAAAGGTCACGGAGGTCACATAGGGGTCATTGAGTGCATTTTTCAGAATTGCTGGAAATCACATTTTTTGACCCCTAAAGTATTCCTGACGTACACACATGCATTTTGACGTAAAAAAGTGGGCGTGGTCAAAATTTTTGAAAGTGGGTCACGCCCATATCTCAGGCGTGGTATTACGTATGGACCTGGGACCAACACCAAATGAGTCGACACTTGATGAACATTTAAAATAAGGGTAAAGGAGGTCACAGAGGTCACCTAGGGGTCATTGAGTGCATTTTTCAGATTTGCTGGAAATCACATTTTTTGATCCCCTAAAGTATTCCTGACATACACACATGCATTTTGATGTAAAAAAAGTGGGCATGGCCAAAACTTTTGAATGTGGGTCACGCTCATATCTCAGGTGTGGTATAGCACATGGACCTGGGATCAACACCAAATGTGGCGACACTTGATTGAGATTCAAAATATGGGTCAAGGTCACAGAGGTCACTTAGGCATCATTGAGCGCATTTTTCAGAACTGCTGGAAATCACATTTCTTGACCTCATAAAGTATTCCTGACGTACACACATGCATTTTGACGTAAAAAAAAGTGGGCATGACCAAATTTTTTGAAAGTTGGTCACGCCCATATCTCAAGCGTGGTATGACGTACGGACTTGGGACCAACACCAAATGGGTCGACACACGATGGAGGTTCAAAATATGGGTCAAGGTAACGGAGGTCAACAAGGGGTCATTGAGTGCATTTTTCAGAATAGCTGGAAATCACATTTTTTGAACCCCCCAAACTATTTCCGACATACACACATGCATTTTGACGTAAAAAAAAGTGCGTGTGGCCAAAATTTTTGAAAGTGGGTCACGCCCATATCTCAGTCAGGGTATGACATATGGACCTGGGACCAACACCAAATGAGTCGACACTTGATGGAGACTCAAAATATAGGTCAAGGTCACGGAGGACACCTAGGGGTCATTGAGTGCATTTTTTTCGAAATTGCTGGAAATCACATTTTTTGATCCTCTAAAGTATTCCTGACGTACACACATGCATTTTGACGTAAAAAAAGTGGGCGTGGCCAATTTTTTAAAGTGGTCACGCCCATATCTCAGGCATGGTATGACATATGGATCTGGGACCAAGACCAAATGAGTCGACACTTGATGGAGATTCAAAATATAGGTCAAGGTCACAAAGATCACCTAGGGGTCATTGAGTGCATTTTTCAGAATTGCTGGAAATCACATTTTTTGAACCCCCTCAAGTATTCCTGACACACATGCATTTTGACGTAAAAAAGTGGGTATGGCCAAAAATTTTGAAAGTGGGACACGCCCATATCTCAGGCATGGTATGACATATGGATCTGGGACCAACACCAAATGAGTCGACACTTGATGGAGATTCAAAATATAGGTCATGGTCATGGAGGTCACCTAAGGGTCATTGAGTGCATTTTTCATAATTGCTGGAAATCACATTTTTTGTCCCCAAAGCATTCTTAAGATTCATACATGCATTTTTACGTTAAAAAAGTGGGCGTGGCCAAAAAATTTGAAAGTGGATCACGCTCATATCTCAAGCATGATATGATGAATGGACCTGTGACTAACACCAAATGAGTAGACACTTGATGGAAATTCGAAATATGGGTCAGGGTCAAGGAGGTCCCCTAGGGGTCAATAAGTGCATTTTTCATAATTGCTGGAAATCACATTTTTTGACCCCCCCCCCCCCCAAAGCATTCCTGAGGTCCATACATGCATTTTTATGTTGAAAAAGTGGGTGTAGCCAACATTTTTGAAAGTGGGTCATGCTCATATCTCAATTGTGGTATGATGAATGGACCTGGAAATAACACCAAATGAGTCGACACTTGATGGAAATTCAAAATATGGGTCAAGGTCGGGGAGTTCACCTAGGGGTCCACCTGAAAGTGGTCACCAAAATCATCAAGTGCGTATTATTCAGAAATACTGGGAAATGAATTTTATTACACCTTAATGCATTTCTAAAGTTTATGAACGTATTTCATCACTCAAATTAGTGGGCAGAGCCTAAAATGTCCATTTCTGATTCGAGTATCGAACGCTTTGAATGCTGGTCACATATATGCCTTTTTCTGGTTTCTTATAAATAATTGTTCTGATTCCAGTATGAATATCTGTAAATACTGTTAACAAAAAACCCATTTCGGATTTGTTTAAAAATATTTTACTCCTGAAAATAAGCCTCCATAAATTCTCTTTCTGTACAGTTTATTCCTGATACTTTAACCCTTTTCGCACAGACTTGAATTTACTGGGTGCAGTAAATTCTGTTTCTCTAGTTTAACTTATGACTATAGAACCTTTTGCACGCTTCCTGCCATATTGCCGCTCTTTACGCAAATGCCATGATTCAAGATTCCACCATCTTATTTTATGTATGCCTTGTTTAGGGCACTAGATGCTCTTAAGGGTAGGCCTTTAAATGAGCTCTTGGGGCTTTTAAGTTTTTTTATGGCACTATCCCCGATATGGAGTCTATCCACCCTTTGTCGGCTCGATAATTCAAATACAAATCGTCCTGTCTTTATTCGTTTTGGCTTGCTGGTTACCAACAACCAGTTTACACTCATCTTTGTTTTTTCAGCTAGTTTGAGGCCTTGTGTGTGATACAGCAGGCTGATTGCCTTAGAGGCTTCTAAATCATAATAAATATTTGCTATCATCGCCCAAAAATGACAGATCTGTAGATGGTGGAGCCATTTTTTTAAAGTGGGTGTATACATGGGACTATACCGACTGATTTAAAAATTGCTGGAGGTTCAATATATGGTCCGCCTGAAAGAGGTCACCAAGGTCATCAAGTGCATATTATTCAGAAAGACTGGGGAATGCATTTCATTACACCTTAATGCATTTCAAAAGTCCATGAACGTATTTCATCACTCAAATTTATGCGCAGAGCCAAAAATGTCCATTTCTGATTCATGTATGGAACCCTTTGAATGCTGGTCACATACATGCCTTTTCTGGTTTCTTATTAAAAATTGTTCTGATTCCTGTATGAATATCTGTAAATACTATTAACGAAAATCCATTTCTGATTTGTTTAAAAATATTTTACTCCTGAAAATAAGCCTCCATAAATTCTCTTCTGTATAGTTTATTCCTGATACTTTAACCCTTTTCTCACAGACTTGAATTTACTGGGTGCAGTAAATTCTGTTTCTCTTGTTTTATGTATGCCTTGTTTAGGGCACTAGATACTCTAAAGAGTAGGCCTTTTAGACGAGCGCTTGGAGCTTGTAAGGTTTTTATAGCACTATCCCCAATATAGAGTCTATACACATTTTATCGGCTCGATAAATCAAATACAAATCGTCTTATCCCTATTCGTTTTGGCATGCTGGTTAGCAACAACCAGTTTGCACTCATCTATGTTTTTCAGCTCGTTTGAGGCCTTGTGTGTGATACAGTAGGCCGATTGCCTCAGACGTTTCTAAATCATAATAAATATTTGCTATCATCACACAAAAATGGCAGATCTGTAGTTGGTGGAGCCATCACTTTAAAATGAATGTATACATGGGACTATACCTACTGAGTTAAAAGTTGCTTGAGGTTCAATATATGGTCCACATGAAAGAGGTCACCAAGGTCATCAAGTGCATATTATTCAGAATGACAGGGAAATGCATTTTATTAAACCTTAATGCATTTCTAAAGTTTATGAATGTATTTCATCACTTAAATTAGTGGGCAGAGCCGAAAATGTCCATTTCTGACTCGTGTATCGAACCCTTTGAATGCTGGTCACATATATGCCCTTTCTGGTTTCTTATAAAAAAGTGTTCTGATTCCTGTATTAAAACCTGTAAATTCTGTTAACGAAAACCCATTTCTGTTTAAAAACTATTTTACTCCAGAAAATAAGCCTCCATAAATTCTCTTTCTGTATAGTTTATTCCTGTTACTTTAACCCTTTTCACACAGACTTGAATTTACTGGGTGCAGATTATTGTTTTTGCACGGTTTCTTTTTCTTTTTTTTTTTTCTTTTTTTTTCTTTTTTCTTCTTCTTCTTCTTCTTCTTCTTCTTCTTCTTCTTCTTCTTCTTCTTCTGTCTTCTGTCGTCTCATCACCTTTTGTCCACAAGATAACTCGAAAACGAATTGCCCTATCTTGTTGATTTTTGGCATGCCTGTAGAGAGCCACAAGTTCTCTGCCATCTATGTTTTTCAGATTCCCTGGATATCAGGGGTGTCTGTAGGGGTGTTTTGAAAGTGGGTAACGCCCATATCTCAGCGAGGTATGACCTACAGACCTGGGACCAACACCAAATGAGTCGACTCTCGATGGAGGTTCAAAATATGGGTCAGGGTCACGGAGGTCATCTAGGGGTCATTGAGTGCATTTTTCAGAACTGCTGAAAATCACATATTTTGCCCCCCTAAGGAATTCCTGATGTACACACATGCATTTTGACGTAAAAAAATGTGGACGTGGTTGAAATTTTTGAAAGTGGGTCACGCCCATATCTCAGGCATGGTATGACGTATGGACCTGGGACCAACACCAAATGAGTCGACACTTGGTGGAGATTCAAAATATGGGTCAATGTCACAAAGGTCACCTAGGTGTCATTGAGTGCATTTTTCAGAATTGCTGGAAATCACATTTTTTGATCCCCTAAAGTATTCCTGACATACATACATGCATTTTTTACATTAAAAAAGTGGGCGTGGCCAAATTTTTTGAAAGTGGGTCACGCCCGTATCTCAAGCGTGGTATGACCTACGGACCTGGGAGCAACACCAAATCAGTCGACACTTGATGGAGGTTCAAAATATGTGTCAAGGTCACGGAGGTCAACTAGGGGTCATTGAGTGCATTTTTCAGAATTGCTGGAAATCACATTTTTGACCCTCTAATCTATTTCTGACATACACACATGCATTTTGACGCAAAAAAAAGTGAGCGTGGCCAAAATTTTTGAAAGTGGCTCACGCCCATATCTCAGGCGTGGTATGACGTTTGGACATGGGACCAACACCAAATGAGTCGACACTTGATGGAGATTCAAAAAATGGGTCAAGGTCACGGTGGTCACCTAGTGGTCATTGAGTTCATTTTGCAGAATTGCTGGAAATCACATTTTTTGATCCCCTAAAGTATTCCTGATATACACACATGCATTTTGACGTAAAAAAAAGTGGGCGTGGCCAAATTTTTTGAAAGTGGGTCATGCCCATATCTCAGGCGTGGTATGACATATGGACTTGGGACCAACACTGAATGAGTTGACACTTGATGAAGATTCAAAATATGGGTCAAGGTCACAGAGATCACCTAGGGGTCACTGAGTGCATTTTTTTCAGAATTGCTGGAACTCAAATTTTTTGACCCCCTAAAGTATTCCTGCCGTACACACATGCATTTAGACGTAAAAAAGTGGCATGGCCAAAAATGTTTTGAAAGTGGGTCATGGCCATACCTCAGGCATGGTATGACGTACGGACCTGGGACCAACACCAAATGAGTCGACACTTGATGGAGATTCAAAATATGGGTCAAGGTCACGGAGTTCACCTAGGGGTCATTGAGTGCATTTTTCAGATTTGCTGGAAATCACATCTTTGGTCTCCAAAATGCTTTTCTGAAGTTCGTACATGCATTTTTGAACGAAAAAAAGTGGGCGTGGCCAACCATTTTGAAAGTGGGTCACGCTCATAACTCAAGCATGGTATAGCGTATGGACCTGGGACCAATACCAAATGAGTCGACACTCGATGGAGATACACAATATAGGTCAAGGTTATTGAGGTCACCCAGAGGTCATTGAGTGCATTTCTCAGAATTGCTGGAAGCCACATTTTGAACCCCCTAATGCATTCCCAAAACACATACATGCATTTTTAAATGAAAAGAGTGGGTGTGGCCAAAGATTTTGAAAGTTCCCCCCCCCCCTAATGCATTCCCTTGATCGAACCCTTTTTTGTTCTGTACATTTTTGCCTTATCTGGTTGCTTGGTAAAATGTATCTGATTCTTGAATGAATATCTTTAAATACTGTAAACGAAAACCTATGTCTGATTTCTTTAAAACTATTTTATCCCCGCAAATAAGCCTCCAAAGTATTCCAATTACATTCATAGAAGGAACTCCCAGCTGTGGTAACCCTGTTGTGTCCTTGACATACTTCACCTCCATTGCCCACATGGGTGCATGGTGGCATTGTGCATTAACGTGGACTGCACGTCGATGGTGTACTTGTCATCAACAAATACTAACCTGCTTGTGTGGAGTCAGTCTGTTGGGGGCCTGACAGTTGTTTGCATTTGCTCAGTGGTTCCCTCAGGGTACTCCAGCTTCCTCCTCTCATAAAAGGTGACAGTGGCTGTCAATAGTGTCGTTAAGCCCCATAAATAAATAAATAACATTCATAAAATGCATGCCTCGTTTGTCAACACGATACCTAATACAATCAACCCTCTCTTACTGTTCTGTAAAACTGATAGACTGTACTTGCAAATGAGTTCACTGAAGTCAACAGCCATAATCCCTCTTAAACAAAGTGGTCAGAGAGAATGCTGTAAATTTTACATCGAATAGCATTGTATATTATTAAATATCATGTTACAAAATTAACCATGTTGAAAATAGAACCATTCACATTTCAAAGCATTTTTAAGATGTATTTATTCTCAGTCATAACTCAGCAGGTTTCAGTATGGAGTGGTGTGTGGCTTTCTCAAAACACCTATCACAATTATAAAGTAATGAAATTAAATATCTGAATGGTCTGTTTTTAACCCTCTTAATATACTTCAGTGTGAGTACAAACACCCTTCATAACTGATTGCAACAGAATGCTTTTACACTTTCCTTTCTGTAACATTTAATTCTATATGGAATGCGACACCGTTCCAGGTTTACCTTCCAAAGTAAGGCATTCCTAACCCTTTCCCCAACATAACAGCGAAAACCAGCCAGCATTATTCACTGAAATTTCCAGTCAATTTTCATTTCGTTCTTGCTTGAAAAACATTGCTGATCACCTCTCATTGGAATGAGCCCCTATTTAAAAGGTTAAAATGGAGTATTTAAAGGGATTATTTTAACCCTTCTGAATATCTTAATATGGGTCCCCAAACATTAACTTTTGCAATGCAGGAATAAATGATAACACTTTCTGTTCTCACAATGATGCTCTAAACACGCACGGGCTCTTTGGGGGCGGTTTACCTGTATATTCCAACATTACTGAATTCTTTTACTCGCAATATATTTTCCAGAGGTATCATGTACCTTAACTTTGTCTTGGTAACATGAATATTTGCTATCATCTATAAACATGGCATATCCGGAGTTGGTGGAGCCAATATTTTTAAAGTGGGATACGCTTATACTTCAGGTTTGGAATAGACATGGTACCTACACCCAATGTGTTGAAACCTTCTGGAGGTTCAAAATGTGGTCCACCTCAATGCGGGCAGCGGAGGTCATTAAGTGCATATTTTTCAGAACTATTAGGAATGGCATTTTATAACAGCTAATGCAATGCTGAAGATTATCCATGTATGTCATCATTTAAATAATTGGCAGAGCCAAACATGCCCATTTCTGATTCGTGTATCGAAACCTTTGAATGCTGGCCACATATATGCCTTTTCTGGTTTCTTATAAAAAATGTTCTGATTCCTGTATGAATATCTGTAAATACTGTTAATGAAAATCTATTTCTGATTTGTTTAAAAATATTTTACACCTGCAGATAAGCCTCCATAATTTCTCTTTCTATATAGTTTTTTCCTGATTCTTTAACCCTTTTCACATAGACTTGAATTTACTGGTGGCAGTAAATTCAGTTTCTCTAGTTTTCCAATTTATTTTTGTACTTTAGGTTTAGTTCAGACAGTATTTATTTTAATTGGTTTAGTTCAGACAGTATTTATTTTAATTGCGAAAATACGCAACAGTCGATAATGATCCTGAGTGTGGTTTCCACGATAAGGATCATGCGTGAGACGAGAAGTCCGTACGAGGTGATTTCTTCCCATCAAACCTGTGCATATGTTTCACTTGATTAGATATATACATATATAAATGTTTTGACTGAATTTTTGAATGAATGAATTATTGAAACTTTATTTTGCAGCATACCCAAATATAATAACAATTAACAAATAACAAGGCAAGTGTACACTGCATGAAAATGGCATAGCCGGTGAGGCTGTCTTCCTGCCATTCCCGTACATCAGATTTCTTGACACCAAAGCTTTATCCTTTTGTCTTTTTCTCGATCGTTTTGCCTAAATAAGATAAAACAATCCTCTTGCACGGACCGGGGACATTTCTTGCTAAAGTCATATCAGTTTAACAGTCTGATAGTATGGAAAGAGAAATAATGGGTTTGGAAGATGACATCATTTTTTTTATAAAAAGCAATCAGGACAAGACGGATTGGCACAAGTAATGATGGAGGAATACGAATTCAGGGTTGTATTAGTTACTGCCTTTTTAAATAGGGGCCTACTGAGTTGTTGAGTTTCTGCCTTTAAATCATTTCAAATTTTCAGGAAAGAATGAAGCGGGAGATCTGCAGAGAAACGTGTTCTCGGTTTGAGTGCAGGCATACTCCCAGACTGTCTGTTCTCAATATCGGAAGGATTTATGAAAATTTCAAAAGTACTATCAAAAGATACATATGGCGTACGAACAGGTTCGAAAATAAGTATTGAGGTACATACTATATTATTTGAGGTTCATCCTATATTATTTCAGGTTCATCCTATATTATTTGAGGTTTATCCTATATTATTTCAGGTTCATCCTATATTATTTCAGGTTCAGCCTAAAATAATATTTATGACCCTCTCGTACGCGATCAATAATTTGTCCGACCCTGGATGGACTATAATTATTGTTTCATGTTGAACCAGGTTCGACATAAATATTTTAGGTTCATCCTATATTAATTGACGATGAACCTAAAATAATTTGTCCGACCCTGGATCGACCATAATTGTTGTTTCATGTTGAACCAGGTTCGACATCAATATTTGAGGTTCATCCTATATTAATTGAGGATGAACCTGAAATAATTTGTCCGATCCTGGATGGACCATAATTATTGTTTCATGCTGAACCAGGTTCGGCATAAATATTTCAGGTTCATCCTATATTAATTGAGGATGAACCTGAAATAATTTGTCCGACCCTGGATGGACCATAATTATTGTTTCATGTTGAACCAGGTTCGACATCAATATTTGAGGTTCATCCTATATTAATTGAGGATGAACCTGAAATAATTTGTCCGACCCTGGATAGACCATAATTATTGTATCATGTTGAACCAGGTTCGACATCAATATTTGAGGTTCATCCTATATTAATTGAGGATGAACCTGAAATAATTTGTCCGACCCTGGATGGACCATAATTATTGTTTCATGTTGAACCAGGTTCGACATCAATATTTGAGGTTCATCCTATATTAATTGAGGATGAACCTGAAATAATTTGTCCGACCCTGGATGGACCATAATTATTGCTTCATGTTGAACCAGGTTCGACATAAATATTTGAGGTTCATCCCATATTAATTGAGGATGAACCTAAAATAATTTGTCCTACCCTGGATCGACCATAATTATTCAGGATGATGCTAAAATCCCACGATGCAATACGCTCCACGAGCCAATCAGCTGAGTCGTTACAAAGCGAACAATGGGACATAACTGGGGGAAAAAAGCAAGATAAACTTGATGCAGGCACACAGCTTCAGACAAAGAATCCCGCTGAGAGATTGTTTTGTATGCGCTTCACGCGATTTTTTTTCGACCCTTTGTAATCACGCAAAATAAATAAGATTTTTTTCCCATGAAAATGTCAAATGGGCAGTGTTGATTGTTTACTGTACTGTTACAAACAAGTTGTGTTTTAATATTGAAATATGACACGCTAACCAATAGTGTTGCGGACCGGACCGCAAACAAATGGTCCGGTACCGGTCCGGGCGTGGTCCGCGGTACGGTCCGATGAGGACCGGGCGGCCCCTGCTGTACCGGTACACATGCAGGCTGGACAGGTCCGGGGCAGTCCAAGGGACCGGTCCAGGGAGACGCAAAGAGAAGTTTTGCACTCTCCCAGTTGATACACAAACTGATAATTTCATCTTGACAGACGGTGGATACATTGAAGTCGAGTAAGTTTGAAGTAACGGTCAACTATATTGAGCCAATCTGTCACCAATCAACCACTGCATCCTGTGATTCCTGTCACGGGTGTCGGGTGAAGGTATCAGCGATGAGCGGTTCTACAAAAAAGTTCCCAAAATAACGAACGCTCAAATTCGGTGACAAGAAGCTGTCATTCAATTCATTTGTCGGCAAAGAATTTCAATGTGTATTGTGTATCTATTTCTATAAACCCCGATCTGGATTATGTGCACATGGAAACTATTTAGTTGGTAGTAACTTGGTCCCTGTATTTCATCTGGTAGGTTTGGTGTGGTGACCCTATTGAATTGGACCATGGGCGCAGATAATTGGGGGTGGGGGGGGGGGAGGGCAAAGGAGCGTGTGCCCCACAAAGTTTTTCGGGGGGGGGGGGGGGCATTACATGTTATGTCCCCCGCTCTCCTCCCACATATATAGGTCCGATACCAGCTGATATTGTTCGAGCAATGCTGCAATAGGCGAAAATCGCGTATTTTCAGCTTGCTTTTTCAAAATTTCTTCCCGCAGGGCCAAACCATGCTTGGCCCTGCGCTTTGTGTGTCCGAGCAATGCTGCAATAGGTGGAAATCGTGCATTTTCAGCTTACATTTTCAAATTTTCCGCCCGCAGGACCAAAACATGGTTGGCCCTGCGCATTGTGTAGCTCCCCCCTCCCCCCCCCCCCTCCACACACACACACTCTAAAGAGAAAGACCTGTGTTCCTGAATTGGACCGCCTTGGACGGTCCATCTAGAAAAAAATGGAGCGCCTGCCCGAATATAGGACCGCTATTTATTGGACCGAACCGGACCAGAACACCATTGGCGGTCCGGTACGGTCCGCATCACTGCTAACCAACATATCCGGAAAACGTCTCGTGAAGTTTAAAAATTTAATGGAGCAGTTCAAAAAAGTGCCTCTGTGGGGTAGGGTGGGGAAGGGCAAAAATGATGGATTTCGTATGTATGTTTGTTTGTCTGTGTGTCTGCTATAGAAATAAATATGGGGCCATCCATAGTGCCCAAAATTGGCCTACTTTATGGCGGGGGTCATTGTCAGATTTAAAAAAGGGCAGGGGTGGGATTGGAGAGGGTCACCAACAGCTATGACCAATTTGTTTTTTACTGATATAGGTCCTCAAAGGTGTCTACTAGTGGTGACTTCTTATCAGGAATCTTAAAGGTTTCAAAAAATTGCCGGTGGTGGTGTTGGGGAGGGGCAAAACTTGTGGATTTTGTGTGTATGTCTGTATGACCACTATAAAAAGGCATACGGAGCCACCCACAATGCACAAGCTGGTTCTGCTAGGGTTTTTTTTTCTACACCGGGAGTCATGGATTGAAAAAGTCAGGTTTGAAAAAGTGCCAGGGTTGGGAGAGTCACCCAATCTCATGACAAGTTTGCTTTTCACCTCTATAGATCTTCAAAGGGGTCTACCTGAGGTAACTTTTTACCGGGAATATTATGGTGCGGTTAAGGCCGCAGGCCTGCCCAAGTTACTCTTTTGAAGTCAGGGCTGTGGTTTTATGAACTGTTTTTTGTTAGAAATTCACCGTACAGCATCGGGTAACCCTGCTAGTATTTGTTAAAACCTGTTTTGACTCATCATTTTCACACAGGTAACAATATTGGGAAGCAGTTTAGTACGCCAGAATGCTCGAAATGCATCCTCACCCCCTCTTCCTCCCACAGAATTTCAAATTGCTCTGCGGCTCCTGGGTCAGCATGTTTTCGGTGTCATTGTGGGGCATGTCACGGTGTTATGTTCATGGAAGCAGGTGACTGTTTTGAACAAATCACTCGATAATACCTCAGCTGTAGGGCTGTCGCTAGAGCCTTTTAGTAGGGGGTGGGGGTGGGAGTGAGAGCCCTCGAAATTCCAACTGGGTAGTGGGCGCGTTCTTGACAAACTATTAAAACTGTAGATCTTCCTAATTCGGCGAGCACGGTCGCGCCGGGCCGACCATGGTTCGGCCCGACGTGAGAAAATTGTTAAATTTGACATTAAAAGGAGCAATTTCCTGGCTTCTGGAGTGTCAATCCCCACTTCAGAATACCTCAAAAAGTTTCATTTGGGCCGATTTAGGGCGGGAAAATGTCGAAATTTTCGACTATTATCCCGACAATTTCGTAGGCTAGCGAATATTTTTCGTCTTTTATTTTTGTAACTTGGGCATCCCGTTTATCGGATTGAATTTGGTTTAATTTAAAGGCTTGGAAAATCGTTTTTACGAAAAGTTTTCTTTTAGCATTTCACAGGCACAAATTATCTCCCCTAGGCTCTCAGCGGCTGTTGAAAAAACGTGTAACGTGGAGACTGCATGTGTAGTTATATGTTCAGTTGGAATCCTTCAACCCGATTTTCACCCGAAGGTCTCGGTAATCGGAATTTGTCCTCATTGTGGTCCTCCAGTCGGAAGAACATATGTTTGTTACTTAATTGTATTATAGTAGTTTTAAATGTCCAACTGTTGATATTTTTGCCCTCCGATTTCTTTTCAATCTACTCACAATTGTTTACAATTGGCTGTAACATAAGTGCAAGCCCTACTTCGGAACTAACTCAAGCTTTAAGAATCTTTTCCAAACGAGTTGGAAAAGTACTAGAGTGCAAAAGCACGAAAAAGATCGAAAAAAGGGTCGAGCGAGACCAGCGCTCGAAATTACAGGTACTCACTCTCTGCACACCTCTTGCGTTTACCGAGCGCATGCGCAACAACCGTGACGTCAATTCCTTTTATTTCCGCCATTTGTACATGGTCGGAAATTTTTGTGACTCGTGCTACTTTGCTGTTTATTCTTCGTGAACAACTTATTAAATGTGTTTTCTACATTCTTAGTGTGCAAGTGGATTGTATCCGTTTGTCAAGCTATCAAAATTATTATTGATTAATTTTAATTTTTAGCTCAACTTGACAAAGTCAAGCTGAGCTATTGCCATCACTTCTCGTCCGTCGGCGTACGTACGTACGTACGTACGTACGTACGTACGTACGTACGTACGTACGTTAGTACGTTAGTAAGTTAGTACGTACGTCCACAATTTCCTTTGGCACACCTCACAGGTCGCATTTACGATCAGATTAGTTTGAAACTTCTTATGCTTGTTTGGGGTGACCTCTAGATGGGAGCTATCGATTTTTTTCAATTTCCGTAAAAAAATGTTGCCGCGGCCAACGTTCTTAGAACTTAGTTTAGTCAAACCACAATATTTCCCTTTGGCACACCCTACAGGGCACATTTATGATTTGATTGCTTTGAAACCTGATCTGCTTATTTAGGGTGACCTCTAGATGGGAGCTATCGATTTTCTTCAATTTCCGGCAAAAAATGTTGCCACGGCCAACGTTTGTAGAACTTAGTTTAGTCAGACCTCAATATTTCCCTTTGGCACACCCTACAGGGTATATTTACGATCAGATTGCTTTGAAACCTGGTATGCTTGTTTGGGGAGACCTCTAGATGGGAGCTATCGATTTTCTTCAATTTCTGTCAAAAAATGTTGCCGCGGCCAACGTTCTTAGAACTTAGTTTAGTCAGAAGACTCAATATTTCCCTTTGGCACACCCTACAGGGTACATTTATGATCGGATTGCTTTGAAACCTGGCATGCTTGTTTGGGGGGACCTCTAGATGGGAGCTATCGATTTTCTTCAATTTCTGTCCAAAAATGTTGCCGCGGCCAACGTTCTTAGAACTTAGTTTAGTCAAACCATAATATTTCCCTTTGGCACACCCTACAGGGCACATTTATGATTTGATTGCTTTGAAACCTGGTATGCTTATTTAGGGTGACCTCTAGATTTGAGCTATCGATTTTCTTCAATTTCCGGCAAAAAATGTTGCCGCGGCCAACTTTCTTAGAACTTGGTTTAGTCAGAAGACTCGATATTTCCCTTTGGCACACCCTACAGGGCACATTTATGATCGGATTGCTTTGAAACCTTTCATGCTTGTTTGGGGTGACCTCTAGATGGGAGCTATCGATTTTCTTCAATTTCCATCAAAAAATGTTGCCGCAGCCAACATTCTTAGAACTTAGTTTAGTCAGACCACAATATTTCCCTTTGGCTCACCCTACAGGGCTCATTTATGATTAGATTGCTTTGAAACCTGGTATGTTTATTTACGGTGATCTCTAGATGGGAGCTATCGATTTTCTTCCATTTCGGTCAAAACATGTTGCCACGGCCAACGTTCTTAGAATTTAGTTTAGTCAGACCACAATATTTCCCTTTTGTACACCCTACAGGGCACATTTATGATCGGATTGCTTTGAAACCTGGCATGCTTGTTTGGGGAGGCCTCTAGATGGGAGCTATCGATTTTCTTCGGTTTCTGTCCAAAAATGTTGCCACTGGCAAAAAAACTGACATTGGTCCCAATGATCTTCAATTTTGCCATTTCATTTATAACTTACCAAGTTCAAGTTTGTCAAGTTGAGCTACAGGGTCATTGACACTTTCATTATCATTATTGCTTGTTTCTTTACACTTCATCTTGTTTTTCCCCCACGCGTGAACACGACCTTCGTGCTGTTTTCCGTCGGCGGGAAGCTTGATTACTTTAATATAATGCCAAAGACTATTCCTTGTACCTCTTGCTTGCAGGTGAAGCATGTGGACGACTCTCATTCCACATGTGTCACTTGCAACAATTGCACTCAGGCCCAATCATGTGGTATTTGTGGGGGTTAGTCCTCAAAATTCTGGGCTTCTGATAACAAGGTGGTTCTGTCCAGAGCTAGAACCCTTCGTTCTCGGGGTAAGGGTAGCCGTGCCGTAGCAGACATTTGTACTGGTGCACATGGTGACTCTGTCACACAGGATTCTGATCTGTCTTCTGTGGCGAGTTCCTCTGCAACTGTTGACGGTGCTAGTTCAGTGATACCTGACGAGGAGACCGTGGTCTCTTTGTCTTCTGCTGTCACTCTTGAGGCGTCTGTTTTCGTAGAGAGCTTCTCCGAGGTCAGCTCGTGACCCTCTCCGATCTGCCTCCTACACCGTCGACTGTTGCTGAGGAAGTTGTTACTCCAGATCCCATTCTGTCTGATGGTGACTCTTCCATCTCCTCTGGGGATGGTCTACAGTCTCTGGGGACCGAGGCTGTATCTGCTGGTGTGTCTGTGTGCTCTCAGCCTCCTCTAACCTCGCGGCGGGGCTGTGCGGGTTTGCTGTCTGCTCCGTCTCATCTGGCTAGGTTTGCGACTAGTCGGTTGAGCCGGTCGGTCGCTTCGGCAGCGATTCCTCGTCCCTCGAGTGAATCGTTTATTGTTCCTCCTTCCCCTGCTAGTGTGCCGCCTAGCGGGATGGTGTTGGAACGTTGGCATATAGGGCCTGCTGTTCGGCAGCGATCAGTGACAGCCCCTGTTAGCTGTCACTCTCGGAACCTTCCTCCGGTGATTCCTCACTGTGTTCCGAGTCTGGGTGTCGATCGATGCTTGCCATCGGTCTCAGAGGATGGGCAGTTGGGGCCGTCTGCCGCGCAGAGGCCAATGACAGGTTCCTGTCATTCTTGGGACAATCCTCCGGTGTCTTCTCACCGTGTCCTTGGTCCAGCTACCGATCGACGTGCGCCGTCGGTCTCTTTAGAAGATTTGCAGGCAGGACCTTCTGTTTCGCAGAGGTCAGTGATGGCCCCTGGGCGTCACAATCGGGACTATCCTCCGGTGTCTTCTCACCGTATCCCGTCGGTCTCTTCCGAGGATTTGGGTTCTTCTACCAGAAAGGTCCATTGTAAGGACACACCGTCGGGCGATGCTGCTGTGACGGATTCTCAGGGTGACCTGCGTCAGGCCGTTTTGGCGCTCACCCGGTTGTTTTCTGGCAACCCTCAAGTTGGCCTCCCTGTGCCTCCTGAGGCACAACCTCCTTTGGTCGGTCGCCGAGATGTCTCGCCTGGCCCCTTGGATACTGCACAGTATTCACAGGAGGTTTCTGCTGGTCAGCCCGGGTTGGGCTACGTCTCCTCTGCTACGGAGGATGACGAGTATCTTGAAGGTGATGGGCCCCCTCGTCAGTCTTGGGGCAGGCTTTGGATTTCGTCTTTGGCTTATTGCCGGACGTTCAACCTTCCGACCAGCCTTCTGTGACCGTCCGGCCGCGGTCCACTGTGGAGCTCCGTAACCCTGTTGAGCCTTCTAGCTCCGGGGCTTTGCGTCCTCTGCAATCGGCTCAAGTTGTTGAGTCCTTCCAGGGCTTAGACGCCAAAATGCGTTCTAAGGCCCTCAAGGGTTCCTTCTTTTCTAGAGCTGATGCCTTTCTGCCTCCATCGCGGTTTCGTGTTTACGATTCCGTCTCTCAACCAGTCTTCCCAGGGATGACGACTGTGGATGAGGATTCTTCTTCCCTCGGATTGACTAAGCCTAAGTCGGCAGTTCTCCCGATGTCGGTAGTTGAGTCTATGGTGGGCAGTAGTAGTGCATGTACCCGAACAGGCCTCATTGGCAGGATCTCATGCAGGATCTCATATGTGACGTCATAGTCACGTGACCTGGTGACGTCATGTTGTGCTGTCATGGTAACCCGCGTGAGCGGCCATCTTGTGACGTCATCTCCATAGTGATACGTGGTGTGGGTGCGCATGCGCAGCGCGTGTTGTTAGGGTGATACGTGTTTCCATCGTCCATTTTGTATACTGGAGGCCGCCATCTTGGTTTCTATGGTAGCACGTGATTGCTATGTTACCAATGGCTTCTAACAAGACAGGGGTATGTTCGGAGGGTATGTTCGATTGAACAGGGGTAAATCTGATTACCACAAACAACCCGACAATCCCTCCGAATCACCAAAATCCACCCGAAATCACCGAAATTGACTTTATTTGATACGGATTTCCCATGTTATTGGTTTTATTGACTTAGCACGTAGTGCCGTAGTACTAAGGGGGTATAAGGGGTACGTTCGATTGAATAGGAGTAATGTTCTGGCTTTGAATTCGCCCAGATTCCCTTTTTGGATCCCTATCCCATGACGTTTTTCCCTATTAAGAATAGCACGTAGTGCTCTAGGACAAATTTACCCAGAATTCTCTGCTTTTATCTATATATGCAATAGTTTACGTCTCTCGGGCCATGTTCCTTTGTTCTAGAGTATACTCCAGTAGCGTAGAAGAGCCTATTAGTTGGAACAGTTTTTGCTTCTGGTCTATTCTTGTTAGTTCTAACCCTATTCCAAGTACTCTTGTTGTTTCATTTATCTAGATCATTTATATAAATTATAACTAACCAATCAGATTGCTTGATTTCCCATAACCTGTATGCAGAGTTATCTCCCTTCTGTACAACAAAAGCCTATATCATTCCCAAAGCCAATATCATTCCCAAAGCCAATAAGCTATCGAGCAGTTACTGATAAGTCATTGCTCGAACGACTCGAAGCTCATCGAGCAAATGAGCCTTAGAGCAATTGCTCGATCGAGTGACTCGGCATATTGCTCGAATGACTCGAAGTCCGTCGAGCGAATGAGCTATCGAGTAATTGCTCGTTCGAGTGACTCCTCGAACGACTCTTCGACTCATTTCAGTATTTGAGGATACCTATGGCCCGGCATTGTATTATTTGAGGATACCTTTTATAGGATACTTATCTGAGGATACTATTACCTATATCACAAGGCATACCTATCCCAAATATTCCTTATAAGCTAAAGAGCAAGAGAGTAATTGCTCCATGAGCATTTGCTCGATCGACTTGAAGCTCATCGAGCAAATGAGCCTAAGAGCAATTGTTTCATGAGCAATTGCTCGAACGACTCGAAGCTCATCGAGCAAATGAGCTATCGAGTAATTGCTCGTTCGAGTGACTCCTCGAACGACTCTTAGACTCATTTTAGAAAAAAGGGGTGATGAAGGCCATATGTTTTCCAAAAAGGGGTGCCGAAATTGGGGTGCCTTCTGGAGAATCCCTTTTTTGTCAAATGTGCTATCGAGTAATTGCTCGATCGAGTGACTCGACATGCTGCTCGAACGACTCGAATCCCATCGAGCAAATAAGCTAACGAGCAATTGCTCGTTCGAGTGACTCCTCGAACGACTCTTAGACTCATTTCAGAAAAAGGGATTCCATAGCCATAGCCGTTTTCGAAAAAGGGATTCTTAAAAAGGGATTCTGTAAAATGGAATTCCGTAAAATTTGGATACCGTGTTTTAACATCGACACTCGAGGGTATAACAACCAATTCAACAATGACTACAAGACTCTGAACAGATACGACCAGTCACTACAAAACAACGAAGTAAACATAACAAAGTGACTGGTCGTATCTGTTCAGAGTCTTGTAGTCATTGTTGAATTGGTTGTTATCAATCCCTTTCCATACCCTCGAGTGTCAATGTTAAAACACGAAAAATCCAAATTTTATGGACTCGAATAGGAATTCCATTTTACAGAATCCCTTTTTAAGAATCCCTTTTTCGAGTGCGTAAAATTTGGATTCCGTGTTTTAACATCGACACTCGAGGGTATGGAAAGGGATTGATAACAACCAATTCAACAATGACTACAAGACTTTGAACAGATACGACCAGTCACTTTGTTATATTTACTTCGTTGTTTTGTAGTGACTGGTTGTATCTGTTCAGAGTCTTGTAGTCATTGTTGAATTGGTTGTTATCAATCCCTTTCCATACCCTCGAGTGTCGATGTTAAAACACGGAATCCAAATTTTACGGACTCGAATAGGAATTCCATTTTACAGAATCCCATTTTAAGAATCCCTTTTTCGAAAACGGCTATGGCTATGGAATCCCTTTTTCTGAAATGAGTGTAAGAGTCGTTCGAGGAGTCACTCGAACGAGCAATTGCTCGTTAGCTCATTTGCTCGATGGGATTCGAGTCGTTCGAGCAGCATGTCGAGTCACCTGTAGTGTCACCTTCAAAAGATAGGACTTTTAGCAGGGTTGGGTGGCTGATGTCGTTGATGTATATAAGAAAAGGATGGGGCCCGGTATGGAACCTTGAGATACACCAATTGTGACATCCAGTGTGTCCGATATGTTATTCATGAAAGAAACAGATTGACATCGGCCTGTTAGACAATCTTTAAACCAGGAATTTGCCAGTTCTCTTATACCTTAGCTATAGAATTTTGTAAGCACAATTGAGTGATTTATCGTATTAAAGGCTTTAGAAAAGTCTAGAAATACCGAGAGTGAGCAATCCTTTGTAGGTTTGTCATATGCTTCTACAACCTTGTTTATGTGCTGAAGAATAGGGTGAAGAGTGGAGTGTCCCTTTCTGAATCCAAACTGATACTTATATAAGATGTTTTGTTCCTCTAAGAAAGTATTTAAATAATAGCGAAAATTACTTTTTCTAGTATTTTGGAGAATGTTGGAAGAATACTTATTGTGTGGTAGTTGGCGAATAGCTGTGGGTCTTCAGATTTAAAAATGATTACATGAGATAACGAACCTGCCCCTCAAGTATTATCTCTTTTAATAATTTTGTGGACATATCGTCGCTAATACTACTCGATTTGCTCCTCAAATTGTGAGCGCAAACGATTACTTCTTGTTCATTAGTAGGACTTACAAAAAATGAGTCTCTGTTGTTATTATTCCTCAAATGATCCGAGAAATTACGTTGGGTAGGTGACACTTGATTACTTGTCTTTCCAATGTCAGCAAAAAAGGTATTGAATCCGTCAGCGATTTTTTTCGGATCTGTTAATTCCGTATTTCTATCTACGAAGTTGATAGGAAGTTTTCGGTTGTTACATATGGCCTTTCGTAGGATTTCCCATGTCTTCTTAATATTATATTTAATTTCAAGTAATATCTTATCATAGAAATCTGCTTTACAGATCCGTTTCAAGCGATTGAATTCATGGCAAAATTGTTTGTATTCTGTTATGTTTTGAGTAATTCGTCGCCTGAGTGCAAGAATGTTCTATGTCCCATAGGGGACATAGAACATTCTATCACTCAGGCGACGAATTGGGAATTTTAATTTTTTGACATACAATTTACTTTCCGTTTGTGATGATTGCAATAGGCCCAGCTTCATCCATGGTTGGCGCATTATATATAATTTCCTTACAGAGCTTGCTTTCAGGGGAAATGCTTTTTTCAAAAGCTTCGTAGAATATGTCAAGAAATTTATTGTACGCCGAGTTTGGACAGCTATCGTTAGTGACCTCTGAAAAGTCACATGCTGATAAGAGTCCTTTGAAGCGAATGATATTCTCTGTATTGAGTGACCATCGGAAATTAGGAATTGGGATAATTGATCGTTTGTCTATTTCTTTTATAAAAAACGTAGTAAAATGATCGCTGACGTCAGTAATTATAATTCCCGAGGTCACATTATTGATGGTATTGCTGAAAATAAGGTCAATGAGAATTCGGTAACGCTCGCGGGCTTTGTTATAGCGGGTAGAAACCCCGCACTGGATAGTGGATCTATAAAAGTATTCGTTTTTCGGTGTGTGTTCAAGTTGAGTAGGTCTATATTGAGATCACCCATAAGGTAAACCTTGTTATTTTCCTTGTTTATCGTGTCCAGTAACTCCGTCAGCTATGAAGGATCAAGTCAAGGTCTGCTTTTGGCGCTGTATTCCGTCTATAAATAATACCGATAATGCATTTTTTCAGGAGTATTTCGACAAATAAGGATTCAAACACATGTGGTATAAAGACCGATAAGTCATTTCGTATTTTGAAGGGTATATCGTCTTTTATGTTCATTCTGACACCAGCCCTGCCGTCATCGTCTTCAAGGCGAGTTCGGGAAGCCAAGAGGTGATACCCTTCAAGTTGATACTCTATACCAGGTTTCATATTACATATTTCCGTCATGCATATTACGTCTAAAATGTTAGAGTTTGTTTGTAGGTCATCCAGTAAATTATGAATATTTTCAAAATTTGCATTTAAACTGCGGTTGTTTAAGTTGAGTAGAGACAGGACCTTCTTTTTGCTGGAGATTTGATCTTTAAATTGCTCGGTGGTAAAGTACTTACAACTAGGGTCAGAAATACTAAATGGGAGGGCCAAGTCTTCTTCGTCGCAGAAATGACATTATTGACTTTTGCCACGAACTCAACAGCATTATTGGTTTGGATCTCATCGCGTCATATTGTATTAGTCATATTTACATGAAGTGGAGGAGACAAAACTAATGAATATAAACAAAATTTACGAAGTTTGGTGGTACTTCGACTGGCAATGTGCAACACAATATTGTAAACAGTTACAACCTTTATATACAATAATACCAGGCTTATCGTGAATATTGCATAAGGACCAAGTACAAATGCAATACGTGGAGGCTGGACTATAATGAAATCAAATCACCTGTGGAGTAGAGCCAAGTTATCACTTTCAAATTGTGTTTTTATGGACAAAAAGTACATAAAATGTTTCAGTTTCTGTACATATGGACAAAAAGAACTTACAATGATGTTTCAGCCAATGAACCTCCGGGTTTAACAGAGCTTGTTATGCTTTGCAACAAATTTTCAATTATTGCTTATGTGGAATCTCCTCTCCGCGGG
Source organism: Pictodentalium vernedei (assembly GCA_031216915.1). Classification (NCBI taxonomy): domain Eukaryota; kingdom Metazoa; phylum Mollusca; class Scaphopoda; order Dentaliida; family Dentaliidae; genus Pictodentalium; species Pictodentalium vernedei. The sequence goes on along the minus strand of CM062295.1, from coordinate 391,574,192 downwards.
CGATCCATTAACAATACGCTCTCCATGTTCTGTGGAAGATGTAGAAATGAATAGCAGACCCACAATGCAGTAAAATTTTCGTTCCCTGCAATGTTAGCTTCCACCCTAAGATGCTGAATAAGTAACGCTGAATAAGTAATGGAAAACTGCGCTTGAGAATAAGCGTCATGCTGCCCTCTATGGCATCAGTTGTCCAAAAGGTGTCATAATGTTTCAATTTTTAATGTTCAAAACTACAAAGTATTCTTCATAATATCAGATTGACAGCAAAGAAAGTGATTACAATCATTATTTTGGATGGATCCCTTGCAACGCCGAGAACAGGCGAACACCCTCCCAACACAGCATCCAAACACTCTGACAACACCTTAACTGGAGTATATTGAGGCAGGCTTATCGAGAAGATACCTCTAAAATGTTAAGATGATTCGTAGTGGTTACACGGTTGTCCTATCCGTGTGTCAGCTCGTGTTATACGCCCACTGTATAGTTTAACTAGGTCCAATACAATTGTTATTAAATCATTTTAACTCTATTTAACCCTTGTCACTACAACCCAGATTTATTTGCAGAAACAATCCGATCAAATAATCACCGGTAATATCTAAAAATTGCTTATATGGCAACGAGTAACTTTTCCTCTTTGTTTCGTTATTATTTTTATTTTATTGTTAATAACAATGACCACTTAAGTTGTCTACTTGCACCGGTCCTGCAACAAAGGTGAGAACGCGAACGCGCGCGCGGCCGAACAATGTGCATCACGCGAAATAAAACGATAACAATTTGTTATCGTTTCATTTCACGCGACACATATCACTTGACTACGCGCTCACGCTCCCACCCCCACCACAAGACCAGCGCAAGTGGGCAACTTAAGTGGTGGAAAAGTGGGTAGCTAGTTTTCATGCTCACATTATATATTTCCCTTTCCCAAACTTGCATTTCATCTGATAACATATTCCCATTCATTATAAAGAAAATAACCGGACGGAGCACAGCTGTAATCGCCTTAAGCATTTGAAGAATTTGATACAGACAGACAGTTGCAGGGAATAGAACGTCTGATAACTGAGATCAGTCTGCGTGTCCATTTACAGGTACAATAAGGGTGAGAACAAGTTTGCCAGAGAGAAATTAAAATAAACAAAAAAAACAAGACAAAAAACAAAACAAAAACAAAACATCTATCACATTTCCATATGAACAGATAAAGAGGATAATTAACAGCGGTATTAACTGGTTTTAATCTCCAATTCGGATCGGGGGGGGGGGGGGGGCAGGGGCGTGACACCGTTACCTATTCCAAACTCCCCATCCGACACCCGTTATCAACCGAAAAATCGGTTGATAACGAATGTCGAACAAGGAACCGGGAACAAGCAACGGCGTCGCGTCTGTCAAGTTCAGAGATGCATTATTTGTGATATTTGTGCCACTTAGAGCATTTGCTTCAACTACTTATACACACCCACGCATGTCATCAAGTGAGGTACAATGACGTACAGCTAGGAAGAAGTAAACATTTGTTGTAATGTATAATAAGAAATCCTAACGTTTATAATTAGAAATCGGGCTTAAGTCAAGTACTTCGACCGGTAACACACACCCACATCTGTATCAAGGCAGGCGCAGATATGTGTCATAAAACAAAGTACAATTCTGACCAAGCTAAATATCCAAATTAGTGCAAAACTAGAGAAACATAATTTACTGCCACCAGTAAATTCAAATCTGTGTGAAAAGGGTTAAAGCATCAGGAATAAAATATAAAGAAAGAGAATTCATGGAGGCTTATTTTTCGGGAGTAAAATATTTTTGAACAAATCAGAAATGGGTTTTCGTTAGCAGTATTTACAGATATTCATACAGGAATAAGAACATTTTTTATAAAAAAAAAAAACAGAAATGGCATATATGTGACCTGCATTCAAAGGGTATGATACACGAATCAGAAATGGACATTTTTGGTTCTGCCCACTACTTTGAGTGATGAAATACATTCATAAACTTTAGAAATGCATTAAGGTGTAGTAAAATGCATTTCCCAGTCTTTCTGAATAATGCCCCCATATTAAGATCTTCAGGGGGTTAAAATATTCCCTTTAAATACTCCATTTTAATCCTTTAACTGAGGGCGCAGTGGCTCAGTTGGCAGAGGTGCAGGCTGCAAGGCGTGAGGTCCTCACTCTGTCCATGGGCAAGACACTTCATCCCGTAGCCCACGTGGGTGCATGGTGGCGCTGTGTACTAAAGCGTACTGCACATCGATGGTGCACCCGTCTTCAACCAATGCTATCCCTGCTTGTGCAGAGCTAGTACGTGGGGGATCTGACAGTTGCTCGTTCTTGCCAGGTGGTTCTTCTCGGGTACTCTGATTTCCTCCACCTGAAAAACTGTTGTGGTCATGATTAGCCACTGTGCAGAAATATGTGACATTAAACACCAGTGAATAAATAATCCTCTAAAATTAGCTCAATTCAATAAAGGGTCATAAGCTATGTTTTTCAAGCAAAAATGAAAAGGTAATTAAAACTGAATAGACGTTTCTGTGAATAATGTTGACCGGTTTTCCCCGCTATGTTGGCTACAGGGTTAAGAATACCTTACTTTGGAAGGCACACTGAAAGGGCGTCCCATTCCACATAGAATTAAATGTTAAGAAAATAAAGCGAAAAACATTAAGTTTCTCAGCTGACAGTACCTGCTTTTGCACTCCGGAGGGATGGAACGGCACAAATCAGAGATATTCTGTTAATGGCACTTTGGCACCAAAGGTTTCTGCACTCTCGGCGAGACCGAGCCGAGCGCAGTGAAAGACTATGGAACTCCTCTAACAAATGAGTTTTAAACAGTCATAGCACTAACACAGTTAACAGTACAGTCGACCATTTCAGTATTACATTGTTACCCTCACCTTGACAGTTTTGTGATAGGTTTCAACAATTATTCAGTGCAGTTTTATGGAAAGGGTTAACTTTATTCTGCCTGAAATAAAATATGTGCAATCCACATTGAAGTCTTGAGAGGGTTAAAAGCATTGAACTGAATAAGATAGGTTTCAAAACTTTTATAATTATTCAGTGCAGTTTTGTGGAAAGGGTTAACTTTATTCTGCCTGAAATAAATTATGTGCAATCCACATTGAAGTCTTGAGAGGGTTAAAAGCATTGAACTTAATAAGATAGGTTTCAACAAATTTTACAATTATTCAGTGCAGTTTTATGGAAAGCGTTAACTTTATTCTGTCTGAAATAAAATATGTGCAATCCACATTGAAGTTTTGAGAGGGTTAAAAGCATTGAACTGAATAAGATAGTTTTCAACAAATTTTACAGTTATTCAGTGCAGTTTTAAGGAAAGGGTTAACTTTATTCTGCCTGAAATAAAATATGTGCAATCCACATTGAAGCCTTGAGAGGGTTAAAAGCATTGAACTTAATAAGATAGTTTTCAACAAATTTTACAATTATTCAGTGCAGTTTTATGGAAAGGGTTAACTTTATTCTGCCTGAAATAAAATATGTACAATCCACATTGAAGTCTTGAGACGGTTAAAAGCATTAAACTGAATAATGTATAATCTATTTCCTTGCAAGGCAAAGGGTTTTTCTCAACTTAGTTCCAGGAACTTACATCCCATTATCATAACAAGGATTGTAGATTACTTTTCATTTTTTGACAGCTACTCCACTGGTGTTTACATTATCTCCAGTGTGAATAACATAGCATCCTATTGCTTGGGGAGAATTTACTGTATCAGGAAATTGGAGGCTGTGAAAGCCCTGTGGCCGACTGGGCCATACTCAGTGGCTCTAGCGACCTGAAAAACATAGGTGGCCGAGAACTTTTGACTGTCCACCAGAATGCCAAAAGTCAGCAAGATAGGACGATTCGTTTTCGAGTTATCGTGAGGACAAGGAAGTGCATAGAAGACAGAAGACAGGAGAATAAGAAAAAGAAAAAGAAAAAGAAGAAGAAAAATAAAAAAAGAAAAGAAAAAGAAACCGTACAAAAACAATAGTCTGTGTGTTTCACACAGACTAATAATAAACCAGAATTGGTATTTCTGCTTATCAAATTTGGGAACAGTTATTAGCAGCCTGCTATTGGCAGTTGCAGGTTATGATAAGATTCACCAGGCTAAATACAGTTGAAAACTACTGAAGCAGTAAAATGATGTATAAAAGTCAATGTACCCATCTTTATTGAAGTCCCCCTCCACCTGTATGTCGTTTTAAAATGTCTCGTTAACACCTAAATTGGCAGCTGTGGACGCAGCCCCAGATCTCAATGAATGAACTCCAATATTGAGATGTGGAGCTACACATTTCAATTTGGAAACTAGAGAAACATAATTTACTGCCACCAGTAAATTTAAGTCTGTGTGAAAAAGGGTTAAAGTATCAGGAATAAACTATAAAGAAAGAGAATTCCTGGAGGCTTATTTTTCGGGAGTAATATATTTTTGAACAAATCAGAAATGGGTTTTCGTTTGCAGTATTTACAGATATTCATACAGGAATCAGAACATTTTTATAAGAAGCCAGAAATGGCATATATGTGACCAGCATTCAAAGGGTTTCATACACGAATCAGAAATGGACATTTTTGGCTCTGTCCACTTATTTGAGTGATGAAATACATTCATAAACTTTAGAAATGCATTAAGGTGTAATAAAATGCATTTACCAGTATTTCTGAATAATGCCCCATATTAAGATCTTCAGAAGGTTAAAATACTCCCTTTAAATACTCCATTTTAATCATTTAAATGGGGCGCAGTGGCTCAGTTGGCAGAGGTGCAGGCTGCAAGCTGTGAGGACCGCACTCTGTCCTTGGGCAAGACACTTCACCCCATAGCCAACGTGGGTGCATGGTGGCGCTGTGTACTAAAGCGTACTGCACATCGATGGTGCACCGATCTTCAAACCAATGCTAACCCTGCTTGTGTGGAGTTAGTATGTGGAGGATCTGACAGTTGCTCGTTGTTGCCCGGTGGTTCTTCCCGGGTACTCCGATTTCCTCCACCTGAAAAACTGTCGTGGTCTTGATTAGTCACTGTGCAGAAATATGCGACATTAAACACCAATGAATAAATAATCCTCTAAAAAATGAGCTCAATCCAATAAAGGGACATAAGCTATGTTTTTCAAGCAAAAATGAAAAGGTAATTAAAACTGAATAGACGTTTCTGTGAATACTGTTGACCGGTTTTTCCGTTATGTTGGCTAAAGGGTTAAGAATCCCTTACTTTGGAAGGCACATTGAAAGGGTGTCCCATTCCACATAGAATTAAATGTTAAGAAAATAAAGCGAAAAACATTTAGTTTCTCGGCTGACAGTATCTGATTTAGCACTCCGGGGCACGGAATGGCACAAATCAGAGACATTCTCTCAATGGCAATTTGGCACCAAAGGTTTCTGCAGTCTCGGGGAGACCAAACCGAGCATAGTGAAAGACTATAGAACTCCTCTAACAAATGAGTTTTAAACAGTCATAGCACTAACGCAGTTAACAGTACAGTCGACCATATCAGTATTGCATTGCTACCGGCATCCTAACAGTTTTGTGATAGGCTTCAACAATTATTCAGTGCAGTTTTATGGAGAGGGTTAACTTTATTCTGCCTGAAATAAAATATGTGCAATCCACATTGAAGTCTTGAGATGGTTAAAAGCATTGAACTGAATAAGATAGGTTTCAACAAATTTTACAATTATTCAGTGCAGTTTTATGGAAAGGGTTAACTTTATTCTGCCTGAAAAAAAATATGTGCAATCCACATTGAAGTCTTGAGAGGGTTAAAAGCATTGAACTCAATAAGATAGGTTTCAACAAATTTTACAATTATACAGTGCAGTTTTATGGAAAGGGTTAACTTTATTCTGCCTGAAATAAAATATGTGCAATTCACATTGAACTTGAGAGGGTTAAAAGCATTGAATTGAATAATTTATAATCTATTTCCTTGCAAGATAAAGGGTTTCTCTCAACTTAGTTCAAGGAACTTACATCCCATTATCATAACAAGGTTAGTAGATTATATTTCATTTCTTGACAGCTGACTCCAATGGTGTTTACATTATCTCCAGTGTGAATAACATAGCATCTTATTGCTTGGGGAGAATTTACTGTATCGGGAAATTGGAGGCTGTGGAAGCCCTGTGGCCGATTAGGCCATACTCAGTGGCTCTAGCGACCTGAAAAACATAGGTGGCCGAGAAGTTGTAAATGTCCACCAGTATGCGAAAAATCGGCGAGATAGGATGATTCGTTTTCGAATTATCGTGAGGACAAGAAAGTGCATAGAAGACAGAAGACAGAAGAAGAAGAAGAAGAAGAAGAAGAAGAAGAAGAAGAAGAAGAAGAAGAAGAAGAAGAAGAAGAAAAAAAAAAAAGAAAAAGAAACCGTAAAAAAACAATAGTGTGTGTGTTTCACACAGACGAACAATACACTCTCTCGCTCTGGTATAACACTCAATTTCCTGTTAACAGAAAGCAGGCTACATTTATTTCCAGATCTGCACATTGGCCGAAACAAAAAGCAGTCTAAGGTAGTGTCCATTCCTGACAGCTGCAAATAACGCTTAAGCATGCGATACGAACAGGCTGCCGTACAACCGTAGCAATTAAAACTTTGGTACCTGATCTGTACTGATTGGTCTTTTAACTGTCCTAGCAGCACGAATACGCTTAGCAGATTCATGCAAATTTTGCACGAATGAGTTAAAAGTTAGATCTGAAAAACCGTTCAAATTATGCACCCATTTTATAGCATATAAAGCTCCCGAAATGACGCTAATGGAGCAGTTAGTGTTTAATAAATGCACTAAATATAATAGAATTGGCTCAAAGGCAAATAGACGAATTCACTGATTTCACAATAACGCTGCCACCTCTGAAAATAGCCACTAAATTTCTTCACTGTATTGTCCGCTTTGGAGCTTAGCAAGTATTTACACATGTCATATCCAAGGGTGTCGTCAACGAGCCCAACCGACTCCAACTGGCTTTTAATGTTAAATTTCAAAATCTGAAGGACATTGCAAAAATAAAATAAAACAAAAACATCACCAACTGTTTCATAGAATAACTGTAATGAGTAATAAGCGGCCGTAGTTTATGAACGAACTGTGTGTAACTGTAGCCACCTTTGACTACTTATAAAAAGACCCACCCGCTCAGTCGTATAAGGTAAAGCTCTACTTGAAGAAGAGAAGCCCGAAAGTTTAATATTTGATTTTCAGTGAAATCAAATTGAATTTTAGAGGATATTGCACAAACAACCCTCCTTTGTTGCCGCTTGCCAGTACAACGCCGCTCCTGCGTCGTATAATGACATCAGCAACAAAGGAGCAAAACTTGCCACCTTGATACAGAAAAGGCCAATATGGCGCAGATTCCCACTTCGGGACAATTAACGTAGCATTGGCGCTTTCCTCAATGATTTTATGTATTGCCTTTAAAATAGGTCTTGGTCGAAGGCGTTAACACTCTCCGTTCCGACACAACAATTTTGTGTATTGAACCCGTGGCACTTCGTATTCACACTCGAAGCAAAACGGTCGACTGAATGATGACCCCATTTGCCATCCAAATTGGCAAAAATGTCTAGGGCTATAACTCAGTCATCAGAATCAAAGCACCTACTCAAAAAATCAACATTTGTATTATTTTGTCTGGGAATCCACTGGGGAAGTAGTTGTATGTTATTTCCCTCACAGCTAGTATTTAACCTTAAGGCTATATCTTGTAAATTATGCTGGTTGCTACCCGATTGAATAACAATGGGAACATTTTGGTTGTCGCTAAATATTTTGACTTTCTTATTGGAAAACGTTTCAGTGTGAGTCTCTATGACGTTCAAAACAGCCTTAGTCTCTCTCCATGTTGAGCTCATGTCTGCCTCCGCTTCATTCCATGCCCCAAATACCTCACTGCCTTCAGCCAAGGCATCACATCAATCAGTAAAATAACCACCGTAGCCTCCAGTCTAGGCATCAGTAAAAAGTTGAATTTCTGGGGCGAAATTACTTTGCCATAACCTGCCCCTCTCATTGAGGGACTTAACGTTATTTCGCCAAAACAACAATTCAGGCATTTCCCTTTGGGAAAGCACGATAGAGGCGCTCCAACTCGCTCTAGCATATACAGTGGTGCAAGAACCTTGTCCGAAGGCGGACGATATCACCCAATACAGTTTGCAGTGAAATGATTTGACCAGTAACCGCGACTACCCAATCTAATGAGAATCCATTGTTCATTCCCTGAACCAGTCTGAAATAATGATTTTAATGACAGTTCCAACCGCTCTATTCTATCCTTGGTGACAAATATTTTTCCTTCATTCATGTTCCAAAAGTACCCCAGCCAAACTTGTTCTTGGCAGGGCTCCCAGTAACTTTTTTTCTTCTGAGGTAAAAAAATGAGCTCTGCTAAAGAGCTGCTGACAAATTCACCACTTCCTTTTGCTTCCTGGAAATTTGTAGCTTCTCCCATACCGTCATCCAAAACATGATGACCTTCTGACCCTTACTTCTAAAAAATTTAACCACTTCTCTTAGAATCTTGTTAAACACATATCAGGCCGTGGACAAACCAAACAGAAGTACGTTAAATACATAATCTTTAACTACTTGCTCTTCAGATGCCCAACTAAAACCGAGATACTGCCCGTGTGTCTCAAATATATCGATATGATGGTATGCTGAATTCACATCAAAAACAAACTCGTAATCACCTTTTTTGAATATTTGCGTGCCCACTGAAAAATCTTCATATTTAGATTTAAATTTGCCAAATGAGGGTTATTTATCGGCACTCTAGAACCAAACGCGGCTTCCTAGTTCAGTTAAACCCTGCACTAAGCGAATTCACTGAAAAAGGAGCATCTCTCACTTCAGAAATGCATCCCCGCTCAAACAGTTTGGTAATCTCACTCGACACAAAAGAGCCGTTATCCCGTGCGGAACGGTTGTTTCGTACAATTTTTGATTCCGGAATGTGGGTGAACGGTAACTTGCATCCGTCCGTATGGTGTCAGTTATAAACTTGCATGCGCCAATCCAAGCATCAAAAGCCGATCTTAACACCCCCCCCCCCCCCCAACTGGGGACGGATTTTTATCCTTGCCCTCCGAGGTCACAGACTCTGACAGCTCAAGCACCACTTTATCACTACCTGTACTATTACTAAATAATCTACTTATGTTTTCAACATACATTCTCACGGGACATACATTCTTCCAACGCCCCCGCAGCTCCGTATAGAAAACACAAGCCTGGCTTTTTAACCTCGTCCAGTGGCACATTCTCTTTAGAATCTCTGCTGAATGGAGTGAATCTTGTGTGTATTCTTTATTTCTCTTTCTCTTCTCCTGAGTTGATTTCCTTGTCGCCCGAAGCTCAGCGAGATACATCTTTTTCTCGTCTTCTGAATCCTCAGCTAAGGGGTTAGCCTCGTACTCTCGTACCACAGCCCATCCTAACTCTGACGTGTCCGCCAATTTCATTAGCTTTTGTCTATCATTTAAAAGCTTCATACCTTCTCTGATATCGGTCTTGGCACTGTTATGGTCCTCTGTTGAACTTATCATGGCATCTGCATCATCCAGCTTGTGTAAAACTTTACTGTTAATTTAAAGTGGTCCTCACAACTTTTTTTCTTGAAAATGTAATTATCCTGATTGGCGTCTACTGAATGAATTCAACTGAGTTGACTCTCGGATATAATCTTTTGGCTCTCCCGAATTTTCTCTTCAACCATCTCTAATTTGTTGGATATTAGTGTACTGAGTGGTCACGATTAGCCATTGTGCAGAAGTATGTGACCTTAAACACCAAAAAATAAATAAATAAATAAATAAATAAATAAATAAATAAATAAATAAATATTAGCGTATTGAGCCATCCAGCAGTTTATTTTGCGATGAGGAAATAACTTCGGAAATTTTGGAGTCAATGATGGAAATAGCAGTGGCGTCCATTATGGAAACTGACCGCTGTGAAGAAAGTGACTGCACAGCACGAGGAGTGCGCTAGAACTGACTAAACGATTCGCATCACTTACCACATGACCGATCATTACATGTACAGTTAAATATGCTTAACCCTTTGCTATCGCGCCATCAACACAAGCATTTCTGTCTTCATGCTGCGTCGACAGAAATTTTACAGATGTGTGTGTGCGCCACCAAGTGAAGTACAGTGTGTGCAAGATCCCAGAAAGATGCTTGCTTGAAATAGGCTGCCCAGTTACCTAATAACATTAGGTACCGAATATACATGTAGAAGAAACATGTAGAAGAAACTGGTGTCAGTTGTTTAGTTTGTGCTATCCAGGTTGGTTGTTGTGTTCAGCTTACTCCCTGTACTCCAACAGGGGACACATACCAACACATGTAGCAGGACAGATGTGGGTGGGTGTCACCAAGCGAAGTACAGTTGTGTTCAGGTTCCCTATATGACACTTAGTCTGCAGAGTGAAACCCAATCACATTACGACATTCTGAATGTATTATTTTGTTTTTGCTATTCAGATTGATGTTTGGGTGTGTAGCTTTATCCAAGTACTTCAGTTGGGGACACACACCAACACCTGTAACAGGACAGATGAGGGTGTGTGTCAACAAGTGAAATACAGTTGTGTTCAGGATCACGGAAAGATGCTTATCTGAAATGGCCGCCCAGTCACATAATAACATTGTGAATTTTGAACAGACTGATTTTTGTGTTCAACTTAATCCATGCACTTCAATTGGGGCACACACCAACACCTGTAACAGGACAGTTGTCTTCAGGATCCCGAAAAGATGCTTGCCTGAAGTGGCCTACCTAGTTACATAATAGCATTCTAAATGTAGAAGAGACTGGTGTCAGTTGTTTGGTTTGTGCTACTCAGACTGACTTTTGTGTCCAACTTAATCCATGTACAGGTAAATATGTGGATGTGTGTCACCAAGTGAAGAACAGTTGTTTTCAAGATCCCAGAAAGATGCTTGCCTGAAATGGTCTGCCCTGTTTACTGTTTTATTGGGGTTTAACGATGCTTTCGACAGCCAGGGTCATCTCGTGTCGGAGGTCTGCCCTGTTGCATAATAATATTCTGAATATAGAAGAAGCTGGTGTCAAACTATTTTGTTAGTGCTATTCAAACTGATTTTTGTATCCCGCTTACTCCCTGCACTCCATTTGGGGCACACACCAACACTAGCGAGACAGATGTTATATGTGTCACCAAGTGAAGTACAGTTGAGTTCAGCAACCCAGAATGATGCTTGCCTGAAATGGGCTGTCCAGTTACCTAATAACATTCCGAATATACATTAGAAGAAACTGGTGTCAGTTGTTTAGTTTGTCCTATTCAAACTGATTGTTGCGTTCAGCTTACTCCCTGTACTCCAACTACGGAAACACACCAACACCTGTAGCAGGACAGATGTGGGTGGGTGTCACCAAGTGAAGTGCAGCTGTGTTCAGGTTCCCTAGGTGATACTTAGTCTGTAGAGTGAAGCCCAATTACATAACGACATTCTGAAAGTATTATTTTGTTTTTGCTATTCAGATTGATTTTTTGGCGTATTGCTTTATCCAGGTACTTCAATAGGGGACACACACCAACACATGTAACAGGACAGATGAGGATGTGTCACCAAGTGAAATACAGTTGTGTTCAGGATCACGGAAAGATGCTTACCTGAAATGGCCGCCCAGTTACATAATAACATTGTGAATTTTGAACAGACTGATTTTTGTATTCAACTTAATCCATGTACTTCAGTTGGGGCACACACCAACACCTGTATCAGGACAGCTGAGGATGTGTGTCACCAAGTTAAATGCAGTTATGTTCAGCATCCCGAAAAGATGCTTGCTTGCATGAAATGGCCTGCCCAGTTACATAATAACATTCTGAATATAGAAGAGACTGGTGTTTCATCTCTAACTCAATCAATGTACTTCAATTGGGGACACAACCCAACACTTGTAACATGACAGATGAGGATGTGTGCCACCAGGTGAAATACAGTTGTGTTCGGGATCCCGGAAAGATGCTTGCCTGAAATGGGCTTCCCAGTTACATAATAACATTCTGAATATAGAAGGGACTGTTGTGAGATATTTTGTTTCTGCTATTCAGATTGATTTTTGTCCTACTTAATACATGTACTTCAATTGGGGACACAACCCAACACCTGTAACAGGACAGATGAGGATGTGTATCACCAAGTAAAATACAGTTACGTTCGAGATCCTTGAAAGATACTTGCCTGAAATGTCCTGTCTAGTTACATAATGACATTCTTTGCACAGAAGAAGATGGTGACAGTAATTCGGTTAGTGCTATTCAGGCTGATTTTGTGTCCAGCTTACCCTCTGTACTCTAATTGGGGACATACACCAACACCTGTGATAATGCTGATGTGGATGTGTGTCACCAAGTGAAGTGCAGTCAAATTAAAGATCCCGGAAAGATGCTTGCCGAAGTGGCCTCCCCAGTTACATAATAGCATTCCGAATATTGAAGGAGCTGGTGTCAGTTATTTTGTTTGTTCTATTTAGACTAATTTGTGTCCAGCTTGGTCACTGTTCTGCAATTGGAGAAACATATCAACTCATGTCCCACCAAGTGAAGCACAGCTGAGTTCAGGTTATCTGCGTGATACTTAGTCCAGAGAGTGCCAGTTACATTGTGACATTCTGAATGTGTTATTTTGTTTCTGTTATTCGCACTGATATTTTTGTGTCCAGCTTTACCCATGTACTTCAATTGGGGAAACTCAACACCTGTAACATGACAGATGAGGATGTATTTCACCAAGTGAAGTATAGTTGTGTTCGGGTTTCCTGAGAAAATTGTCTGAAATGTCCTGTTCGATTGCATAATGACATTCTGAATAGAGACAATTTGGAGAAGTACAGTTGTACCCAGGTTCCCAAAATGATGTACAGTTATAATACGGTTGTAATACAGTTGAAATCAGATGAGGCAATTACAGTGGATCAATAGAAGTAAACAAATAGCCTACTAATGCTATGGAGTTTGGGACATATCATTACTTCTTAATATACTTCTTACTGAAGTATCCATCCTAAATTAATTTCAATGACATCAGGTGAGGTGAAGTAGAGTTTGGATTTTGTGGATAAAAATATATTTAGTTTCTTAGTGGACTTGCAGCATATAACTGAGAGTAAGTCTTTCATGGATTCATTGTATGCTGATAGTTCTGTAGAAGTGAACTGGGAGCAAAACTGTGTTCAGGGCAGTAGAAGGCCAGGAGGAAAAACAGTCCTAGGTGGCATGAGAGATTCCCAGCATTCAAGAATGACCCTAACTCCACTGACTCTTATTCTTCTTTTTAGACCCTTCTCAGTCCTCAGTTTACAGGCGATAGAAGAAAGTCCACCTTTCCTCTTTTTCAAAGACGGTGGGAGATCAGTTCTGAGACTCATTCTCGAACCTTTCAGGTTTCTAGCTCCTTTCAAAATCTCTTGTTATCTCGGTCATTTCCTGTTGTAAAAATGAATGGATTAGGTGGGGCTGTTCCTTGATGATCACCATGACTAGCCGTGGGAAGGCTGTGTACGTGGACTGCTCTATCTACGATACAAGATACCACCGACTCCCCAAGTTTGAACGTTTACTTTCAAAAATTGATCGACTTGCTCGTATGGGTCCTCATTGTGAACCTCTTTGATACCATACAGGAGTAAGTTGTATTTTCGATCAGGGATCTCACCCAACAAACGCCTTTCTTCCAATTCCGAAAATTTGGCATCAAATTTCATTTCAAAATCGGGTACGGCATTTTTTTCTATGATATCAAGTTTTTTCGCATTAAATTCCACTGCCTTGGAGAGATCACTATAGTCAGTCTTCAGGTCTTCAGCAGTTTGTTTGACAGAGCTCACGTTTACTTTGAGTGAAGACATTTCAATTTTTAGATCACGAATCTCGTACTGAATACTATTTTAAAGAGTCTTTCATCCAGATCTTGAATCATTTTCCTGAGGTCATTATTTGAGACACTGGTGGTACCTGTGCTTGTTCTTGCCGACGATGAAGACATATCTATCGATGTGTTGAACGGTTAGCAATCGACGAGTCACACTTCAGAATACCACGAAAATACGAGACAGATAATGAGCACGGAAAAGAAGATGGCAAACTTAAGTCTCACAGAACATTGAACGATCGGTAGATTCCATCAGTCATATGTTAGAATACGAAGAAACTGATGTACGCACCACTCATAGCACGTACACAAGACAATCCGGACAGATACGAGAGCAAAAGGCAAGAACAAAATTTTCCACGAATCTCCCCAAACATAATTTTCCCAAAATCTGGAATGGATTGGCAAACAACGTCAGAATACTAACTCCCAGATCCTTGTTCAGATACACTATTACAAAAAATATGGTAGAAAACTATACTCTTATTGCGACTTGTAATAATAGATTCTGCCAGGATTGTAGAAAAATATAAGAAATATATTGTAGGGCAATAAGCTCGTAAACGAAAGGCGGAGGAAGCAGGGATTCGGGTTTTTTTTTACTGATGAAGTGTTGTAAGTGATCCGGATGATCCAATGTTGCAATGCAAAGTTCGCACCCCATTTACATTTAATTGTTAGTTCTCCCGATTTTGCACGCAGTTATCGTTACAGTCACAGTTCTTTTTAACGTGTTGTTTTTGGTGGGGGGGGGGGGGGGGGGTGGGTCAATCTGATCTTAGGCACCGGAACTTCACTATACGAGGCCAAGGGAATAATTCGTTACACTGTCGCACCATGAGTACGAAGATTTGAAAACGTGGCCCTGACAAGAGAGCATCATCCTAATCGAATTCTAGTATCTCATCCAACATGACCCTTCACACATTAACTTATTATGTCATCAACAGAACTTGGGTACTAATTATATATGTAAGCTGAAACAGAGACTGTGACATCCTGCCGACAGAAAAAAAGTCTGCGCCACGAAAGAGTTATTGTAAGTAATATGGAGATATTTGGAAGACAGCCATCCAGCTATGATGTCTCCAAATAATGTGCCTTCTCACATACATTATGCGTAATGTAATCCACTGCACCTCTATATGCTCACATCCACACTTCTCGACTGTTCATTTTGTTACCATTATTTTTTTTATGTTGCTTGTTTGTAAGATGATATATTGTTGAAGAAATTTCATTTCATTTTCATTTCAAGAAGGTCGAACATAGATATCAAAATATAACCAGAAACTTCCCCAACGTTACAGCTATTCCACTTAGCATCACGCCATTTTTCCTGATTTATACCCAAGTTTAACTCCGCCATAGCCGGTCCCAAGCCCTGCTTAAGAAAGGAGGAGGCCGCCTTGTTCTTCGGTGAGATACGAGCTGGAGGCCATAGGGGACGAGATCCTGATTGGGTGAGGACTACAGTGGCCCCATTTGGGCAATCCTCCTTAGGGGTATTGTTCAATAAATCACCTTAAACCCTTACTTCACGGTAAACAGTTGGTCGGATCAGGCTCCGTTCAGTCAATCGGGAGCCCCAAAAAAGAACGTCCGTTGGAGCATGGAGTAGTCTCTAAACTGATCAGCCTGTTATAATCGCCATCTTGCTGCTATCGTTATACCTTTTATAAGTAATCCCTGATCCTGTTCCCAGCATATTCGCTGCACTGTTCTTGGGTTCCAAATATTCTTGTACAATGATCCTCCTTGTCTGATGTTGCCAGTTTATCGACTGCTCTATGATGGCGTGGCTGCACGGGTCAATCGATAAGCGAGTATGCATTTGTATCAACGCCGCCTGAGTATGCTCCATATGTACGTCTGGTGCCGTTCGCTGGACATACCACGATAAAGCCCAGATTGGGTTCAGAGTAAGGGTAGATGGCATATGGTGAAGAATCTGTTAGTTATTATAATATGGCACAAATACCAAACAAAAAGAAACAGGATTACGGATTCGAAAATGTCAAAATAGACTCTAACTCGGATACTAATAATGGAGATTTACCAAACACTAATAACTCAACTCAATATTTTATCATTATTCCTTCAACAGAGGACGGCAAACAGACAACTAACGATAATCCGCTTGCCTTAAAACAATCAATTAAGGGTATAGTTGGTTCTGTAAAAGAGGTTAGAAAGTTGAGACCTGGCGGCTTCTTATTACAATGTAGAAGTGAAATACAAGTCATTAACTTTCTAAAAGTTACTAAGATTGCAGATATGGAAGTGAATGTTTTCCCCATAAACCTTTAAATGAAAGCAAAAGAGTGGTGGGGAACTAATAAACTGACCGTCATTCACGAATTAGAAATTCTGGAAAAAATAAAACAAGGTGTAAACAATGCGAAGAGAATTCAAATCAAACAATATGGAGCTGTGATACAAACAAATACATATAAGTTTATTTTTAATTCCAGCCAACCACCAAAATCGATCAAAACTGGATATATGACCATCAAAGTGGATTTTACGTTACAAATTCACTTCTATGCTTTAACTGTAAAAAGTATGGTCATGGCTAGAACAGCTGCAGAGGACGAACAGTATGCTTCAAGTGTGGCGAACAACAACCTTAGACTTGTACTAATAAAATAATATGTTCCTTTTCAATAATGTTTGAACAACATTTCAGAATAGAATTAATTTTTCTCTTGGCCTCATTTAGTTTGCACTTATCTGCCACATTAAAGATATTGGCTCCTGTATTTTTCGTCGCTGGATTAGGTGTAGACACGTGGTTTGCTTTTGGACATGACGGCGGTGGACGATAATTCTTGTGAAGTTGCTTTTTATTCATGTCAAAGGGAGGATTGATTGGGACAATCATCTGTTCATTTTGGATAAGTATGCATGCTGAAGTACATAATTTATGATCTCGCTGTGGTTCAAACATGTGATATGAAGGTACTTTGATTCAGATATCAGATTTTCGTTACGTCTCATGCCTCATAGATGACAAATTTTGCAAGAGGATAAATTTGACTAGCATGTCTTGTTAGCGAAGTGTGTTCTAGGTGATATATCTGTACAAGGTTTTATTTTAAATTTTTTATTGTCGTTTATCGACACTTTCGACATATTATCTCGATCGATAAACTTTTTATCTTGATTGATTGCCTTAGTATCTCGATTGATCATCTTATTATCTCGATCGATTGGGTTGTCTATCTCGATCGATGGACTTAGTATCTCCATCGATCGAGTTTTCTATCTCGATCAGCCGACTTAGTATCTCGATTAATAAACTTATTATATCGAACGATTAAGTTATCTACCTCAATTGATCGACTTAGTATCTCGGTCGATCAACTTATTATCTTGATCGATCGACTTAGTGAAAAGGTTTGTCAAACAGTGTAGGTAGTATGTAAGAGCTGATTCGTGCCTCATTACCCAGAGCTTTGTGGAAGCAGCTAATGATAAATTCCCATAGGAACCGGAACTTTTGCCAGAGCAACTTTTTCCTGTGCAATACCCTGGCCCTCTCCATCAAGATCGGCCAAGTAGAATACGGGCTGCATATATAGTATGCTACGTCATGTATTGTGATATATGTACACACAGGGCTTTGGATATATACACACACTTGGAACTTATTTAAGCACCCATGTTTTTTCGCAGTGGTGTTAATAGGAACTATCATTACTTTCATACTATCTTTCAGATGACCAAAAGTGATTGTTTGCGAAAAGAATGGTCTATTGACAGACGAAAGACATGACAATGATGAAACTATGCATTATTTTAATGGTGCTAATTACACAAGTCTGTCACTGATGTTTCTGGTGGAAAATGTTCTCTCGACCAGTATGGTGCTCGTTCGGTCAAAGATGAAGCAATGCCAGTAATTACTGACAAAAAATAAACTTGTGATCTCCTGAACACAATAGCAGTGTCTGACGTCAGTAGCGAGTGTATCCACCACATGCCCAGATGACAGCCTGAACCCTCCTCCTAATGCTACCAGTGTGCCTTCTGATACGGTCCAGAGGCAACTGCTGCTACTCCTCATGCAATGCAGCTTCCAAATCGGCCAAACTCTGTTCAGGCGGATTACTTACTTGCATACGACGTCCAAGAAAGTCCCAGATGTGTTCCAAGGGATTCAAATCGGGGCTTATTGCAGGCCACGGTAGTGTTGTATTGGCGTTGTTCTGAAGGAATGTATGGGAACGATGTGGCCTTGCATTGTCGTTCATGAATACAGGGCGAGTCGCCAACGGCTGGTTGTCAAAATGAGGCACGACAACCGGATTGAGAATGTTCCGTGATGTACTGATGACCATTGAGATTCCCACATACAGTCACCACATCAAGTTTACAATCATGAGAGAGACATCCCCCAGATCAGTACTGATCCTCCACCACAAGGAACAGTAGTAGGTCTGGACACGTAAGCAGTATTTCTATGTCTTCACACTCTCATGCGACCACCTGTGACTTGAAGCAGGAACCTACTCTCGTCTGACCAATGGACTCTCCTCCACGTCCTGAGATTCCAATGTTGTCGTACCATACACCACTCCAAACGTCGTCTTTGATGCTGCTCGGATAGAGTGTGGGCTGGGGGTAATGCATGGTTGTCTAGTGAGGTAGTAGAGGATGCGCGGTTTGTACCACTGCTGGTTCAATATTAGCCCTTGGTACCACTATCCCAACTTGACGGTCTGTTGGCCCACAGATGGTGTAGGTAGTACGTATTGCTACTGAAGCAGTATAAGGGGCAACAGGGGACCTACGGGGGTATATAACGCCCATACTATACTACCAGATCACTCCCATACGAGAAGGTCTACACACACTTACTGGAATAAAGTCATATCAGATTGCACAGTGCAAACATCAACGGTCAACGTTTCTATGATGTCGGGTGTGCATAATGTCGTCACGGAGTTAATAGCAACGCCAAACGTTTCGCGGAGAAACCCAACTCCCCATCAATATACCATCACATACCCATACTATATATCTATAGCCCTGTGTGTACATTTTTCACTATACATGACATAGCATACTATATACGCAGCATGTATACCAGTTGGCAGATCTAGATGGAGGGGGCCGAAGTTTTACACAGGAAAATTTTGCTCCGGTAAAAGCTCCGGTTCCTATCACTAACTTCTCTGGCAAAGCTCTGATGAGACACGAATCGTCCCTCATATACTACTGACACTGCTTGAAAAGTCCTTTTCACTTAGTCGATCGATCGAGATAATAAGTCATTCGATCGAGATATTAAGTCGATCGATCGAGATAGAAAACTAGATCGATCATGATAAGTCGATCGATCGAAGTATTCATTCGATCGATCAAGATACCAAGTCGATCTATCGAGATATCAAGTCGATCGATCGAGATATCAAGTCGATCGATCGAAATAATAATCGATCGATCGAGATAATGTCAATCGATCGAGATACTTCAAAAAAAAAAAAAAATCATATCATGCCCTTTCCCAGCCACCGCAGAAAATGCTATGTTCATACTTATATTCAAATGGATCGGTACCGGCAACAATAATAATATTTTTAAATTTTGAGGGGTAAAACGCAGAGAGGCCATTCTTTGTATTTTTTAATCACCAGAGAGGACAACGGTTATGGTTTATGAAATGAAATTTACCCTGTTGGTTACACTTCGACATTTTAGGCTACAATAAATATTACCCTATTCTTTATGTAAAATTAATTGACTGAATTTGCAAATTCATGGGGATAACTTTCTCAAAAGTCACTGGAATGAGGATCAAAGACCGTTATGCAGGAGAATATATTCTAGCTAGGATGTATTCAAGCTCCCATTACTAGTAAACAGTCTATACGATTTGACATTAATTTTTAGCAGGCAACAATACGGGATGGCGGTGGCTCATTGGTTAGAGCATTGGACTTTAGATCAAAAAGTTGTATGTTCGATCTTCACCCGCATCATTTGCGTTGTGTACTTGGTAAAGATAATTTTCCCAGAGGGAGCACGATGTCGCCGCTTGTTAAGGTTAACGTTACTTCGATAGTATACATGTCTTCTACCGACGATAACTCTCCTTGTGCTGCTTTATTAAGTTGGACAATCCGACAGTTACTCTCCGGGTATTCAGGCTTTCACCTTTG
The DNA here is from genome assembly GCA_031216915.1 of Pictodentalium vernedei. Lineage (NCBI taxonomy): Eukaryota > Metazoa > Mollusca > Scaphopoda > Dentaliida > Dentaliidae > Pictodentalium > Pictodentalium vernedei. The sequence continues at coordinate 391,554,064 of CM062295.1, read as the reverse complement.
GTAAAACTTTCTGACACGTCATGACTCTGGAAAGTGTCGTTAACACCCCAAATAAGTAAAATTAAATACATCTGACACGATAGGATCCTCGCTATTGAAATAATAAATAAATAAATAAATAAATAAATAAATAAATAAATAAATAAATAAATAATCAATCTTGTTTCGTTACCCCGCACTAGAGCAATAAATTTTCGCCACAGGTTTAAAACTGAAAAAAATATTTACACCTTTAGCCGCCAACATCGTTACATTTGCAAAAAGCCATTTCGATTCAGTGAAGATTTTTAAGTGAAAGACAATAATTCTTAAACATGACATCGTAAATGTTTATTGTTCTGAACCACAGCCAGTAGGAGAGACAAACGTCAGGGGATGATGAGAAACGCGTTTTCGTGTGTCAAAATTAATTTTTTATCCCACTCGAAGCATTAGTTTTTTAATCCTACTCGTGGGATAAATAATTTATTTTGACACATAGTATATTAAAATACGACTGGAGTTTTCAAGAAGAGTGAGAGTTTTAAAATTTTTTACCTGTTTATAGTCTGCGCTGCACGAGTGGGTTGAACAGTTTTTGTCGAGCCCTTGTAGCTCTGAAATTGCTGTCTTCTTTTTGTCTGCAGGTCGAAACATAAACAATTGGGATAAAATAAGTTAATACTTATTATTTTGCTTTGTAGTGGACGCGGCGTAACGTATTTGTGGAAATGGATGACGAGTTGAATGTAAGCAAAATATTTATTACCCCAGTTCTAACAAGCCAAGCCAAATTGTCTCGACAAGTACTCAGAACATTAATAATAATCCATTAATATATCGTTAACCGTGTGCATTTTTTACAAAAACCAAACTGGGATGCGATTAAAGTTCTTGTCTAAAGGATGGACAATTTCAATAAATTTGCTTATTTCAGCTAATTTGTTCTCAGAAAAAGGACATAATTTTTACAAAATATTCGGCATATGAATTATCCTCTTCTGATTTGCCTCGCGCCGGTTCTTTTCTCTAAATAGTCCGAATTTTATTGGAAAAGTGAATGAATGTTAATTAAAAATTTCGTTGGGGTCTAGAATGTATTATAGCATTCTATCATGTCGATCTCACCAATTCTTCAAGAGCAAATTAGTCAGCAGGAAGTGACGTCAGTCCCAAGAAGATAAATGTGTCGCTTGCGTAACCAACATGTAATGTTATTACCAAGGTAATGTGTGATCTTACAGTTCCTGCACACCCCATGTTGCAGGAATGATACGTCTTTACGCCGCACTTTCTGCGAGATTAAGCCTGCCTTCTTAGATTTCTGAGGTGATGCGTGGTTCTTTAGACTGCACATTATGCTATAGACAAATCCGGATATTTCTTCTCTTTCCTACGATGCGAGGTTTCTGCCAGAGCAATTAGTCCCGGAAAAGCTTTGCCCTTTCATTTGGTGCCGGCGATCGACAGATTACAACTGGACTCTGTGATAGCGTGTGCCACAGGCTTAGTCATTTTTGTTTCCCGTACATGGTCAACAGTGTTTCCTGGTTCCGGCATTTTCATCCGAGTATTTCAATATCCTGTTGCCGAATGTATAAAGGGGTGAACACGATGCTGTCGAATCGTTTTCCCGCTGACTGTGCACGAGTGGAAACTGGCTCAGTTTCTACGAGGATACTGCGGCAAAGTGTTTTCCAGGCCAGACAATTTTCACGAACATGAGCAAAAAACATAGCCCCAAATGGATTTTCTCCCACCCACTTTGGATCAACGTCCTGTGGACATAGTTGGCAAGGGGGCGTGCCGAGCCTTGTAGAAGAAGTACGCTTGTGGAATCCCTATCTCGTGAATTCTGGCAACTTCTCATTTCACCGTTTTACTGCTGAGTTCCTGAATGGGATTGCTCAGTGCAAAATTGTTTACAACAAAAAAAAAAAAAAAAAAAAAAAAATGGGGCATTCTGTTTTGTATTTGCGGCGAGTTTCAGAAATAAGTTAACCCCAGTCACCTCACCACCTCTGTTTGTTCGTCTCTCATTGGTGAAGGACAATTTTCTCTTCACGCAGGAATATATCCATACCGGGTTGAAAGGGTTAATCCTTTGGACCATGATAGCATATTCCATTACAGTTCAGAACCACCAACTGGTAGAGATTATAATCGTTACTTGTTGGAAGAACAATCAAGATTTTCAACGTGAAGACTCAGTGCTGCACATTGAAAATCTTGATTGGTCTACCGCACAAATTTATCTAGCACCTATCTACTTTAGGTTACAAAACACTGTTTTCCATCAAAAAGCTCCTCTAGTGGTTTGAACTCCTCCAACCTTTAACCCTTTACCTAACATGAAAAGCAGACGACACTTGGCAAAAAAATTCTTGAATAACTATTTTTTTTTCATTTTTTGTCTCACAAACATAGGTTATGACCCCTCGTTGGAACGAGCTCGTTCCAACGAGGGGTCATAACCTATGTTTTTGAGACAAAAAATGAAAAAAATAATGAAAATTAATTGGCGATTTTTGAGAGTAGCGCTGGCCGGTCTTGGCCGTTACGTTGGGTAAAGGGTTAATGGAGGATAAAAGTTCCCTGATTTATCCAATTGGTGGAAAATGAACTGAGGTTGTAAGTGTGAATAAAATTTTAAAGTGCATGTTTTGAAAAAATTATAAAATATTGGTGATAACTGTCTGCTGAAAAGAGTGAGAGAAGATAAAAATTGGGTAGAGGTTGGTAAAAGTATATCTATTTTATTCAGTGCGAAACTCGACGGGAATACAGGAATCACCAAATTTAAAGGTAAAAGTCACATGGCAACCCATATTTTTTCAGTATATTGTTTTCAAGAGGTGATAAACTAAATGGATATAAGGTTGTTTTTGCCAAAACAGCTCGAAGAGGTCGGGAGATGGGGAAAGATTTGTACTGTCCAATGGAAAAAACAGTCTATTGTAACCTTAATGAATTTAGGTCATATCACGATCTTGTCCTGGAAAAGGCGTCCTTTCGGGTTGACGGGGCTGAGGAGGTACGGTTTCCTGCTTAATAGGGAGCATCCAGATTCAGTGTTATACTGTAAAATATCGACCATTTTACAGTTCATAATTCTCATGATGTTACCGTCGTCAAAACATGCAGGTGGCAACCACTTTTGGACTCTCAATAGGAATCGGGACTATCAGATAACATAATAAAATTCCAAGTGTGTAATTATGATTATATATCCGAGCTTCTCATATCGCGCTTATCTCGGATGTAATATAAAACTATTACAGATAGCGCGAAAAAGAAAAAAACTCTATGGAGCCTTTGCAATAAATTTTATATCATAACTTATCCACCGTTTGTAGGTCTCATATTTCACTTTATAAAACTGATTGTTAAGCGATAATTTAACGCTCCTCCTTCCTTGGAGAAAAAACATGTAAGTTGAGGGAGTGTCGGGAAAGATCCGCTGGCTTTTTTCCAAAGGGATATAACTACACATTCGACAGACAGGGTCACCAGGGGCCACAGTTTTACGGGTGGAGCAAGCCGGAGTACCTGGAGAGAACCACAGAGTAACACTGGAATCTGTCAGACTCCGCACAAGCAGGATAAGCATTGGTTGATGACAAGGGCACTATTGATGGGCAGTACGCCTTAGCAGACAGCGCAACCGTACTCCCACGTTGGCAATGGGAATTAAGTGCCTTTTCCAAGGACACAACGCGGTTACCCCTGGCGGGGATCGAACCGTAGACTTTTCGTTTTGAAGTCCAATGCCGGGACCAATGAGTGCACTTTTTTTAGAAACCTGTGAAATTCCACTGCGTGTGAGGTTTCTCTGAAAATCGCCATACCTTCACTGTAAATCAAGCGTATACTAATAAGCTCTGCATTCGATCATTGAGCCACAGACCAGGGATAACAGGTGAAATTCAATTACCAAACTACAAAATATTTATTCCAGGAATATTAGTCCGGCACACGTGCCTGATTTGTCGGACCGTTTGTGATGCCTCTTTGTGGTGTCTGCACAGCTGATATGTATCACTGATTAATCTGAAGATAAAAAGGTGAAATACCAGGTGAAGCTGCCATCAACAAGGAAACGCACAGAGGAACTACAGAAACAGAATTTACTGCCACCAGTAAATTTAAGTCTGTGTGAAAACGGGTTAAAGGATCAGAAAAAACTATATAGAAAGAGAATGTATGGAGGCTTATTTTCAGGAGTAAAGTAGTTTTTAACAAATCAGAAATGGGTTTTCGTTAACAGTATTTACAGATATTCATACAGGAATCAGAACAATTTTCCTAAGAAACCAGAAAAGGCATATATGTGCATAGCATTTAAAGGGTTTGATCAAGGAAACAGAAATTGACAGTACTGGCTCTGCCATTTATTTGAATGGTGAGATACATGTGTAATCTGCAGAATTCCATTAGTTGGTATAACTTGCAAAGCCTGACAGGTCTGAAAAATACGCTCTTAACGACTTCTGTTGACTGCATTGAGGTGGACCATCTTTTGAACCTCCAACAAGTTTCAACTCATTCGTGTAGGTTTCATGTCCATAGGCCATACGAAGCTTAAAACATGAGCATATACCACTTTACAAATATTGGCTCCACCAACTCCGGATCTGCCATATTAGTAGATGATGGCAAATATTCAAATTAGCTAGTAAATATTAAGGTACAAGGTTCCTCTGGAAAATATACTGCGAGCAAAAGAGTTCAGTAATGTTGAAATATAGACGTGAAATCCTTAAATGCCCCCAAGAGCCTATTTGTCGACTTATTGGCATTGGGAAAAACCTGGGCCCCATCTATACCCATGTGAGTTTAGAACAACATTGTGCGAATGGAAAGGGTTTTCATTATTCTCAATTTTGCATAAAATCAAATTTTTTGGACACAGATCTGCTAAAAAAAAAAACTACTCACTTTAAATACTCAATTTTAATACTTTAAAAGATGGCGTAGTGGCTCAGTTGGTAGAGGTGTAGGCTGCAAGCCGAGAGGTGCTCGGTTCGAATCCCCCCCCCCCTCCCCTGCAGCAACCATGATGTGTCCTTAGACAAGACACTTCACCCCATTGCCCACGTGGTGGCACGGTTGCGCTGTGTACTAAGGCGCACTGCACGTCGATGGTCAACCTGTATTCAACCAATGCTAACCTTGCTTGCTTGTGTGGAGTTAGTATGTGGGGAGCTGACAGTTGCTCGCTGTTGCCTGGTGGTTCTCTCTGAGTACTCTGGCTTCCTCCTCCCGTAAACCTGTCGTGGTCATGATAAGCCATAGTGCAGAATTATGTGACCTTAAACACCAATATGAGCATGACCCACTTTCAAAAATTTTGGACACACCAACTTTTTTACGTAACAATGGATGTATGGACTTCAGGAATGCTTTAGAGAGTCAAAAAATGTGATTTCCAGCAATTATGAAAAATGCACTCAATGACCCCTAGGTGACCTCCATAACCTTGATCCACATTTTGAGCCTCCATCAAGTGTTGACTCATTTCGTGTTGATCCCAGATCCATGCATCACACCAAGCTTGAGATATGAGCGTGACCCACTTTCAAATTTTTCGGCCACGCCCACTTTTTTTAACGTAAATATGCATGTATGGACCTCAGGAAAGCTTTAGGGGGTCAAAAAATGTGATTTCCAGCTATTATGAAAAATGCATTCAATGACCTCCGAGACCTTGACCCATATTTTGAATCTACATTGAGTGTCGACTCATATGGTGTTAGTCCCAGGTCCATGCATCGAACCATGCTTGAGATATGAGCGTAACCCACTTTCAAAAATGTTGGCCACGCCCACTTTTTTACGTCAGAATGCATGTATGGACGCTAGGAATGCTTCAGTGGATCAAAACATATGCGATTTCCAGCGATTCTGAAAAATGCACTCATTGACCCCTAGGTGACCTCCGTGACCTTGACCCATATTTTGAACCTCCATCGAGTGTCGACTCATTTGATGTTAGTCCCAGGTCCATGCATCGTACCATACTTGAGTTATGAGCGTGACCCACTTTCAAAAATTTTGACCACGCCCACTTTTTTTTACATCAAAATGCATGTACGGACACTAGGAATGCTTTAGTCGGTCAAAAAATGTGATTTCCAGCAATCATGAAAAATGCACTTAATGACGCCTGGGTGACCTCAGAAACCTTGAACCATATTTTGAACTCCATCAAGTTTCGACTCATTTGGTGTTGGTCCCAGGTCCATACGTCATACCACGCCCGAGATATGGCCGTGACCTACTTTCGAAACACCCCTACGGACAGCATAAAGCCCCAGCAATCCGAAAAACATAGGTGGGCGAGAACTTGGAACTGACTATCAGAATACCATAAGACAGCGAGATAGGACAATTCATTTTTGAGTTATCGTGCAGACAAGGAAGTGCATAGAAGACAGAAAACAGGAGAAGAAGAAAAAAAAAGAAAAAGAATCCGTACAAAAACAATAGTCTGTGTGTTTCACACAGACTAAATATACCACCACTGTCGCTCAGATGCCCACGGTGTCCAGACCGCTGAAGGCAGTTACAAGAAATTTTCCGAATTTGTTCTATTAGCACCGCTCAACACTTTAGTATCTTTTTTGAGTGCCGAGGCCCTGAGGGAACATCCTGGATTGCGTGGAAACTGAGGCGAAGATTCGTCCCTACTCCATTCTCAATGCAGTGACATTTCCATTCATTATTTACGTATCATCAGTCGACTTTGGCATTATTTCTGTCTATGTGATGGACTTTTCAACGTTAACTACTCGCACCTTTATATAGGACCGACAGTTTGAACTTAAACGTTTATTTTAGGTCGTCCCGACAGAAACTTACAACTCGACCCTGAGGCGAAAAAGCTGTCATTTGGCTAAGTTGACTTCAAAATTTAACCTACACCAGTGTCGGATATACGTCAATTGCAACCAGATCGCTGAAGGCACCGAATTGCAATTTGCAGAACTTGTGTCTACGAAGCCTGGCCGACATTTTGGCATGGAATCGAGTGTTCTAACCGTGTGGAAAACACCACGCCTCGCGTGGAAATCGTGGGAACGGTTCGTTCCCACTTTATTTTCAATGCAATGAAATTTCCATTCATTATTTACCTGTCATCGGCCGAGTGGGGAATGCGGTGGCTCAGTAGGTAGAGGTGCAGGCTGCAAGCCGAGAGGTTCTCGGTTCGAGTCCCACCTGCGGCAACCGCGTTGTGTCCTTGGGCAAGACACTTCATCTCCATTGCCCACATGGGGGCACGATGACGCTGTGTACTAAGGCGTACTGCACGTCGATGGTACGCATGTCTTCAACCAATCTAACCCTGCCTGTGCTGCAGTGCGGAGTTACGATGTTGGGGAGCTGGCAGCTGCTCGTCGTTGCTCGGTGGTTCTCTCCGGGTACTCCGGCTTCCTCCACCCGTACAACTGCCACGGTCATGATTAGCCATTGTGCATAAATATGTGACCTTAACCAGAAATAAAAAAGAAGAAATCATCGGCCGAGTGTGGCATTATTTCTGTCTATTCGATGAACTGTTCAACTTTAACTATTTGCACCTTTATATAGGACCGAAAGATCACTGCATGCTTACCAATATTTGGGGACTGATTTTACGAAAATAACAGTTATTCTAACAGTACCCACTTGAGAACTCTCAAATCTGCCAGGGATTAAACTTTTAATAATAACATGTAAAACAAAAGTTGTCATACTTTGCTAGCCGCATGCTCCCATAGACAGCATTCAGCAGTCAATCAATTAGGAATGGAGTAAATTGCGACTACGAAACTCTAAAAAAATGAAAGTTTTTTTTTTTCGGCGGCACCTATCTTTATGCAACCGAAACAGGGCTTCGGTTAATCTTTACAGCAACTTTATAACAGAAAATATTATTAGAATTGAACTGTGAATCTGAATATTGAAACGCTTTTTCAGATATTCTGTTCCAAACTACCGTTGAACGCTTACCAATATTCAGTGATTTTACGAAAATAACAATTTTTTCGACAGTACCCATAAGGGAAGTCTCAAATCAGCCAAAGGCGAAACTTTTAATAATAACATATAATGCAGTTGAAAGAGTTACTATATTAAAAGCTATTCGTTTAAGATTTAAGTGGGCTCCTTTAAGTGAAAATTATTCAATTTTCATGATAGCTTGATTAACATTAATCTGGTCACTTTCCTATATTCTGGAGATAAACTGAGTATTTATTACGGGATATAGTGGACTAAATGCCTTATTCGATCAACAGGAATTTGGTCAGTTTCTTGTATTATTGAGATAAAATGAGCATTTGTTATATTGCATCTTGCTTGACAAAGCGCATTGAGCTGTGTCAAGCTGGACATAATGGATCAAGTGCCTGTCCTGGACAAACTGAGGAAAATAGTCCATAAACATTGGGCAATTGGTGTGTGTCATGATAGTTTATCGTCATATTACAATATTTTCAATTCCATTAATATGAGTTCACTCTGTAACTGATATGTGATTAACAGATTCATCTCTACTTATGGTATGGTAAATAGTTTTTTGTTGGAAGTTGTATGTAGTTGACGGGGTTATTCCATTAAAAGCTATTCATTAAGTGAAAATTACTCAATTATCAGGATTACTCGATTAACATGAATCCGGTCACGTTCCTGTATTCTGGAGATAAACAGAGCATTTTTTATATTCTGTCTTGTTTCACAGAGCTCATAGAGCTCTGACAGACAGGATATAATGATCTAAATGCCTGTCCTGGATAAACTGAGGAAAAACAGTCCAAAACCATTGAGAAATCGGTGTTTGTCACGATAATTTTCGACTTATTACTCTGTAACTCATAAGTAATTAATAGATATACTCTGTACTGAAGGCTTGGTAAACAATTTTGTGTTTGGAAGTTGTATACAGTTGACGGAGTTATTCAATTAAAAGGTAATCATTTAAGTGGGCTTCACTAAGAAAAAATTATTCAGTTATCCGGATTATTCGATTAAGATGAAGTTGGTCACTTTCCTGTCACTTTCCTGTCTTCTGGAGATAAACCGACCATTTGTTACGGGACATAGTGGACAAATTGCCTTATTCGCCTAACAGAAATTTGGTCACTTTCCTGTATTCTTGAGATTAAATGAGCACCTGTTATATTGTATCTTGTTTTTCAATTGAGAGCTAGTAATTTACGTGGGCTCAATTAAGTGAAATTTACTCAATTAACATGAGTTCACTCTATAACTGACAAAAAATTAACAGATACATTTTATACTGAAGGTATAGTAATTGGTCTTGCGTTTGGAAGTTGTACTCAGTTGATGGGGTTATTCAATTAGAAGATATCCACTGAAGTGGGCTCCAGAGCTGTGAAAAAAGAAGAAAGTGACATATTTCATATTACATTCACTTTGACACTGCACATTGTCTATTTATATTATGCATTACAATGCGAGGTAATGAGGCGTAATCTGCAGGAAAATGGATACATTGTCAGGAATATTTTGTGTGTTTGTCAACCGCCTGACAGTATTATATGTTCGTGTCTATCTGTCCGTCTGCCTTACCTTCTGTCAGTCTTTAAATTTGTCTGTCTGTTACACTCGTCCGTCCGTCCAACCTGTCTCCATATCTCCGGGCCTAACTTCTACCCTCTTCGACAAGTATAGTGTATATACCAACGCGATATTTCGTGAAAAATGTGTGTTATTTAACGAAATGTCCATCTTCCCTGTCTGTGTTTTTTATTTTTATTTTCTTCATGTATGCATGTCTGTCTGTCTGTTTGTTTGTTTGCTGAGCTATTTTGCCTGTTTTGTTTGTTTGTCTGCTTACTTGCGTGTCTGTAGGTCCCATTCCTATTTACCTTCACTTCACCTTTCTCGGTTACTATTGTGCATACATTACGTGATTTCTTGGGGTACATGTATTAAAGCGTTTCGTTGTATAATGTATGTCTCTCTGTAGCTCTGTCTGTGTGTAATAGATATACTGATGAAAAATAGTCTACAAACATTGGGAAACTGGTATTTGTCAAGATAGTTTCTCGACATATTACAATTTTTTTTTTATTGTTTTTTTGTGTTTGGAAGTTGCACTTTGTTGATAAGGTTATTAAATTAGGAGGTATTCATTTAAGTGGGCTCCAATGCAGTGAAAAAAGTGACATATTTCATAGCACCCTCACTTTGACATTACATAGTGTCATTTTTAGGTATATAGTGCATTACAATGGGAGGTAAGGAGGCACAATCTGCTGGAAAATCGATACATTGTCATGACCATTTTATCTGTTTGTCAGATGTCCGACCGTCTTGTTTGTCCGTGTCTATCCATCCCTTCGCCTGACCTTCTGTCCATCTCTAAATTTGTCAGTCTGTCCATTAGATGCGTCCTTTCGTCCTACCTGCCTGCATATCCCCAGGCCCAACTTATACCCTCTTCTACAAGTTTAGTGTATATTCCAACGTGATATTTTGTATTTTTCAGTTCGTGCATTCATTCATTTATTCTGTGACGTATACATATAATGGCTCATTCAATTCATATTTCCATCAAACTGTTTATTGTTTAATCTGTTCCACACATCCACTCACTTCTTGCAGCACAACTCGTGAGCTCATCCTTATTCATTTTAAAACACACAAAAATGAAATTATTTGTCTATCTCACATTTATTTCATTCACTTCTTCCTTGTACATAATTCCCTTTTCTTCCATCCAACTCTATATGAGAACATGGAATCGGGTTGTCAAACACATTTCAAATAGCTCAACGCTCCTATTTAACACACATACTGAAGCTGGTGACAATGGTGCTGTCAATCGATATGGCGGGTAACATAACTTTAGACGAGGTCCAGACTGGCTCGGAATACGACTTCATAGCCCAATATAACAATACATCCCCCTCTCCCGACGATGATGAGGATTCTCCATTCCATAGTCATAAGCCCGAATGTAAGTATTATTTGCCAGAAAAGTTTCGATCGTTTATCAATAATGAAACCCAATCTTTCTCGATTTTTCATATTAACTGTCAAAGTATTAATGCCCACTGGGAATCTTTACATGATCTTCTGTTCAACCTGCAAGGAACAGAAAATAAGTTTGACATCATTGGCCTATCTGAAATCTTCAATGTCCCCTCTAATATATCATACTGCCTTGACGGCTATCATAATCTTATAAAACGCAACCGCCCTGAAGGTGATGACGGTAGAGGAGGAATCGGGTTCCTTATTAAAGAGAATATTGATAATAAAATTCGTCTTGGCCTGTCGACTTTCATCCCTCATATCATAGAAACTCTTTTTATTGAAATTAATGTTAATAAATCTCGGAGAATCATTGGGGTAATTTACAGACCCAACACACCACCGAAAGCGGACATTGATATCTTCTTAAACAAACTAAACGAAATAACTGACAAATTAAATCGGGAAAATGTATCTTCTTATATAATGGGCGATGTTAATATTGATCTACTTAAATATGACTCCAACGCCAAAACAGATAATTATATCAACCAAATGTTCAGCCAGGGATTTTTACCTGTCATTACTAAACCCACCCGCTTAACTACACATTCAGCCACACTCATCGACCACATATTTACTAACAATATTTTATCCACTGCAGTATCGGGGATAATAATAACTGACGTCTGCGACCACTTTGGTACTTTTCACGTAGAAACTGTGCCCCTCAAAACAAAGAAAGAATCATATTCATGGACTCGAAAGGTAAATGCAGAAACTATCGCAAACTTCAAACTACTTCTATCACAATGTGATTTTTCATCTGTTATGTTTTCAGATAACCCAAACACGGCTTATAACATTTTTTTTACATATATATCTAGGATTATTTGATGCGGCTTTCCCCCGAATACGCGTCTGTACGCATCAAAAATTCATAAAGAGGCAACCTTGGATGACAAGAGGGTTAGTTGTCTCATCTAATAATAAAAGCAAATTTTATAATAAAAAGTTAAAAAACCCAACTGAACTTAATATAAAAAACTACAAAAACTACTATAAAATATTTAATAAAGTGAAAAAGCAATGCAAAGCAAGTTATTTTAAAAGTATTCTAAACGAGCACAAATTTAACATGCGTAAAACATGGCAAATACTAAATGACGCCATTAAAAAGTTCAACGGAACAACCAACTTACCTCAAATTTTTATACATAATGATAAAGAAATAAGTGACCCGACAGAAATAACTAGAGAATTCAATACTTACTTCGCGAATATAGGAAAACGAACAAGTGATAAAATACCTGGTACTAACAAGTCATTTCACGACTTCATGGAGGCAAACTCTACTAATACTTTTTACTTAAGCCCTACATGTGATCTTGAAATTATGAATATTGTAAAATCCCTAAAGTCAAAAGGAACCAAAGATTGTGATGATATTAGTTCAAATCTACTTAAGCAAACTATTGACCCCATCGTTAACCCATTAACACACGTTTTCATGTGGCGTTGTTCCAGACAAAATGAAAATCTCAAAAGTTATTCCGATATTTAAAGCAGGCGAGCAACATAACTTTACAAATTACAGACCCATTAGCATTCTTCCGACATTCTCAAAAGTGTTAGAAAAACTTATGTCAGTAAGACTTTTAAAATACTTAAATTGTTTTAGTATCCTACATCCAAATCAGTACCGTTTTAGGAAAAATCATAGTACGGTGCATCCTGTCATGCAATTGTTGAAAACTATATCAGAAGAAAATAATAAAAGAAGCAAAAACAGCACACTTGCATTATTTTTAGATCTTTCAAAAGCGTTTGATACAATAAACCATGACATTTTAATAAATAAACTATATAGATATGGTATTAGAGGTTTGGGTAATGACTGGTTTAAAAGCTATTTATCTGATAGGTCACAGTATGTCACATACGGCGACCATACATCTGACAGAGCAAAAATATCACACGGAGTTCCACAAGGCTCGATACTCGGCCCAACACTGTTCCTAATGTATGTCAATGACAACTATCATGCTACATGCCTAAATCTCCTATCTTTTGCTGACGACACAACTGGGCTTTCTTCGGGTCCAGACCCAAATCAATTGGTCCAACTCATAAATAAAAGAGCTTGAAAAAGTGTTTGAATGGTGTTGTGCGAATCAACTTGTACTAAATGCAACAAAAACTAAATATATTTTAATCAATCCTTCCGCCAAAAATAAAACAACAGTTCACCAAAATATATTAATAAATGTCCAAATCATAAGCAGAGTAGGTTCAAAAAATGCTGAAGAATCTCTTAAATTCTTAGGAATACATATTGATGATAGTTTATCTTACAAACATCATGTATCTCAACTCTTTTCAAATAAACTAAATAGAGTGATGACCACACTTCCCCGTGAAGCCCTGAAAACACTTTATTATGCCCTGATACACACACATTTAGTGTATGGGATAAACGTATGGGGTAATGCTAGAAGGACAAAAAAGTTACTGCTTCTTTCAGAAACGCTCCATCCGTATAATAAACAATAAGATATATAATACACACACTGATCCCCTCATTCGGGAAAATAAGATTCTTAAAGTAAACGATCTCTTCAAACTCCACGCGTGCCTGTTCGTTTTTGACTGGTATCACGATAACCTGCCAGTATCCTTTAGACATTATTTCCACCCAGTAGTCAATACTACGGGTAGAGCTAGTAGAAGGAGAGATACTCTCCAAATTGTTAGAACAAGGACAAGGTCTCTTGAGAATTTTCCAACACACATGTACCCCAAACTCTGGAACGATTTAGACCTTGATTTACGTAATATAAACAACAGAAACATTTTTAAAAAACAATTAATCACAAAATTATTGTCCCAATACTCCGACAACATCGACTGTAATAATCCTTACTGTACTGACTTGCTTTTAACAATAGGTAGAATATTTTCAGAATAAACCGAGTGGGTATGCATTTTTCATTTTCATTTTTATGCATTTCCAAGATAACACAAATTTAAAGCTTTCCAAGTGCAGAGCCGACAGTCGTGGGCAGTGAAATAACAATGGGGGAATTTTGTACCTGGTCTACTCCTGTTGAGGACTCCAACTCTCAGCGTCGGTCCGTGGGAGTCTCTCTCTGAGAGCACCCCACGGAGAGGCGTCGGAGTTTGGAGTTGTCAAAGAGGGAGAAGTAGTTACTTTTGACACATTTCTGCTGGTACTGTATACGACTGGACAAATTCTCGTCTCTTGATCCTTTGCCCAACGTGGCGACCGGGGCCGGCCAGCGCTATTCTCAAAAATTGCCAATCAGTTTTCATTATTTTTCTCGTTTTTTGTCTCAAGAGCATGGATTATGGCCCCTCATTGGAGCGAGTTCGTCGAGCTCGTTCCGGTGGGGGTTCGTGACATGTGCTCTTGGGAATAAAAGAATATAGTGATTCAAAAGTTTTTTTGTTTTTTTTTTGTTTTTGCTTTTTTTTGCAAGTGTCGTCTGCTTTTTATGTTGGGTAAAGGGTTAACTCAATGCTCGTCTCTTAACTAAATTGTGTGAGTTACACTAGCCACCAGCGACCAAGACAAAGTATAGATGAACGATTGTTGGACAGTCCGATTCCAATGTTGCATTATATAATCCCCGGGAGACGACAGGTAGACAGCCAATCTGGCTATGCCGTCTCCCTGCGGTATACAGGTTTATTAGATTATTTTTGTTCTATAATTCTGTATGTATATTTTTGTTCTATAATGATGCATGTATAATTTTCTGTTTTCTGTTGTATACTGCTAAATAAAGATTCATTCATTATAAAACAAGAGATGTCACACTTTGCTTGCTGCATGCAGCCATTGAAAACATTCAACGCTCAATCAATTAGAAATGGAGTATATTGTCACTTAAACTTACCAAATTCTGAAAAATGGAGTTATTTTCGACGGCACCTATCTTTGTGCAACGGAAACAGGGATTGGATTAAACTTTACAGCTACCTTATACAGAAAATCTTCTTGGACTTGAACTATGAATCTGAATGTCAACAGAATTTTGAGACATTCTTTTCCAAACTACCACTGAACGTTTACCAATATTCAGTGATTTTACGAAAATCACAATTAACCAGACAGTTCCCATATGGGAGTCTCAAATCTGCCATGGGTTAAACTTTTAATACTCACATATAAAACCAAAGTTTTCATACTATGACTGCTGCATGCAGCCATAGAAAACATTCAGCACTCAATCAATTAGGTATGGAGTAAATTGTCACTTAATCATACCAAATTCTGAAAAAGCGAGAGTTTTTTTTGACAGCATCTATCTTTATGCAAACAGAATGGGCATATGGTTAAACTTTACAACTAAATGTACAATAGAAAATATGCTCGATAGGTAATTGTGAATACGAACATGTAAATCATTTTTCGATATACCATTCGTAAATGGAAGAAAAATGAACTAAAAATGAGCCATTTTTATGAAGAAGTTTAGGGTACTCGAATTCAAGGCTCGAAAACGGTGTGAAGGTTAAAAGTTTGAATAAAATATATAACAGCCAAATTATTCTTGGATGAATGCCCAAACTTCTCATGAGAAACGTTTGAAAAAATGTGGTCGCAGTGCTGAGAGATCGCATGTGAAAATTGGCCAGTTTTGCCAAAATGGCACTTTGCTCGGAATTTTGAGGTCAAAAGGGAGCAACGTAGGTAATACAGCTTATGTAGTCAGATGTAGTAAGTCATGCTACAAATATTACGAAAGCTCCAGCCAAACCGTCCAGGGTCTTGTTTGAGAATTGGCGCAAAATGTAACATTGTGACAACATTTTTCACAGTTTTGGCAGAAGACGAAAAAACTTCAGAAATGCCATGATCCAGGCGAGAAACTTCCAATAAAGCTCTATATATGTATATGTGCCAAATTTCAGTAGAATAGTATGGAATCCATCAGACAAAAATCATTGAAATAAAAAATAATGTTAACACTAGAGAAATAGAATTTACTCCATCCAGTAAATTCAAGCTTGTAAGAAAAGGGTTAAAAAATCTATCGGGAAAAAACTATATAGAAAGACAATTTATGGAGGGTTATTTTCGGGAGTAACATATTTTTAGGTGACCTCCATGACCTTGACCCATATTTTGAACCTCTATCGAGTTTTGACTCATTTGGTGTTAGTTTCAGGTCCATTCATAATACCATGCTTGAGATATGAGCATGACCCACTTTAAAAATCTTTGGCCATGCCCACTTTTTTACGTAAAAAAATTATGTATGGGCCTTGGGAATGTCTTAGGAGGTCAAAAAATGTGATTTCCAGCGATTCTGAAAAATGCTCTCATTGACCCCCTAGGTGACCTCCATGACCTTGACCCATATTTTGAACCTCTATCGAGTTTCGACTCATTTGGTGTTAGTTCCAGGTCCATTCATCATACCATGCTTGAGATATGAGCATGACCCTCTTTAAAAATGTTTGGCCATGCCCACTTTTTTTACGTAAAAAAAATCATGTATGGGCTTTGAGAATGTCTTAGGAGGTCAAAAAATGTGATTTCCAGCGATTCTGATAAATGCTCTCATTGACCCCTAGGTGACTTCCGTGACCTTGACCCATATTTTGAACCTCCATCGAGTGTCGACTCATTTGGTGTTAGACCTACGTCCATGCATCATACCATGCTTGAGTTATGAGCGTGACCCACTTTCAAAAAATTTGGCCACGCCTACTTTTATTACGTCAAAATGCATGTATGGACTCTAGGAATGGTTTAGTCGGTCAAAAAAATTTGATTTCCAGCAATCATGAAAAATGCACTTAATGACCCCTGGGTGCCCTCAGTGCCCTTGACCCATATTTTGAATCTCCATCAAGTTTCGACTCATTTGGTGTTGGTCCCAGGTTCATACGTCATACCACGCCCGAGATATGGCCGTGACCCACATTCGAAACACCCCTACGGACACACCTAAAGACCCAGGAATGTGAAAAACAAAGGAGGATGAGAACGTGGGACTGTCTATCAGAATGCCAAACATCAGCGAGATAGGGCTATTCGTTTTTGAGTTATCATGCATACAAGGAAGCACATAGAAGACAGAAGACAGGAGAATAAGAGGAAGCAGAAGAAAAAAAAGAAAAAGAATCCGTACAAAAACAATATTCTGTGTGTTTCACACAGACTAACTAGAGAGTAAGAGAATTTATGGAGGCTTATTTTCAGGAGTAAAATATTTTTAAACAAATCAGAAATGGGGGTTGGTCCCAGATCCATACGTCATACCACCCATGAGATATGGGCGTGACCCACTTTTAAAAAGTTTGCCGACGCCCACTTTTTTAACGTAAAAATGCATGTTTCTACGTCAGGAATGCTTTAGGGGGTCAAAAAATTACGTCTCAACAGTCGACTTTGGCATTAATTCTGTCTATTTGATTAACTGTTCAACTTTAACTACTCGCACCTTCATGAGGACCGATAGTTTGGACTTGAACTGTTTATTTTCGATCGTACCGACTGAAACTGACAACTCGACCCAGTGGCAAAAAAACATTTCATTTGGCTAAGCTGACTTTCAACATTTAACAGACACCGGTGTCAGACATACGCCTATTGTAACCAGACCATCCAAGCCATCCACTTGAAATTCTAAGAATGTGTTCTGCTATCCCCGCTCGACAGTTTAGTATCTTTCTTGAGTCCTGCGACCGGGTGAAAACACCGTGGATGTACCAATAAGGGAAATAGCAAATCCTTTAAGGGTTAAACGTTTATTGATAACATATAAAGCTAGAAGGGTGGTTATGACTGCCTGCAGGTCATAAAAAGTAAACACTCCGTTCCATGTACAGTAGATTGTGGAAAGAGTTTATGGAGTAGCGACTCGAAATTTTGAACGTTTGTTCTAGAAGCTCTGCCAAACTCGACCTGTCCCTGAAAAAGCAAAAAAACGAGCGCGTAGCCCGTGGGAGCCTCACGCGCATGCGCAAAGGCTCTTTTCGAATTGGTCATGACGAAATGCGCACTTCGTGTCGCTTTTCTAGGCAACCGATATAGCAACTATTCGTGAACACGGAGTGAAAAATTCATGGAAATCCACCGAGAATTCGCTGACATATAACGTTTTTGAAGAGAGGAGGTAATTTTCTGAATTTGGTCTTTTTCAAGCCGTAGCAAAGGAAGAGGACGGGAATGGGCGCAGTCTCTCGTGGTGCCCCCTCGTCTGGGATAGGTCCACTTAAATGTTACAATAGAGTGTGACTAACAGAGAGATGGCTCTAAATCGAAGTGGCTTCTTTAAGAACAGCACCCAGGGACCACATCGCAACCTTGAAACCTTTGAGAATCGTCAGAAGTTCAAAGTGAAATGAAAACGGTGGTGAGAAGGTTTATGGCGGGAAAAGATTAATGAGAATTTGCATATAAGACATTAAAATAGCACTTCAGACACACACGAACTGTGTTCAGACCGCTGAAGGCAGCGACTTGCAATTTTCAGAAATTGTTCTACGAAGCCTCGCCGACATTTTGGCATAGAATCGAGTGTTCCAACATCTTGGGAAACACCACGCCTCGCGTGAAAAACCTGGGAACGGTTCGTTCCTACTTTAGTTTCAATGTAATGAAATTTCCATTCATTATTTACATGCCAACGGCCGAGTGTGACATTTTTTATATCTATTTGATGAACAGTTCAACTTTAACTATTTGCACCTTTATATAGAACCGTGAGATCACTGCATGCTTACCAATATTCAGAGACTTATTTTACGAAAATAACAGTTATTCTAACAGTACCCACATGGGAACTCTCAAATCTGCCAAGGATTAAACTTTTAATAATAACATGTAAAACAAAAGTTGTCATACATTGCTGCCCGCATGCACACATATACAACATTCAGTACTCAATCAATTAGGAATGGAGTAAATTGTGACTTAAACCTACGAAATTCTAAACAAATGAAAGTTTAGAATTCGGCGGCACCTATCTGCATGCAACCGAAACAGGGATTGGAAACAGGGATTGGGTTAATATTTACAGCAACCTTATAACAGAAAATATTATTGGAATTGAACTGTGAATCTGAATATTGAAACGCTTTTTCAGATATGCTATTCCAAACTACCACACTGAACGCTTACCAATATTCAGTGATTTTACGAAAATAACAATTATGTCGACAGTACCCATAAGGGAAGTCTCAAATCTGCCAAGGGTGAAACTTTTAATAATAACATATAAAACAAGAGATGTCACACTTTGCTTGCTGCATGCAGCCATAGAAAATATTCAACGCTCAATCAATTAGAAATGGAGTACTTTATCACTTTAACTTACCAAATTCCGAAAAATGGAGTTATTTTCGACGGCACCTATCTTTATGCAACAGAAACAGGGATTGGGTTAAACTTTAGAGCTACCTTATAACAGAAAATCCCCTTCAACTTCAACCATGAATCTGAATGTCAACAGAATTTTCAGATATTCTTTTCCAAACTACCACTGCACGTTTACCAATATTCAGTGATTTTACGAAAATCACAATTATTCAGACAGTTCCCATTGGGAGTATCAAATCTGCCAAGGGGTAAACTTTTAATACTCACATATAAAACCAACGTTTTCATACTGTGACTGCTGCATGGAGCCATTGAAAACATTCAGCACTCAATAAATTAGGAATGAAGTAAATTGTCACTTAATCGTACCAAATTCTGAAAAAAGCGAGAGATTTTTTTTTGGACAGCATCTAACTTTATGCAAACAGAATGGGCATATGGTTAAACTTTACAACCAAACTTACAACAGAAAATATGCTCGATAGATAATTGTGAATACGAACATGTAAATCATTTTTCGATATACCATTCGTAAATGGAAGAAAAATGACCTAAAAATGAGCCAATTTTATGAAGAAGTTTAGGGTACTAGAGTTCAAGGCCCGAAAACGGGGTGAAGGTTAAATCTTTGAATAAAAAATATAACAGCCAAATTATTCTTGGATGAATGCCCAAACTTCTCGTGGAGGATGTTTTGAAAAAAAGTTGCCGCAGTGTTGAGAAATCACATGTGAATAATGGCGAGTTTTGCCAAAATTGCACTTTGCTCGGAATTTTGAGGTCAAAAGGGAGCAACGTAGGTAATGCAGCTTATGTCGTCAGATGTAGTAAGTCATGCTACAAATATTACGAAAGCTCCAGTCAAACCGTCCAGGATCTTTTTTGAGAATTGTGGCAAAACGTAACATTGTGACAACATTTTCGACGGTTTTAGCAGATAACGAAAAATTTCAGAAATGCCTTGATCCAGGTAAGAAACTTCCAATGAAGCTCTATATACGTGCCAAATTTCAGTAGAATAGTATGGAATCCATCAGACAAAAATCATTGAGATCAAAAATAATGTTAATACTAGAGAAATAGAATTTACTGCATCCAGTAAATTCAAGCTTGTAAGAAGGGTTATAATATGTATCGGGAAAAAACTATATAGAAAGAGAATTTATGGAGCGCTATTTTCGGGAGTAACATATTTTTAAACAAATCAGGAGGGGATTTCGTAAACAGTATTTTCAGATATTCATAAAGGAATCAGACCATTTTTTCTAAGAAGCCAGAAAAGGCATATATGTGCGCAGCAATCAAAAGGTTTGGTCAAGAGAATACAAGAGAGGTCCAAAAAAGGTGATTTCCAGCAATACTAAAAAATGCACTCAATTATCCCTGGGCGACCTCAGTGACCTTGACCCATATTTTGAATCTCCATCAAGTTTCAACTCATTTGGAGTTAGTTCCAGGTCCATTCGTTATGGCATGCTTGAGTCATGAGCTTGACCCACTTTCAAAAATGTTGGCCACGCCAACTTTTTTTTTACGTCAGAATGCATGTATGGACACTAGGAATGCTTTAGTGGGTCAAAAAATGTGATTTCCAGCAATTATGAAAAATGCACTTAATGACCCCTGGTGAACTCAGTGACCTTGAGCCATATTTTGAATATCTATCAAGTTTCGACTCGAGATATGGGCGTGACCCACTTTCAAAACAACCTTACACACACCACTGATCTGATGCCCCAGGAATCTGAAAAACATAGGTGGCCGAGAAGTTGTGACTGTCTATCATCATGCCTAAAATCATCGAGATAGGGCAATTCGTTTTCGAGTTATCGTGCGGACAAGGAAGTGCATAGAAGACAGAAGACAGAAGAAGAAAAAGAAAAAGAAGAAGAAGAAGCAGAAGAAAAAAAGAAAAGAAAAAGAAACCGTACAAAAACAATAGTCTGTGTGTTTCACACAGACTAATAATAATAATAATTTTAAAGCCTTGAATCCACACATGGTGCTCAATGGCTGTACAATAATTGCATACATACATATACACACATACACATATATTCTCTCACAGATACATTGATACATGGATCACTATTATCATTTATCGGTGTCCAACGCCACATCAGCAACCGAGGCTATATCGTGGCGATAAGCGACAGAAACTAAAAGAAAAAGGGTATTGAATTAAAACAACATAAAACAAAAAACAATAAAAACAAACTAGAGAAACAGAATTTACTGCACCCAGTAAATTCAAGTCTGTGTGAAAAGGGTTAAAGTATCAGGAATAAACTACACAGAAGGAGAATTTATGGAGGCTTATTTTCAGGAGTAAAATATCTTTTAACAAATCAGAAATGGATTTTCGTTAATAGTAATTACAGATATTCATACAGGAATCAGAACAATTTTTTATAAGAAACCAGAAAAGGCATATATGTGACCAGCATTCAAAGGGTTCGATACACGAATCAGAAATGGACATTTTTGGCTCTGCCCACTAATTTGAGTGATGAAATACGTTCATGAACTTTTGAAATGCATTAAGGTGCAATAAAATGCATTTTCCAGTCTTTCTGAATAATATGCACATGATGACCTTGGTGACCTCCTTCAGGTGGACCATATATTGAACATCAAGTAACTTTTAGCTCAGTCGGTATAGTCCCGTGTATATATTCATTTTAAAGTAATGGCTCCTTCAACTACAGATCTGTCATTTTTGGGTGATGATAGCAAATATTTATTATGATTTAGAAGCCCCTAAGGCAACCAGCCTACTGTATCACACACAAGGCCTCAAACGCGCTGAAAAAACATAGATGAGTGCAAACTGGTTGTTGGTAACCAGCATGTCAAAACGAATAGAGATAGGACGATTTGTATTTGAGTTATCGAGCCGACAAAGGGTGCATAGACTCTATATTGGGGATAGTGCCATAAAAACCTTAAAAGCCTCAAGAGCTCGTTTAAAGGCCTACTCTTTAGAGCATCTAGTGCCCTAATCAAGGCATACATAAAATAAGATGATGGAATCTTGAAGTATGGCATTTGTGTAAAGACCGGTAATATGGCAGAAAGCATGCAAAAGGTTCTACAGTCATAATTTAAATAGTGCTGTTTGTTCTTCGCAGTGAAGTATGAAGACGGCGGTGAAGTATGAAAAGGGTTAAAAACATACCATTTGAATATTCCATTTCATTAATTCATAATTGTGATTAGAGTTTCGAGAAAGCCACTTACCACTCGGCCCGAACCCTGTTGATCTTGAGTTATGATTGAGATTGGGGAAAAAATTAAAAAATGCAATGAAAGGTGAAGAGTTATTTATTCAATTACAATTAATCAAGTGTTGTAAGATAGAGCTGTATAATAAACACATTTTCTTGCCACTGAAAGGGGTTCTTTCAACTTGGTTTGGGATGGAATTTAATTCTGATCGCAACAGCTGATAAGAGTAGATGTGTGTCAGCTATAGCAACTTCCCTCTAATTTGATTGTTTACATTATTCTCTTGTGTATATAAATATAAAACAGCTATTTCTTTATGGTGCTTTTCTGTTACAAAAAATAGGGGTGTAAAAAACTCTGTGACCCAATGGGCCACACTCAAAGGTTCCTTAAAAGCATAACTGTGCCAGTACTAGTGACAGCCTACCAGTATGTCAAACAGCACATGACAGATGATTTGTTTTTAAGTTATCGTCAAGACAAAAGGAAGTGGATAGAAAGTATGTATATGTAACATTATCACATACTGTGCTTGAGATATCTGCCTGACCATTTTTATTCGAGTTTAACAGCACTTTCAACAGAGAGGTTGAAGTTCATCTCATATTGGACAGTTTTACGGGCGATGTCAGCCAGAGTACCTGAATAGATATGCCGAGCACCGATCAGCTACTATCAAAATTCACAACATACTAACTACACGCAAGCAGGGTGAGCATTGGTCGATCTAAGTGCAGTGGCCTTAGTACACAATGTCGCTGTGCCCCAATGGGGGTAATCAGGACGACTGAGTGCCTTACCTAAGACAAATCGCAGTTGCATTTGGTGGGGCACGTACCCTGGACTTTTCGATTTTAAAGTCCAGTGCCGTAACCAGTGAGTCACTACTCTCTTGACTGAGCCATTGAACGGCATCTAGAGTCTTAAACGAGGCATACTGGAAATAAGAAGTTGCTTGGATCTCAAGACTGGCTTTTGTGTGCAGTGTGGCAATGTGACAGAAGCGTACAAAACGTTTTACAGCTATGAGTTACATTAAATTAAAGGTTTCGGGCACACATTGAAGTATTAAGGGAGTTAAAATCACACTACTTGAATATTCCATTTCCTTCATTCATAATTGTGATAGGTACTTCAAGGAAGACACTCGCCATTCCACACAGGTACGTATCTACGGGGGTGGGGGTGGAGTCGGGGGTGTTGGAGCGGGGCCTCACCTCCCCAATATTTGATCAAAAATCAAGATGATTGGAAATTTTTCTGGCAAAAATTCCAACAGTTGCAAAGTCAAAGCATTGTTGTTACGGATTTTTTTTTTGTCTGTGGTTTTGTATTTCCGTTAAAATTTCAACCACCACTCATACAGACAGAATTCTGATTGAACAACGCAATTTCTTCACTACCAGGTGGATTCTAGGTTAATTTCACAACCGTGGTCATGCTACTCAGTTTGTTCTCTGGTATGTCTAACCTTACTCATATTAGTGAACGCAGTTAAAATATTGCAATAATAAAAAAAGATCCTAGCTTCAAAACTGTGGGAGAAGTAAGCCGACGAAATCACGTATCATACAGGCGAAACTCTACAAAATGGACTAAGTTTAACAACCAGTAGTTTTGTGAAATATTGAGGGAAATCAAAATCCTGACAATATCCACACAGCTGGAAAATGTAGAAACATCCTGTGAAATAAAAAAGTAATAGCTTGCAAATTATAAGAGGGGTTAGACGGACAAATAATGCACACTATTATGCGGACAGATAGAGGGACAGACAGGGGTAAATAATATGTCCCCTGACTATTTGTTGTGGGCATAACAAGGACATACGCCAATTGTAACCAGGCCATCCAAGGCAGCTACTTGAAATTCTCAGAATGTGTTCTACTATTCCCAGTTTAGTATCTTTCTTGAGTCCTGCGACCGGGTGAAAACACCGTGAATGTACCCATAAGGGAAATCTCAAATCTGCAAGGGTTAAACGGTTATTAATAACATATGAAACTAGAAGGGTGGTTATGACTGCCGGCAGATCATAAAAAGTATACACTCCGTTCCATGTACAGTAGGTTGTGAAGAGACTTTAAGGAGTAGCGACTCGAAAGTTTCAACGTTTGTTCTAGAAGCTCTGCCAAACTCGACCTGTCCCTGAAAAATCCAAAAACTGAGCGCGTAGCCCGTGGGAGCCTCACGCGCATGCGCAGACGCTCTTTCGAATTGGACATGACGAAATGCGCAATGCGTGTCGCTTTTCCAGGTATCCGATGCAGCAACCATTCGTGAATGCTGAGTGACAGTTTCATGGAAATCCGCAAAGACGTCGCTGACATATAGCGTTTTGAAGAGAGGAGGTAATTTTCTGAATTTGGTCTTTTTCAAGCCGGAGCGAAAGAAGAGGGTGGTAGTGCCCCCTCGTCTGGGGTAGGTCCACTTAAAAGTTACAATAGAGTGTGAATGACGGAGAGATGGCTGTAAATCGAAGTAGCTTCTTTAAGAACAGCACCCAGGGATCCCATCGCAACCTTGAAACCTTTGAGAATCGTCGGAAGTAAAAAGTGAAAAGAAAACGGCGGTGAGTTGTTTTTTTTAGCGGGAAAAGATTCATGAAAATTTGCATATTAGACATTAAAATAGCACTTCAGACATACACGAACTGTGTCCAGACCGCTGAAGGCAGCGACTTGCAATTTTCAGAAGTTATTCTACGAAGCCTGGCCGATATTTTGGCATGAAATCGAGTGTTCTGACCACGTGGAAAACACCACGCCTCACGTGGAAACTGTGGGAACGGTTCGGTCCCACTTTATTTTCAAAGCAATGAAATGTCCATTCATTATATACATGTCAACGGCCGAGTTTGGCATTATTTCTGTCTGATGAACTGTTCAACTCTAACTATTTGCACCTTTATATAGGACAGAAAGATCACTGCATGCTTACCAATATTCAGGGACTGATTTTACGAAAATAACAATTATTCCAACAGCACCCACTTGGGAACTCTCAAATCTGCCAAGGATTAAACTTTTAATAATAACATGTAAAACAAAAGTTGTCATATTTTGCTAGCCGCATGCACCCATAGACAACATTCACCACTCAATCAATTAGGAATGGAGTAAATTGCGACTTAAAACCTACGACATTCTAAAAAAATGAAAGTTTTTCTTTCGGTGGTAAACATGAGTATGCAACCGAAACAGGGATTGGGTTAATCTTTACAGCAACCTTATAACAGAAAATATTATTGGAAATGAACTGTGAATCTGAATATTGAAACGCTTTTTCACATATTCTATTCCAAACTACCATTGAACGCTTACCAATATTCAGTGATTGTATGAAAATAACAATTATTTCGACAGTAGCCATAAGGGAAGTCTCAAATCTGCCAAGGGTTAAACTTTTAATAATAACATATAAAACAAGAGATGTCACACTTTGCTTGCTGCATGCAGCCATTGAAAACATTCAGCGCTCAATCAATAAGAAATGGAGTAAATTGTCACTTAAACTTACCAAATTCTGAAAAATGGGGTTATTTTCGTCAGCACCTATCTTTATGCAACCGAAACAGGGATTTGATTAAACTTTACAGCTACCTTATAACAGAAAATCTTCTTGTACTTGAACTGTGAATCTGAATTTCAACAGAATTTTCAGATATTCTTTTTCAAACTACCACTGCACGTTTACCAATATCCGGTGATTTTACGAAAATCACAATTATTCAGACAGAACCCATATGGGAGTCTCAAATCTGCCAAGGGTTAAACTTTTAATACTCACATATAAAACAGAAGTTTTCATACTATGACTGCTGCATGCAGCCATTGAAAACATTCAGCATTCAATCAAGTAAACTTAGAGTAAATTGTCACTTAATTGTACGAAATTCTGAAACAGCGAGAGTTTCTTGGACCGCATCTATCTTTATTCTTTATGCAAACAGAATGGGCATGTGGTTAAACTTTACAACCAAACGTAACAGAAAATATGCTCGATAGGCAATTGTGAATACGATCATGTAAATCATTTTTCGATATACCATTCGTAAATGGAAGAAAAATGAACTAACAATGACCCAATTTTATGAAGAAGCTAAGGGTACTCGAATTCAAGGCCCGAAAACGGGGTGAAGGTTGAAACTTTGAATAAAATATATAACAGCCAAATTATTATTGGATGAATGCCCAAAACTTCTCATGGGAAACGTTTTGAAAAAATGTGTCCGCAGTGCTGAAAAATCACATGTGAAAATTAGCGAGTTTTGCCAAAATTGCACTTTGTTCGGAAATTTGAGGTCAAAAGGGAGCAACGTGTGTAATACAGCTTATGACAACATTTTGCATGGTTTTGGCAGAAAACGAAATACTTCAGAAATGCCAGGATCCAGGTGAGAAACTTCTAATGAAGCTCTACACATGTGCCCAATTTCTGAAGAATAGTAAAGAATCCATCAGACAAAAATCATTGAAACAGAAAATAGAAAATAATGTTAATACTAGTGAAATAGAATTTACTGCATCCAGTAAATTCAAACTTGTAAGAAAAGGGTTAAAATATCTATCGGGAAAAAAAATATATAGAAAGAGAATTTATGGAGGGTTATTTTCGGGGGTAACATATTTTTAAACAAATCAGGAAGGGATTTTCGTAAACAGTATTTACAGATATTCATAAAGGAATCAGAACAATTATTCTAAGAAACCAGAAAAGGCATATAGGTGAACAGTATTCAAAAGGTTTGGTCAAGAGAATGCATTAGGGGTTCAAAAATTTGATTTCCAGCAATACTAAAAAATGCACTCAGTTATCCCTGGGCGACCTCAGTGACCTTGTCCATATTGCGAAGCTCTATGGAGTGTTGACTCATTTGGTGTTGGTGCCATGTCTATGTGTCATACCATGCTTGAGATATGAGTGTGACCCACTCTCAAGAATTTTACCCACACCCACTTTTTTATCTAAAAATGCATGTATGAACTTCGGGAATGCATTAGGAGCGTCAGAAAATGTGATTTCCATTAATTCTGAAAAATGCCCTCAGTGACCCCTAGGTGACCTCCATGACCCTGACCCATATTTTGAACCTCTATCGAGTGTTGACTCAGTTGGTCTTAGTTTCAGCCCATTCGTCACACCATGCTTGAGATATGAGAATAACTCACCTTCAAAAATTTTGACCATGCCCACTTTCTTACGTAAAAAAAAATGATTTTCAGCCATTCCGAAAAATGCACTCAATGACCCCTAGGTGACCTCCATGACCTTGACCATATTTTAAAGCTCTATCGAGTTTCGACTCATTTGGTGTTTATTCCAGGTCCATTTGTCATACCATGCTTGAGATATGAGCATGACCCACTTTCAAAAATGTTGGCCATGCCCACTCTTTTACATAAAAACATTCATGTATGGACTTTGGGAATTCATTGGGAGGTCAAAAAATGTGATTTACAGCGATTCAGAAAAATACACCCAATGACCCCTAGGCGACCTTTGTGACCTCAACCCATATTTTGAATCTCCATCAAGTGTCGACGCATTTGGTGTTAGTCCCAGGTCCATTAATCATACCGTGCTTCAGATATGAGCGTGACCCACTTTCAAAAAGTTTGGCCACGCCCACTTTTTACGTACAAATGCATGTGTGTACGTCAGGAATGCTTTGTGGGGGGGGGGGGGGGGGCAAAAATGTGATTTCCAGCAATTATGAAAAATGCACTTAATGACCCCTAGGTGACCTTGATTCACATTTTGAATCTCCATCGAGTGTCGACTCATTTGGTGTTGGTCCCAGGTCCGTATGTTATACCACGCCTGAGATATGGGCGTCACCCACTTTCAAAACACCCCTACAGACACCCCTAATGCCCCAGGTATCTGAAAAACATAGGTGGCCGAGAACTTGCGATTGTCTATCAGCATGCCAAACATCAACGAGATAGAGCAAATCGTTTTCGAGTTATCTTGCGGACAATAAAGTGACGAGAAGACAGAAAAAAAAAGAAAAATAATCGTACAAAAACAATAGTCTGTGTGTTTCACACAGAGTAACTACAACTTTACCAAAACAAGTATGTGAGTGTAACTTGATGAGTAACGGGGCAATCCGCACTGACTCAGTCACACCCACGCACCTGGTAATGTCAGTTTATGACCAAAATTAAAAGCCCACTGAAGGAAATGCCTTTCGAAAAAAGGTAGGTTTTAGTACCAGACTTGAATGTTTCAAGTGATTTACTATTTTTTATGTCGATTGGAAGAGAATTCCAAAGCCTTGGGCCAGCAACCGCAAAGGCCCTGTCAGCAGCACTGGTAAATTTAGATACGGGCTGAACCAGATTGAGTTGACCTGATGACCCAAGAGACCTCGGTGGTTTGTGGATGATAAGCAGATCGGACAGGTAGGATGGTGCAGATCCCGAGATACACTTAAACACCAAAAGGACAATTTTAAATTGAATTCTTTGCTTAACGGATAGCCAGTGTAACTCAGAGAGTACTGGTGTTATATGGCAGTACTTTTGAGTTCTGGTTATGACCCGTGCAGCACAATTTTTGATGTGTTGTAGCTTATCAAGAATAGATGTTTTAAAGCCAATCAGAAGAGAGCTGCAGTAGTCGAGGCGACTGGTAACAAAGGCGTGGGCAAGCTGTTGTGACGTCTGCATATCAATAAAGGATCGAATTTTGCTAATATTTCTAAGATGAAAAAATGTACTGCGAAAGGCATGTTTGATATGTTCATCAGCGGCCAAATTTTCATCCATGAAATAACCTAAGTTTCGAACACAGCTACAGGGTTTTATCGCAGAAGCTCCAATATTGAGGGACAGTTTGGATATTTTTGAAAATTGATGATGCAGACCTATATATATTACTTCTGTCTTGTCATCGTTCAATTTAAGAAAGTGTTTAGTTATCCATGCCTTGATGTCTGAAATACAAAGTTCAATCTTACTGCATGCTTCAGGCTCAAAGGCGTGAGTAAAACTAATATACAGCTCTGTGTCATCTGCGTAAAAATGAAAGTCAAGGCCATGGCTTTGGATAATGTCACCGACAGGTAAGACATAGACAGTGTTCAATAGGGGACCCAACACCAATCCTTGAGGGAAGCCAAAACGTAGTGTGACCTTGTCTGACGACTCACTGCCAATAAGGACACGATGTGTGCAACCATTAAGGTACGACGAAAACCAATTAAGTGTTCCGTTAGTAAGGCCTCTTCTCACTGCCAGTCTTTCAATAAGTATGTTATGGTCTGTGGTGTTAAAAGCGGCGCTTAAAACAATAAAACAAGACATGTTAGGTTGTGCCTGTCCGTAGATAGAAGGATATCATGTTGGACCCTTAGAAGCGCCGTTTCTGTACTGCAATTAGATCTGTATGCAAATTGGTTAACTTCGGCTAGGCCGTGGGCTCAATAATCTTTGATAGGAATGGAAGATTAGAGACCGGTCGGTAGTTTTTCAGAACCTCTGGGTCAAGTGTTGTCTTTTTGAGAAGAGGTTTCACTAAAGCGTGTTTCATGCTTGTCGGAAAGACGCCAGAGTGGAGGGAGGCATTGGCCAGTTTCAAGATCGGTGTAGTTAACTCCGAAAGAGATGCTTTTAACAACCAAGTTGGAATGATATCTAGCATGCATTGCTTAGATGGTGCCTTGGATATTAACCTCTGGATATCTGTTGTAGCCAAAGGTTTGAATTGGGACAACTGTGCAACAGCTTTTACAGAGGTGCATGGCATGTCGGCCATCTGTCGAAGATCAGATTGTGAGCTTGTATCAAGCGAAGCTCTGATAGTTTCAATTTTTTCAGAAAAGAAAGAAGAAACTCTATTCGCACGGTCTTTGGATGACGAATGCTCTGGGAGTACGGTTGTCTTTTGACGATACAGAAGCTTCTCAAGAATGACAGACAACACATTAGGAGAATTAACATTAGCTGACAGTAAGTCCGACAAGTATTTCTGTTTCGCGGATTTGACCAGTTTGTTAACAACATTTCGCTGGTTGACAAACATCTCTCTGTGAACACATAGTTTCGTTTGCCGCCACTGAAGCTCTAGTTTGCGTCGTAAATCTTTTGCGCGCCTAATCTCATCACTTAACCACTGTGAGCAAGGGCGCATGCTAAAAGTGCGTGTTTGCTTAGGCGCAAACTTGTCAATAACCTCTTGAAGTGAGCCAGTGAGGATGTATTCAATGCTGTCAACAGTTTGCATCTCGTTAATATAGCGACGGGGGACGAAGCAATAGCATCCGCAAACTTAGCAAGGTCAATACTTCGGTACTTGCGGTATGTGACTTTCTTCCGGACAGGGGAGGGACGAGGAAGTGCCAAATCGAAAATAATCATAAAATGATCAGAGATTGCAGGATCAACAATTAATATTTAATAATAATAATAATAATAATAATTAATTAATTTTTAATAAGATCAGCCTCGGATTCTCTGGTGATCAGCAGATCTAATGTTGGCATAAATTCATTGAATTGATAAGATCACGTAGTTTAGAAGAATCACTGGAAGTTTTCTTCTCCATATGGAAATTGAAATCACCTCCAATGATGAATTTTCCTGGCAGCGCAGTAATTCTTCCTAGGAAGTCTTGGAATTCGCTAATGAACTGGTTGACAGGGAATTTGTTTTTGGAGCTCTGTGGGGTCGATAAATGACAATGAGGCGGACTGAGTGTGAGTCGATCGTTAGAATGGTGTCAGTGCACTCGAATGTAACCCAAGTCTGAGATGCCTTACGCTTAACCTTCACAGTGTTACCACAGATTACACCCACACCTCCACCTCGCTGTGGCTTCCTGGGGTTGTGTGTAAGAATCTTGCTGTTGGCAATGATCTCACCAACAGTCAATGTGTCGTCTGGAGTTAACCATGTTTCAGTTATCATGGATATTGAAATATTGTTATCGTCGATTGTGTCGAGTAAGATTGCAGTTTTGTTCACTATCGAATGAGCATTCACTAGGCACAACTTGAGATCGTTCGATTTGGAATCGGTCGTGACTAAGTTGATAGGGATAAGATTTTGAACATTTACAGTTTTGGATTTAAATTGTTTATGTCGTCGTTTGCTGCATTTCTTATTTCGTCTCTTGCGAAGGGTGCCAAAAGATTTAATATTATTTATCGCATCATCACTGAGGAGAAGAAAGGAGTTGTAAGTGTAACGGATATGGTAACAGCAGTTGAAATATAATATACAATAGAAGTTCTAAATCACTCTGTTATAATTCGTCTGCTCATAACAGAAGTGTAATTCTATTTTATGGCTTCAAGTCATTTCCATTTTTAAAATGAATCGATATACCTTATTGGTTCACGCCATAGTGCATTTTTCTGCTGTTTCATTTGTCGAGGTGAAAGCGAGGGATCAATCAGATTCCATTACTTGAAATCTTTCCCCGCTAAATTATCCTACATAAGAACGGTCTCGCTCACAATTCGTCGTCCACTTTATGTTTGGGAAAAGCTTTAATTAGCTGGCCAAACTTAACCATATACTAGCTTAGTATGGGAACACTTTGTAACCTGTAAAAAGGTTAACCGTAAAGGGTACCGTCATTTTCGGACCCAATCAAATCGGACCTGGCGAGAATCACCGTTTTTGACACTGATTCTCTCCAGGTCCATGTTCTGTGGGATCCATTCAAGTTAATAGACTTGCTGGGTGAAATTTTAACCCTCTTTTTGGTAAAAGTGTAGTGGACCCGTGGTTTTTGATCCGTCATTCATATTCATGTCCATTTGATATCAATATATTTTTGGCTTCTTAATAAACCGCATATAAACTGTTTTTTTCTATTTTATTGTGAATTCATCCAGACCACAACACATAACTTATTGGTTATTCTACCTCTAGAGTTGAGTTATATTTTATCATGGTTTGCTAGTTGTCCCAGATCCTTACGAATCTGAAGACCAACAGGGAGATTTCGACCAGGGTTATAGCCCCTGGGCCTGGGGAGTCGTTCACCTCACCCCTGTTACAAATTGGTGAGGCTACCAGGATACGGTTATTCCAGCTACTTACATTATGGGTAATTGTTCTCGACAAGGTCTGCATTCTTTGAACGATTTAGATGAATTCAATTCATGGGGGAATTAGAGCTCGATTGTTGGTAATCATAATTGCAGTAGCTATTGTTGTATTATTTCAAATGTAAGGGCTTCTCCCCAGAGGAATGCAATTGCAAACCTTTGGAATCCTACTTAGTGGTTTTAAGTGCCACAGTGAGCCCAAGTATACCACTGCTGGTGAAGTTGAAGCTCATATGCTTGGTGTAATTAAAGTTTGGTCTGTTCATTCTGTTGTTTTCTTTACTGTGCAACAGACCCCAAGACTTCACTGAAACTGGAATTAACAGGGGCCGAAATACCCCCACCCCCACCCCACACAATACATATTTTGTATTCTGGTCGACGATCGGAGTAATTTGAGTCAGAGAATTTGAGAGGGTCTGAGGTCAGCAGTCAGTTAAAAATACCCGATAAAGGCTTTTTAGCATCTTGTTATAGATGAATTTATTTTGAGACTGGTAAAGGTACTGAAGGTTAAATGTTCAGCCATATAATTTGACATTTTGAAGCGCCAATGTAGCACAAGAAGCTTATTCATAAAAGCTGTGAGCAGTATTGGTTGCAAAAAATGTCTGCTGTTGAATTATTTATTATGTATTGGTGTTTGAGGTCACATACTTATGCACAATGGCTAATCGTGACTGTGACAGTTTTACGGGTGGAGGAAGTTGGAGTACCCGGAGAGAACCACAGTAGGGTGGAATGGCCGTTTCGAGCCCACTAAATTTTTTGTCTCGATCGCACCTCACCAAAAGCTTAGTTTGTTTTTAGTAAATTGCATCCATCACAACCGAATTGTATGGATTTATTCGATGTGACACGTCCACATTCACATCGTTACTTTTTCCTGATTCTTTCAGTGGGTGATGGTAGACGAGGTGTCGTGGGTTCGACGTTCGATTTCTCTAACAGCGAACGTTGGGCTGGCTAAAAATTTTGACCGAATTTTAACAACTCTATAAAATTCCCTCTCTTAAAAATTCACTTTTTGGTGGGCTCGTAAAATCTGACACGACTGTTCTGGGGAAAACACTCACCTTTTTGCAGAGGTAACACTGACTGCCATTTTAGGTGAATTTTGTCGACAGAATACTGCCAAAAAAAAACACCACCAGCGCGGATGGAAGACTAGCAATCCAACGTCGATTCCCGCGGAAAAAAACGAGTCCGAATCGAGCGACGAATTTATCGGTGGGCCCGAATCAGTCATCGATGACATAGAGAAGTTTTTTGGGAAGAAGAGAGAGATAGCTCGTGGAGTCTAAAACGTGTGAGGTGGGCCCGCTCTGGTCCGCGATTATGTAGATATTACGAGTTGTGAGACAGATGATAAAAAAATGTTTTTTTAAACATATATATAAACAACATTCAAAAAATAAGAATACAAAAGATATATACAAAACAACATTCAAAAAAATAAATAAGAATACAAAAAAATAGCTATTTTTTTATTAAAAAAAGAAAGAAAAAAATAATAATAAATAAAAACAATGTTTCTACACATCGGAGATTCGAAGCGAAGGGACTAGCAGGTTACTGAATTAATACGAAGTAAGGGGAATATTCAGGCACATGACAGGGCCAGGCGATTGGGAGAGATGGGTTTGAGACGAGAGGCGACCAAGTTGTTCAGACCCATCACCAAGGTTCAGGAACGAGCCAGAAAAGAGATCATCGAGGAATTGAGACCCATAAAAGAAGGTTCTCAGAGGATGACCGCTTCGATCCCCGGTAGTTTTACGCTGAGAAGTTTGTCCGGATTCACCCCGGAGAGAATCGAGACCAATCCAAGTACCATCGATAGTAGCAACGCTTCAAACAGTGTCAGATTTGAGGATGATAGTAGTAATGAAAAAGATTTGATGTATGGATTTCGTCACGAAGGCGATAAATATTTTGCGATACGGAAATACCACGCGAAGATGATCAATTGATCGTCGGTCCAAACAGGTATGAAATGACCGATGGACTCTATGAACTACTCACTTACAAGACACCCGAGGATTACACCGAGGAGGATTACAAAAATTACGGAGACATTCTGGTTCAAACCCACGTCATGAAGAAGAACAACGATCCCAAAGAGACGAGACCGAAGGATAGGAGAGGTAACAAGTGGAAGCACGTGGTGGAACCCATATGGAAGGCGAATGAGTATTTCGTGAAATTGACAAATGGAAAGGGAATGACCAACATGAAATTTCTTCCATGCGATCCCAATGCCTTGTTGGGGAGATTGAGTTTGTTGATGGCAAGCAGAGAGGCTAGTAACACCAGCGTGGAGAACGAGATAGAGAGCGTGTGCGATGAATTGTAGAGGCAAAAGGTCTTGACCAAGAAGGATTATCAAAAGTTGATGAATCGTTTGAAATAATAAAACAGTAAGAGAAAAGCAAAAAAACAAAAATATTAAGTAAATAAAAAATACATATTTAAAAAAAATAATAATAATAATAATTAAAAAAAATGTTAGTGATAAATAACAGGGGATATGCTAGATCTTATGTCTATGACGGATTGGGCATCGTGGATTCGATGATACGATTTTTAACTCGTAAATTCTCCGGTGATGCCGTGAAACAAATTGCATCAAGCACTCTCAAAATCAGAAAGAAAATGGCGATCGATGCGGGTATGAAAGCTGTGATCGAAGTGAGCAGTAGAATAGCTTCGGAAGCCAGAAAGAGAGGTGCCAACGCTTTGATTAATAAATTGATAACTCCACAACCTACCAAACAATCGAGAATTGAACCGAAATGTTGGAGAGATTCCTATGATGATGTCGTACCAATACAAGACTTGGCTAAAATGACGAAAAGGATTGGGATTGAAAGTGATTTATAAATAATAAAAAAAAACTTATACTGGTATATATATATATATATATATATATATATATATATATATATATATATATATATATATATATATATATATATATATATATATCTAAAATAGAAATTAAAATATAAAAAAATTAGAAAAAATCATAATTCAAAACATATTAAACACAAACCAGAGAAAAAAAATGAATATCAAAGACATGTCTTGGAATGAAGTGATGACCAAGAGGTCGAATGACGAGTTATTTCCCAAGAGCATAAGAGGTCTGATAGTGGGAAAAATCAAATTGCGGAAAGACCAATCTCTTGGTGAATCTATTATTGCGACCTGGTTGGTTGGATTAAGACAGATTATTCGTTTTTGGCAAGAGTCTTTTTTAACTGGAATATAGATTGCTTTGAGAGTGCATGATACGTAAATTACCTAAGGATGTTTTGTTGAGAATCTTTGACAATGGAGACGAATTCAAAGGATACGAGACTTCGAATACATTGAAAACAATGACAAGAGAATTGACCAAGAGAAACTTGGAGTGTTTGAACGCAGAATGTCAGTGTTACGGGAATGCCGACAACGTTCCCGATACTAGACAGTTGAAGTTGGAGAATAAGAATTTCATGATCTTTTATGATCTACTGTTGGAGAGACAGAATCGATGCGAATAATATTACATTCGAGGACATCACAGCAACATGGATTGTTTCTATTTGTCTCAGAATTATTTTCAACTACCCAGACAGACGATAAGGGAAAATGCTAATTTTCTGTGTCTCTTTCATCAGGATCTCAAGAATTTCATTCACATCTATGGAGATCACGTGTCCAATGACATGAGTAGGGAAGAATTCAGGAGATTATGTACGAAGGTATGGGACAAAGGACTTCACAATTTCATGGTGATTGATTTGACTAGCGAATTTAACAATGGAAAATATCAAAGCAGATTCGATGATTTTTTTATGTTCCTGATAATAATAGAGAAGAAAATAAAAAAACAAAATCGATAAAATATAAAAAAAAATATATAAATAATAATAATAATAAAAAAAATGTCAGAACATCATCTGTTAGAACAGATTGTCGAGAATACAGCTGCAAAACAATCCTTTCAAATCGTAGTGAGTCACGACACAAAATGAACCTTCCGTCGAATTGAAGAAGGAAAAGAGATACGAGATGGCATTGGTTAATCTCAAGACTTACTATTCATTTCCCAACATCACCGAAAAGAATAAAGCATTCAAGTATTCCAATGGAGTGGATTGGTTCGAGATACAAATTCCCAAAGGAAGTTATGACATAGACAATCAGAACCATCACATCCAGATGAGACTGAAAACCGATGGTCATGGAAGCAAGATGATAAGACTCGCTCCCAATACGAGTACTCTACAGATGATATTAGACTTGGGAAATAATTTTCGAGTACATTTTAGTGCTGATGATTCGATCGGTAAGATGTTGGGATTTGATCGAAAGATGTATCGAGGTCATGCCACGTCCGAAAATATGGTCGACATTCTTGCAGTCAATAGCATTTTAGTAAATGTCAATGTGATCTCGGGAAGTTACGTTGATAGTAGCGCTCAGCCTACCTACAATCTACTCGTTTTTTTTTTTTCTGGACATTTCTCGAGATTACAAGATTGTGGAGTGACCTCAAAATCTTGTCTATTTACCCATGATCTTGGACACGTTATATAGCATCGAAACCACATTGACGGATCAGAATGGAGATCTGTTAGATCTTTGCGGAGAGAGAGTGACTATACGATTTCACATCAGAGAGATATGAAAAAAAAATAAAGCAAATAAAAAAAAAATTAATAATATATATTGAAAAAAAAAATAATAACTTTTTTCATTCAACGAAAACAATTTTTTTTCATTTTTTTATGTATTTATATAAGAAATAAAAAAAACTTATAATATTTATAATAATTAAAAAAATCACCAACTTATAATATTCCTAACTGAAAAAAAAAATTATAATCCAGAGAAAAAAAAACAACAAATATGAGTAGCAGTCGATACATCATTAAAAACGTGAACATATCCAAAGGACAGAAAGCTAAACTTCACAAAGCGTTGAGACATTCAGGCGAGACCATTAGATTTAAATTCAGTTACAAAGATCTGGTGAGTGGCAGTAGCGATCAGATCGCCTGGACTAAAACTCAAAACAAAAGGATGGAGAAAGCATTTCATAATTGAATGGGAATGATGGTGAGATTGAGTCCTGCTCAATTGGGATACAATCTGAGAATGAAAGGTGGTTTCTTACCTCTATTGACGCGACTCGCCGCTAAAGCATTACCCATTCTCACGAAGATGGTGTTGCCAGCTCTGGGTGTGGGAACTCTCTCGGGACTAGCTAGTTCAGCAGTTGACAAATTAATGAGCAGAGGATTGTTTCTGAAGAAGAGAGGAAATGGACTATTTTTGAAGAAGGGAGGAGCTGTGTGCTGCATAGACATCGAAGGTAAAAGATTGTATCTAGGACCCATGTGAAAAGGCGGCAATGCTTTCCACGGGGACGGTCTCTATCTGAAGACTGGAGAGAATGTGGAACCGATTGGTAAAGGTTTATTGTTCGGTTAGAATTCACCATTTAAGAATATACCCATTTTGGATATGTTATTATAAAAAAAACAAAAATAACAATTAAAAAACAAAAACAACAATAAAAAAAATGAAAAAAAGGAGCGAAAACAACTTCCAACAGACGTGTTCACAAGACGTTCGTATTATGAAAAGCTTTCAGATTTTTCACAATCTTTACACGAGTATGCATTAGAAACAATTCAATTGAAACAAATCATACACGATGAGTGTTTAAACTGGTACGGAAAGTTGTTTTCTTTAACATTCTTATTTATATTTCTAAATCGAAGCTATATCGAAACGATGAAGTGTGAAGAAAATGTGTTTTACAAAGATTATGACATGATTATAGATATTCTAGATCATTTAAAAACGATGTGACATTTGTAGAACGTTATAATTATGTGAAATATCGATATATAATTTTTTGCGTGAAAAACGTAGTTAACGAAATTCGACCATGGTGGTGATGAACATATTGAAAAATCTATTCGCAAATGTGTCAAATTTATTCACAGATTACACTCATTCACATTAAATAGATCATGGATCAAATTTGCTGAAAAGTTAAAAATCATTATCGATTATTTCCTGTATCAATCTAACGATGACGACGAGGATGAAAAAATGATGGTTTTATCGATATACGAGAAGCATAAACTCCAACTTTCAAAAAAAAAATGTCATCTCTTTCCAATAATAATACGCACAATTGTAATAGACGAGAAGTATTCATTCATTTGTTTGATGATGAGAAGAATAGAAGTGTTATTATTAAAAAAAAAAAAGCGGAACAGATATAAAAGAGGAAAAAATTATTATTCAACAAAAAAAAACTTCTTTTTTTATATATTTATATAAGAAATAAAAAAAAATTAATAAAACTATAATATTCATAATAATAGAAAAAAAATGAATAATAAGAATAGAAAATGTTTTTTTTATAAAATAATTATGAGAATGGCACTGTGCAGATCTTACGTGGTCTGCATGAGT
Source organism: Pictodentalium vernedei (assembly GCA_031216915.1). NCBI lineage: Eukaryota > Metazoa > Mollusca > Scaphopoda > Dentaliida > Dentaliidae > Pictodentalium > Pictodentalium vernedei. The sequence continues at coordinate 391,514,969 of CM062295.1, read as the reverse complement.
GAACAATTTCCTCGCATAATGCGCAAAAGGCATCTCCGCTGTCGAGAGGAGAAAGAATTTAATTACATTGATCATTCATGGTTCACGATGGAATGGAAAGACATCGTTTCCATGTATTTCATGACCGCATTGGGATGCCTCCGACGCGATGATTTGGTCGAATGTAGGAAGCAATTCGTGGCTAGCATCAGAGAACCCAAACCCACTGAACTGGAAAAGTTCAAGATAGTGCATCGAGGTCTCACCAATGAAGAGAGAGGATGCATTTTGAAATATTTGTTGGAAAATAGGGGACCACTACCACGAAAGGAGGTTTTTAATGTTGGATTTCTTGTTTTAAGGGAAGAAAACTTCAGAAACAAATGTATGGATTCCATGTAAGAAAACATTAACAAAAACATTTTTCTTTTCGATAAATAATAAAGAGGTGAAAATAAAAAGAAACTTATAATAATACATAATAATAAAAAAAAACTTATAATATTATAAGAATAGAAATTTTTTTTTATAAAATACTTATAACAAATGATTCCATGAAATCGAGAGCTTGGTTTTGTCGAAAGGTGTTAGAAATCATTATGTGTTATTTCCCATATATTTCTAATGACGATGACAACATCTGTCTATTGTCAACCACTGTCATTGCTCTTCTGGTTGTATTGGCCATAGAAGGATTGGCTTTGACTGCCGGATTTATCAGTACGATCGGAAAATTTCTCTCTAAGAAATTATCCGTGAAGGCCAAGAAACATTACAACATCAGCGTTTTGGCTGATGCAAAGATCAATTCTGTGTCAGATAAGATCTCTATGGCATTGAAAGATGGTACAATTTCAGATGGTGAATTTGTCGACATATTGAATGAAAAACAAAAATACAAAGTCATGAAAGTGAAGATAAGAGTCAAGAGTCATCAGATTCTCAAGAAAGAATTGAAGGATTCTCTCATGGAAAAAGGTAGGGAAGAAGCGAGACAATCGTTTCATAAATTATTGGATCCCAAAAAGATTCCAGAAGCAATCGATTGAAAAATGTATATATAAAAGAAGAAGAAAAATTATATATAAATTAAAAAAAAATAAATAATTAAAATATATATATACAAAAAAAAAACAAACAAAAAAACAAAAATGTATTGTATCAAATGCAAGAGAGTCACCAATATGATTAACGTTAAAAAAGTACTGACAAAAATAAAAGTCCCATGCTTCGCGGAATGTGTAAAATGTGTGGTTCGACAAAAACACAATTCGTCAAACGTGGTGCTGGTTTGACGAATAAATTGATTAATAATCTACCCATTGAAATGCATCTGCCAGGACATCAATTCATGGGACCTGGCACGAAATTAAATAAGAGACTGAATCGAGATTTGACACCTAAATCTTGGAGCAAACCCATCAATAGGGTGAATTCGGCCACTTACTCTCACAAACTGTGCTACGCTAAACATCCCAACATCGAGAATCGCAATCGAATCTGAGATAAAAACATGTTGACGATGTTGAAAAATATACCAAATCCCACTAGGAGAGAGAGACTCGAACATTCGTTGGTCGGTAAAGTGATCGGTACCAAACGTCGATTCAGTTGGGGTCATAAAAAAAAAATGTCCAGAAAACTTTATTAACAACTGCATTGGAGAACGAACTACACAAGCCCGTCACACGTAAATTTAGAAGGAGAAGGGTATTCATAAAGGGTCTGGATCAGATTTGGTTGGCCGATCTGGTCGACATGAAATTGCATTCAAAACAGAACAAGGGCATTAAATACATACTGATGGTCATCGACGTCTTTTTAAAATACAGATGGATGAGACCTCTGAAAAATAAATCGGGACCTTGCCTGGATGATTCTCTGGAAAGCATATCTGCATCGTTTTCTCGAAAACCAGATAAATTGTGGGTGGACAAAGGGAAGGAATTTTACAACAGTCACGTTCATCCATTGGACGACCTCTATTCTGTCGAAAATGAAGGGAAAGCTAACGTGATTGAACATTGGAATAGAGCCCTGAAGGACAAATGGACAAGTATTTCACGGCTAATAACACCAAAAAATATATCGATGTTCTAGACGAACTGGTTGAAGATTACAACAACACACGACATAGATCGATCAAGATGACTCCCATGGAAGCTATCCTCGAAATGAAAAATGCATCTTTGCTAATCTCTATCCCAAAAGGATCAAGATCAAGAAGGAGTCCAAATCACCGAAATTTGCAGTCGGTGATCAAGTGAGAATCACTTCTTATAAGTCACTCTTCGCAAAAGGTTACACTCCTCGATGGACCAAAGAAATCTTTAAGATCGTTAGAATATTTTACATGGATCCGGTGACTTACAAAAAAGAATTGTCAGAGGATGATGAAGATGACAGCAGTGAAATCATCGGAACATTTTATGAACAAGAATTGCAGAAGACAACATTTTGAAGAACCTACCCTTCACTTTTATTTTTCTTTCATATATATAATTAAAAGGAGAAAAAAATAATCAATAAAATTAATAATTAAAAGAAAAAAAATTAATAATAAAAAAGTGAATTAACACACACAGACAACACAAAACAAACATGACAAATAAGAAATAACTGAAGGTTTATTGAGAGACGGAAGCATTCAAGAATATGAAGTTCACGAGTACGTACCAGTGAATGGAACCAGTCTAAACAATGCCAGTGAAATAAGAATCAACGTCGAAACTCAAGATCTGCTTGTTCAACCCAGCGAAAGTTACATAGTGATACAGGGGCATCTCACTGAGGAAGACGGAAGCGATTATGCCGATGATGATGTGTTCACTCTAGCCAATAATGGTATGATGCATCTGTTCAGTAATATAAAATACATGCTCTCAGGACAAGAGATAGAATCCATGTTTCATCCCGAACAATCCACCACATAGACTCTTGACGTATCCAGACGATTTTTCGAAATCTAAAGGACTCAATCAATTGTGGGTGAAAGACACCATTGCCAACATGAGTGCAGCCAATACTGGTGCCACCCTGAGATTCGACTACGTCGTCAAGACATCAAGACCTAAAGGAACATTTTCTTTCAGGATACCTCTGAAACACATATTCGGATTCGTGGAAGATTACAATAAGATTCTCTACGGATTCAAACACAACCTGATGTTGATTCAAAAAGGAAACAATGAAGCCATCATGAGACCCACTGCAACCGATGCGGGTAAAATACATCTGACCAAGATATCTTGGTTCGTTCCACATGTATTGCCTTCAGTCATGGAGAAAGTATGTCTCTACAAGATCATAGAATTGAAGAACAAATTACCGGTGGGATTTAGAATGAGACAGTGTGACACAGCTAGTATTCCACTGTCTAGTAATCACTTCGATTTGAGATTGACCGTGAAATCTGCTTCGGAAAGAGCGTGATTCATCGTAGTGGCATTTCAAACTGATAGGGATTGGTCTCAGAAGAAAAATCCTTCCCTATTCGATCATTGTAACTTGAGAAACATGCAGGTATTTCTAAATGGCACGAGATAACCAGCCATCAATTACAATGCCTCTTTTGATAAGAACAATTTCTTTCAGACTATACGGTGATGCCGAGGATTTCAGAAAGAAATATCATCAACTCGATGAATTGATGGGTAATCCTAACATCACTCCTACCAACTACAAATCGATGTATCCATTTTTTGTATTCGAGCGAGTGAGCGACTCGACAGTAGCATCTTGGACATTCAGATCAAGATGCAATTCGATAAGAATGTGCCAAGGAGAACCAAGGCTTTTGCCTTGGTCCTGTCTGATAGAGAGTTAGAATTCGAATCAGATGGACAAAAATGTCCATTGTTCGATGATATAATATATATAAAATACAAATTAAAATAACCCCCCAAAAATATCGATAAAATATAAAAAAAAAATAATAAAAACCCCCTAAAAATGAATTATCAAGATAGAGAATGTTTGAGAGAAAATCGAAAGCATTTGGTAGATAACATAGATGAGAGCAATTTATTAAATATATTAGCTCGATTGGAAATGACAACACCCGTAATATTGACTTTGGAAATGGTAGAACGAATTAAAAAACAGGGAACAACCACGAAAGATTGCGTCAGACATTTACTAGATATATTAGCGTATAGAGGAGAAACAGCTTTTGAAGAATTTATTATTGCTATGTTGAATCTTGGTTTAGACATGGACGAGTGTTTTAAGAATGTTAACCCAAAACAAATAACAATTTATGCAAGTCCGGAATGTCAAACCAAAACAAAATAAAAAGTAATAAAAAAAATATAATTGGATTTTGAGAGAGAGAATAAATCAATGTCTCAAAATCCAATTATATTTTTTTGGAGTTGTCTCCCCTACAACACAAAAATTTTTTTGTACTCACTGTTTGTTCAGAGGATTCAGTTCTACCAAAAGAGAGACAACTGACGTGGCAGCTTGGGGATTATTGGTTTTCGTCTTGAAATTGATCCTATCCCCCATCTGCACCTTGAGAGGCATACCAAAGACGCTAGTGTTCGAATGTTGCTCCTTCATCTTTTCGACTCTGTACCTCTTCTAACATTCCACACCGTTCACCACGAGATTGACAATTGCTTTTTCGCTAAAGTCCGTAGAAGTCAGACTCATTCCAATGATATCGCCTCCCACAGGCATGGGATATCCTATCAGACTGTGCAACCGTCCATTACTTCCATTTCCGAAGGACCATTCGACTTTTTCCGCATCTAACGCACCACTCTCCTCAGCGTAGATGGTGATCAATTGTCTGGCGTATGTTATCTTTTCCACGACGGAGATTATATTGCAAGCATCTGTCATGTGAATGGGATCTGGTAGATTCGTGAGTGCGTACCCTACCATGTCCACTTTACCTTCCATGATATCACATTTTCTCCAATCCGTATTTTCGTCCAAGTACTTTCTACTGACTGCGCTGGAATCGTATTCCGGTTCGTCATTGTTTCTGAATAGATTGTGACCAGCCATGTTGATACCATCTTCCATGGTTCCTCCAGATTTTTTGTTCAGATACAATTCATCGACTTGAGATTCCAGATAGGATTGAGAATCCAGTAGGGCAGAATCCACATAGCCTTTGTTGACTGCCGTTGAGTCTTTGTCTGCATTGGTGATCTGGGATAGATTCAATATATTGTTGAATCCCGCATCCAGATCTGATTTCATTTCCAGCTCATCGACATTATTCTTTCTCAGTTCCAAGTCTACGTATTGTTTAGTTGCTGCATCGTTGGGATTCGTGGGAACAGACACATTGATTATCTTGTTAGAATTCACGTTCACTTCAGCCTGCATCACTTTAGGGACGTAACAATCTCTCAGATGTTTACTGAATCTTGCCTGAGAGTCATCCACATATCTTTTAGTGGCGGCATCGCTCGAATCTCTAGGATCTGCTACAATCACCATTCGTTTATATTTCAAGTCGAGATCATCCATCATGGTTTTATCCATGCAATTATCTCTCATCACCTGCCGAAAATTTTCATCTCCTCTATTGACATATTTTTTAGTAATGGCATCCGACTGAACGATCGGTTCGGGAAGATTGTAGATTTTCTTATTGTTTAAATTTAAAGGTTCTTGTCGAGGTTCGTATCTCCAAATGAATTGTTCATCTAAGTTGGCAATGTCACCAACAATTTCGACTGTGGTTCTTCTTTTCTTTCTAGAGGAACCTTCGTTATTGTCAGCGCGATCGAATTTATCGACTGTCATGTTTTTTTTTTGTTTTTTTTTTATTATTTAAAATTATATATTTTTTTATTATTTTAATTAATGCAACCTAATTTTTTTTTATTTATATATCTCTCTCTATATATATATCCAAAAAAAATGTTCTTTAATGTAAATCGTTGAGAATATCTTGAAAGTGATCTCCTTCTGACCATCTCTTGAGAATGTAGAGGCATAGGTGACCAGAAAACACTCGATCCAGCGCTTGCACTCGTTCGGTATTGTAAATAACTGATGTTAAATAGTTTGTTATTTCTATTGGTGGTGAGATTCTGTAGCTATCGAAATAATAATTTTATTCCAATTTGAAAACCACGTAACCCAATGCGTACCCTCACCTGCGATATCATCCAGATTTAAAATTCCACATTCCAAATCGTTGTCTTTTTTTCTCGGCAAGGCATCTCTAGAAAACACAACTTGTAAATGTTTGATTTTTAAATCTTTTGCCACTTTCGACAGATAAATGTTGGATAGGGGTTCGTTGGGTAAGACAACAACTTCTACAGATATGTGTTTTATTTTCTTATTATTCATAATATGTTTTGTTTTTATTTTGTTTTTTATTTATTTTTTTTTTTCTATTTTTTTTAATTTATAAACTCGAGAGTTTTTTTAAACTTATGACATTTCGATGTCTTCAGCCGTACTCCATTCATCATCCTCTTGATTTTGTTAAAATAACGCAGAATAATGTCCGAGTGCAAAAGTGTGTATTTTATCCTCGCATATAATTCTCTTATCGTCGTCAGCCATCAATGCAATATTATTGATTTCTTTGGTGTATATCTCATGCATTTCGCTTTGAATCACAGCCATCTTTTTGAAAATTTTTGAAAAGACAGTCTTTATACTCTTTGAATGTGATGCTTTTATTCGTTACACACACTTGAATGCCTTTACATCTCTTGATCTCTTCACCATCGATGAGATAAGTGTACAATTTAGGTCTCAAACCCACGAATTCGGTGATTTGTCTTCCACCGCTCTCGTCTTTAAATTTACCCAACACCTTTTTATTGACACCCTTTGGAATCTTAGATGGGTGACCGTCGGGATAATTACTCATGTCGAACCCTTCATTCCTGTCTGAGGCTATGTCCTCATAGATGTCCCTAGTCTCTATTTCATAAGCTAGACTGTCTGTGTCGCTGAACAATAGTTTAGCTTTTGAATTGAATTTTGCTTTGATGCATAGTGAAACTCATACGTCAACTGCTTACTAATGTCTAAGATGATCGGTCTGAGATAACAGGGTTTATCGAACCTTAGATGCATCTTTTGCATGTGCACGGCCACTAGATTTTCATTGAATATGGTTCTATATTGACAACTGGGTTTCGCGATTAATTTTCTAGACTTCTCTTCAGACATGATGAGTTGAACGTTAGTTTTATTCCTAATGTTTTCCATAGATTTCCCAAACACGCAATTGTTCACGAGTTTGAAGAAATCTTTTTCGAAGTCGCTCTCAGCCTGCATTCTTAAATTCATGTTGAGATCGATGTATTTTTTCATCCAAGGTACTTCGTCAAATTGAATGATTTGATGCACGTTGATCAATTTCATCCCACGATCGATGTAATGTTTCAGCTTTTCACAGTAGACCACATACTTGCAGTTGTGATTTAAAATATGAATGAGTTTTTTGATGCCGTTCACTTCTATTCATTCAGGAGCTAGCGGATAATTATTGTGTAAATCATGTAAAGTTTCCGGATAGTCCAAATAAACCTCTAGAATACAAGGATAGTCTCTCCAGAGGATAGACTACTCCTTTTCTATCGTCTCCCTCGTATCCCAAAACGTTCATGGCCATGGTGAGATTTAGCTTTTCAAAATCTCCGATGTCTTTCAACCGCGTCGGGAAAGACATTCCCGTCCAATTGAGATTTTTACAAGTCTCTGAGTACTTGGAAACTCTCTGAGCATGCTTCTCTATGGGATACAAGGCCGATGTGATCACCCATTTGAAACACTCATTATCATCTTTATTTTTCACATTGATTACGGCTTGTTTTTTAAATATGAAATAAGGTAATTTTTCGTAGGAAGATGCTTTCAAAGGATCTTGTCTATCCACGTGAACCTCGAGATTCAATATCCTCTCGAACGTCCAGTTACTTCCCTTGTTTTGAAAAGTAGCCATAGATTCCATCATCTTGTCTTTCATTACTTTATAAACGTCAATGTGACCAGGCTTCACATAAAAAGTTTTAAACCATCCTTTGATGGCTTCATCTCGTTCTATTAAAATCAATGGTGACTTCAATGCTTCGATCACGATATCTGTTATAACATCAAGACCCTTTTTTTCTTTCCCCACTCTCTTGATTGCATCCATCGTTTTCTTTTCTAATGAATCGTCATCTCAAACCACGTTGCTTTTCATTTTTTTTTATTATTCTCTTTCGAAACCTTCTGTCGCTCTACCATTTCATGGTCTTCTTCTTAGTTTCCTCTACCTTTGTTTGTTGACGTTATTTTGTCATTGCTATCTTCTCATCTTTTTTGTTTGTGATTCGAGTTGTTTTTGTCACTACTGCAGATCTTTCATCCATTCCCTTTCCGTCGAGCAAATGACTTATGCATTTGTCTTTTTTCATGTATTTGACACCTTTCAATTTCAACAACTGATGCACTTTGGCTTGTAATTTCACTAGTGATAGATCACAAGTCTCCCAGCGAATGGCTTCAATCAATCGTTCTTTGGTTTTGTAACCATTATAATTTTTAATTCCTAGATTTATACAGTACTTTTTTAACTCAGATTTGGTAGAAAAATATAATTTTTTTTCCATGATATACTTTTTGGTTTTTGGCATTTTTTTTTATTGAATATATAATATTTATTTTAATTTTCCCAAAAAAATTTTGTGAATTGTTAAACTTCTTTTTATTATATATATATATTTTTTTTTTGTTTGTTTTTTTCCTTCAATGACAAAAAAAAAATAGAAAAAAAACAGAAAAAAAAACGAGTACTACTTCATGATAAATACTTTAATAAGCTTTTCGAATTGAGATTTAAAATCTATCTATAATGAACTAACTCACTTTTTTACCATATTTTCGTGTTCGTTATGGGCATGTTAACTTTAAAGCTATCATTTTCCCGAGAGCTATCCTTTCGCCAATGAAAATCCATTGGAAAACTAGATTCTCACTCTCGAACATTTCTTCTTCACCAGTGACCAGATTCAATTCGTCGACCACTTCTTTAGAGATGTTCAAATATATATTATTACTCCATAGATGAGAGACAGATCTTCTGGATCGAATTTTTTTATATTTTTCTTGAGAATCGTTAATAGATCATCTTGACAATCGTACATTAAATCCTCGGCAGTCTCATTCAATTTCAAAGGCAATGTATATTTCTAGCATTAATCTCTCAATCCAGTCATCTTCACATCCTTCAATTCCATGGCGTCGTGCGATTGTAGTCTATAAATTTTATTACTGTATTTTGAAAATATCTCGACTCTCTTCAATTTTAATACGGATTGTTTAGGTATTGACGATGTCATGACTGATTATTTTTTTATGATAATAATTATTAATTGTAAAAAATATTTTTTTATTTTTTTTTTATACTTCTTATTATATATGTAAAACATACCTTTTTTTAACAACTTTTTTTCTTCAATGACAAAATTTTGTGAGTGTATTTTTTTTAATGATAATAATTGTTAGTTGTAAATTTTTTTTTTTTTTTCTACTTCTTATTATATATATAAAAAATAACAACTTTTTTTTTAACAAGTTTTATTCATTAATAATGAAATTATGTGAGTGTATTTTCCTTAATGATAATAATCGTTAATAGTAGAAATATTTTTTTGTTTTCTTTTCTACTTCTTATTATTAAAATATTTTTTATGAAAAATCTTTTTTGTGATTTTCAATAATTATTTTGTGAATTGTTAAACTTTTTATGATAATAATTATTAATTGTATAAATTTATTTTTTCTACTTCATATTATATTTGTAAAAAAATAACAACTTTTTTCAGTTTTTTTTTCTTTAATGACAAAAACGGTTATTAAATTTTATGATGAAAATAGAATGAAGCTGATGCTGATTGATTGATAATTCTGTTATTTCGTTGGTCAAAACAATTTTTGATCAACCATCTCACAACTCGTAATATCTACACAATTGTGGACCGGAGTGGGCCCACCTCACACGTTTTAGACTCCGCGAGCTATCTCTCTCTCCTTGCCAAAAACCTCTCTACATCATCGATGGCTGATTCGGGCCCACCGATAAATTCGGCGCTCGATTCGGTCTCCGTTTTTTTCCGTGGGAATCGACGGTGGATCGCTAGTCTTCCATCTGCGCTGGTGGTGTTTTTTTTTGGCAGTATTCTGTCGAAAAAATTCACCTAAATGGCGGTTTGTGTTACCTCTGCAAAAAGGTGAGTGTTTTCCCGAGAACGGTCATGTCAGATTTTACGAGCCCACCAAAAAGTGAATTTTTAAGAGAGGGAATTTTATAGAGTTGTTAAAATTCCGTGAAATTTTTTAGCCAGCCCAATGTTGACCGTTAGAGAAATTGAACGTCGAACCCACGACACCTCATCTACCATCACCCACTGTAAGAATCAGGAAAAAGTGATGATGTGAATGTGGACGTGTCACATCAAATAAATCCATACAATTTGATCGTAATGAATGCGATTTGCTAAAAAAAACTATGTTTTTGATGAGGTGTGATCGAGACAAAAAATTTAGTGGGCTCGAAACAGCCATTCCACCCTACTAACCACCGAGCAATGACAAGCAGCTGTCAGCTCGTCAACATCGCATCTCTGAAATCTGCACCATGGCACAGGCAGGGTTAGATTGATTGAAGACATGTGCACCATCGACGTGCAGTACGGCTTAGTACACAGCGTCACCATACCCCCTGCTGTTGAATTACAATTTTTCTGAAATCCCTTCACTTTCCAGGTTCATTGCGAAAGTGACTCATTTTGTGAATCATTCTATGAGGCATATGAGGCAACTCAACTATGGGTAAATAGGAAGTGAAGTCGAGTTATATGCCCTTTAGTACAAAGTAATATTGAGTGTTTACGGGATTTAACCCTACACTTTTTCTTTCAACTTCTGGAAATGTTTAAGGTCAACTTTAAATCTAATACACATGGCCTAGTTAGAGGTTCGTTAAGGTATTAACTATTACGTAAACTTGATTCAAGGAAGAATCTTTTAGTAAGTCGATAGTGAAAGCTAAAATGCTAGATGATTGCATTGTTCATTAGTTTGGAAGTTTTTGTTACAGTAGTAACACTCGGTAGTGACCAGAAAGGATGTTTTCCTAAGAAGCGAAATAAGATATTGTAGCCTGTTTATTTAAATAAAGTAGGTAGTACATAGTGTGTTGGTGTGTCAATTTTCTATTGGCAATTGACATTGACGTATGTGGAACCTTATCTATTAAACAGTAATCACGACGTGTAGGAGTTTGTAAATATTTGTATATTTCTCTTTCAAGTTATGCTCCCGGGGTTTTGGATAATGATAATGATAGGTGGTTTGTCTTCAGTAGTCTGGGTGCTATTTCAATATTACGTAGATAATATTTGTGGATATCATTGCGATACATCAGTTAGCTCTGGCAAAAACTGAAGCTGTCACTGATATGTCAAATTGAACTAACCACGGAGGTCTACATTTGGAGTGTCTTATATAGGGCAAGTAATTTACAGTGGAAGAAATATATAGCAATCCTGATTCTTGTTGTTTTGTGGGTAGTTGCCAACCTCTCGTTCGTTTACTAAAATGTAAAAACTTTCTTGAATTATTGAGTGGAAGGGAACAGAATCAAGAGCAATAGAATAATAATGATTTATTAGGCATTGAGGACAACTCAACTAGATAGAATTTTGAATACATACATACTGATATAGTGTACACAGAAATATATATACACAGACTAATTAAAACATTAATTTCACAAAATGGTGTCATTCTAAGATGATACATAGTTCTATATGGATGCAAGGCTATGAGGGTTCTGTATATTTGAAGGCATATTTTCAGGAAATAAATCGCTCATAATCTGGCTTAAACTGTCCGATAATTTACGTTCGGGCAATTAAAATGAAATGAATCTACAAAATTCGGTTGAATGACACTCGTCACCAATAGAGATGATATGAATCTTTCATTAAAATGCAAACTCGTGCAAACTGAATAGTATTAATTTTGAGTTATTAGAAACTGAGGTTCAAGATCACTTCCAGCAACTATGTCTATGTCATGACCAGAACTAAAAAGTCAACAATGTAAGTGTAATTAGCCTGAAAATCATTATGTCTACAGGATTGTCAGGGCTGCCAAGCCGAAGGCTCCAAAAAGAAGAGAGAGAGGTATAAAACAATGAACTCACAACACCATCAAATATTCCTTTGAAGGCTCTGGAAGTTGGAGGAGACCCATTCATATCTCTCATTCTAACAGAAAGCCCACAATTGGAGACCAACTGTGTAAGCGTGAAAAGGACTATCTGAAAGTAAAGAAAGAGCGTTGTTATACACAATAGACATATGAACAGGGCTCGATAAATTGAAAATGCGATCAGTAATTTACTAAACACCTTAGAAAATTGATCAGCAGTTAATTCACAAAGCACTTCTCACTGATATTTTTGAAGAGCAAAATTTGAAATTGGAAAGTGAAATGCTATTCCAATCCAGCGAGCCCCGCACATGAATGAAATATACATCATTTAAGGTGATTAATTACTTGAATCAAAAAAGATCTTAAACGGCGAGTGCCTTCAAGATTCAAATGCAAACCATCCTTGGGAGCAAAAAGCTCACCATTAGGTTTCCCATAATGTAAACAGGGGCGATATGACTTGAAAAACATAATGTTTCTACTGACACAAAGATTTTTCAGTTTGTTGTCAATTTCTATGACCTTGCCTCCTTAGGAATCAAAAGCTACAGGGCGAGGCAAAATGGAAGAGAAAATGAACTGTGCACTGGAATTAGATTTAGTTAAAGTTAATAAATTGTTATATCCAGCTAAAATTTGAACTACTGTCTTTTGTTGAACATCATTTGTTCCAATATGGAAAATAACATGAGAATACTTGGACAGATTAAGCTGACCAGATTTGATAAGGTATGTGATTCCACCAATGTTGTAATCGGGGAAAGACTTCACCTCTGTATCATATATGTTTGAAACATACTTGCATATGGAGTCAGAAATGTTGATAACTCGTCTATGTCTCTTAGCTGAAAAACAAAAGAAAGAGAGATTCAGTCTAAACCACTGTTAGAAGTTAAGATTAAATCTCTCATTCTTTGCAATAAAAAATTTGTCTTTTAAGGTATAATGTAAGTAACTTTTGTATGCATCGCTTGCCCAATCTCCCATATATTGAATGAGTTCACCCGGTACATTAGCCTGAAATGCCCAAGAAGCACCTCCACGTCTGAAACTATGAGAAGAATATAAATTTGGATTTTGACCAGTTAGTCTGATCATATGTTTCAGAAAATATTGGAGCGAGGAATAAGTGAGAGGTTTAGCCTTGTCTGAAACCTTTGACATAAAGACTGGATCAGAAGATGTGCCGGGTACTAGAGTAAGAATTTTTTTTGTAAGTGGTGACCGGACATAAAGGAGAATTGTTGGGAATGGCTAAAATCGGAATTTCAAAACAATTTGTCCAAAATGAATAGTTTTAGACCACTTGATAACCACTAAAAGTAATTCTTCTGAAACTAAGATATCATTTCTAAGTAAAAGATGATTCGAATCAAATGAAGTACTAGAAGAGGGTACCAAATTGGATTTTCGTATCATAAGAAGAACGGCTAGAAGAAATAATGTCCAAAAAGAAACATGATTACAATTATCTTGTTGAATGTGAGGGAAAATTTCCAACAGTATGGAAAGAGTATGGTAACGCCTGTTCAACACAATGTTTTTTCAATCTACGTATACCACGAAAAATAAATGCAAGTTCGAAAACATCAAATGAAGTGGTAATAAGATTTAAAAGCAAATGTAACATTTTAACCCCCTGTAAATAATTCTTAATTGAAGAAGGTGATGTAAATGATCAACTCAGAAATTGTTTGTGGTATTAGAAGTTTTCTAATGAAGCTGGAAAGGCAATTAAATTAAAGTATGTACAGAATAACAGAAATGCTCTCCACTGTCTCCTGAAATTGTCATAGGTTCCTGAAGCAAAGGCATTAGAAATTGTGAATTGAACCTCCTTCTTTAGAGAATTAAACTCCAATTCTGCAAGAAAGAAAATATTAGCAGTGATGATCAAACTTGAACAAATTAAAAGAGATAAAAATCTTCATATATATCGTTATGTCCAAACAATTCAAAAAACTTGACTGAATTTTCATAATTTTCATCCCATCTAGAGAGATAATCTGTCAATCGGTTATCAGACCCTCAAATGTGCTTAGCTTTAAATTCAAATTCAAATACTGCTGCTAAGAAACAAATTTCTCTCAAACAAGATTGCAAAAATGAATTCCTAGTAGATCCGCTGTTAATAACAGAAACTGAGAAAACATTGTCACAATTAATCCAAACTCTTTGACTTTTCAACATGGGAATCCACAATTTGAGAGAAACCACAATGACCAAAAGTTCTAATTCATTTATGTGTAGACCCCTCTCTGATATAATTCCTGGAAACAGAAAGTAAAAAGTGACGCCCAAATACTCCACCACAGCCATGAAGTGAAGCATCACAGGAAATAATTTCATCAGGAGAAGACCAAGGATCAAACATCATAATTGAAATACCATTGAAGACTGGGAGAAATTCCTGCCACCAGAATAAATCCAATTTGCCAAATACCGGAATGTCATGAAGAATGTGGATGTTGGAAATAAACATCAATCAAAAGCTCAAGTTGCGACTATTCGCTATCAAATTGATCTCAAAATTGACAAGTAATCTCGAAATATGAGAGGTGTTCGATTGCTCATTCGTCCAATCAAAACACGATTGATCCGATACAGGAATTGACTGGTGAACTCAGGGTCACCAGTCAAGTCGACCACCGGAACAAGCGTTCCTCGCCAATCAGTCAACAATTATGCAATCTGAGATTCAAGAATCCCAAATATAGAATATGCTAGTGTAAAATAGTTGGTTGTTGGAAATTGTGTTCTCCGTGGATAGCCCAAAATATAATTTCCAAATTGGCCATTAAATTTAAAAAACGGGGCACAATTGTGAGGAGTCTATATATATCAAAAGGCTGAATACAGCTACTTATTCTGCTCGAATATTGATATGTCCCATTGATAGTAATATATGGTTGATAGTGGAAGAGCCGAGGAGCTATCACATGTGTTAGATTAGTGGAAACCACGTGGCCTTGTTGACCTTTAGAACGTTACAATTAAATTTTGAATAGTTTTCGAATTATTGGCGGAATTGTAAAACCCAGAGAAATAATTTTATTCAGAATTTTATCTACAGCAGTTGTATTCTGGATATTTCCCCTATCTTATTGGAAAATTAACCAATATATCCAGTATTTCGTAGTTTGGAATTTCTGTAAAACTATAAAACAGAGGAAGCAATTAGTATTTCTGTTATTGCTGTACAATTAATTTGTTTGCTCCTCCCAGTACAAATTGAATGTCTGTTTAATATTAATGGAGTGTACACCATCACAAGAAACAGGCAACGGAGTAGGGCGATGTAGAAAAGAAGTGTGTCAGAAAAGAATTTGTGATTCTGCTGACGAAATTTTGCAATGCCTTTCGGTGCTAGCGGAGAGAGCAAAATCTGATGAACGTGTTGCAACAGATCCGAGATCAGTGGTGGCAATGGAAGAGAACTTCACTTCTCCAGAACAGAACGGCGTATGGTTTAGCATGCTGTGAAGAAGAAGGGGATTATCTTGTTATCGAATAGTGAAAAGAAATTGGAAACATTCCAGCAATGAACACCAGATGACTACTTCAGAAGAAGCAGAGAGACAAAATCAAGACTTTACATAATTTCTAAAAAGAGACAATAACTTAAACTATATAATAGTCGATAGAGGAATCATGTGTAATTTTGTAACACCTTGTTCATCTCCTTCATATCATCAATTTAAATTTTGCATATAATGTTTTCAGGGGAATTGGCTTGGTGAGCCGGGTCTCGTGATAATGGAGGATTTTTTTTTATGTGGAACGCCACATTTTAAATGAAAATTATAAGCTATTAAATATTTATTGGAAATCTATTTAACAACTGTTGTATGGTTCTAAAAATGTTAAACATTTTCTTTTTAAGGAGGGGGAAGTGTAACGGATTTGGTAACAGCAGTTGAAATATAATATACAATAGAAGTTCTAAATTACTCTGTTATAATTCGTCTGCTCATAGCAGAGGTGTAATTCTATTTTTGTTGGCTTCAAGTCATTTCCATGTTTAAAATGAATCGATGTACCTTAATGGTTCAGGCCGTAGTGCATTTTGCTGCTGTTTCATTTGTCGAGGTGAAAGCGAGGGATCAATCAGATTCCAGTATTTGAAATCTTTCCCCGTGAAATTATTCTTTATAAGAGCGGTCTCGCTCATAATTCGTCGTCCACTTTATGTTTGGGAAAAACTTTAATTAGCTGGCCAAACTTAACCATATACTAGCTTAGTATGGGGACACTTTGTAACCTGTAAAAAGGTTAACCGTAATGGGGACCGTCATTTTCGGACCCATTCAACTCGGCCCTGGCGAGAATCACCGTTTCTGGCACTAATTCTCTCCAGGTCCGTGTTCTGTGGGAAGCTTTCAAGTTAATAGACTTGCTGGGTTGAATTTTAACCCTCTTTTTGGTAAAAGTGTAGTGGACCCGTGGTTTTTGATCCGTCATTCATATTCGTGTCCATTTCATATCATACTATTTTTGGCTTCTTAATAAACCGCATATAAACTGGTTTTCTATTTTATTGTGAATTCATCCAGACCACAACACATGACTTAATGGTCATTCTACCTCTAGAGGTGAGTTATATTTTATCCATGGTTTGCTAGCTGACCCAGATCCTACGAATCTGAAGAGAAACAGGGAGATTTCGGCCAGGGTTATAGCCCCTGGGGAGTCGTTCACCCCACCCCAGTTACATAAGTCTTTAGATCACAGTTCTCGGATGATGGTTTTAATGCATGCATTTCCGCAGAACTGTATTTGAACCCAGAAAATATGTGATTTCGGGTGACGAGTGTAGTGGTCATTCTGAGTGTTGTGCGGAAAGCTTGTCGTTCATCAACAACGCAAGCACAGACGATGCATCTATTGTTTGTATTGAAAACAATGGAGTGAGCGATGCTCAGCGTATCTGTATAGATTCTAGTTGAAAAAAGATATATTAAGAGTGCAAAAAAATCAAAATAAATGTAAACAAAGTTTTTCTTTCCTGATATTCTTGGTAACATTCCGAATATCATATGTAGAAATAATTCCTGAAAACGATCTTGAGATATGGAAAAAGCAAAGATTTCGATCTACGAACAAATATTCTGCCTACACACAGGCGCACACAGTTCTCAAAAACCAGACTGACAAAACTGTTTCAGAATTCGCGTATCACATTTCGTTCGTTTGGTGTGTTGTCACATACATTTGGTGGGTAAACAACAATTGGTATTCGACGGCTTCCGTGCGATGTCTTACGATATCTCATTATCTCTGAGAAAGTGAAAGTGCGTACCATTGATCATATTGTGTACTTTGATGCATCAGAAAGAATCACAGATGATTTTCACTTATCATATTTATTTATTTAATGGAATTTAACGACACTTTCAACAGTCAGGGTCAGGTCACCTCGAGTCGGACAGTTTTATGGATTGGGAAGCCGGAATACCCGGAGATAACCACCGAGCAGCGGCGAGCAACTTTCAGACTCCCAACGAACTATCATCGCACAAGCAGGATTAGCATTGGTTGAATACAAGTGCAACATTGACGTGCAGTACGCCTTAGTACACAGCGCCACTGTGCCCCCCCCCCCCCCCCCCTGTGGACAGTCGGGATTAAGTGCCTTGCCCAAGAACACAAGGCAGTTACTCCTGGCGGGGATCGAACGTGGACCTCTCGATTTGAAGTCCAATGCCGTAACGATATTTTTGATTACGTTATTATTACTTACTAACATATAAGAGCAAATGATGTGGAAAGGGTCTGGATTATTGATTTTATGTAGTATATATATTATATGACGCAGCTAATGGGGTGAATGATGTCATCAGGCGTTACGGAGAGGGGTCATTCTTGACGCTATTGATTGATACCGTGTCAGTTGGCACCCATCACGCCACAAATCGATATTGGTGGCAGGAGTTATCGGAGGAAAATAGGCGGCGAAGTAGCATCCATGAAGGGATCTGCGCGTCGCTACCATAGCTATTCAGGAGTTCGTCTCCTACACCTTTGATGTACGATGCAAACAGTATTGTAACAAAAGTCACTTTAATAGAATTTTTTTCTTTTTTTTTTGGTTGTTTTCAACTATAAAATCTTAGGCTTAATGCCGATTCGAAAATTCAAAAGATGGGCTATAATTATAATATGTATTCATTTCTGATAGCTTTATTTGGATGTTTTCACCTCAGTGGAAATTATTGGCGTCCCTTATTTAAGTACTTACAGTTTTGAATTGCGAGACCGAAACCCGCTATTTTGGAACAGCTTTATTTGGCATATCGATAAGTAATACTTATATTGGGTGTTTATGGTAGAAAGGCAAATTGCCGCCATGCTGTCACTATTCAGATAGCTTTTTTTCTAAATTGTTCCGATAAATGTGTTGCATGTTGTACGGGTAATCAGCATTGTTCGATTGCATGAAGTGTAATCGCTTACATATGAAAATGCGCACAGATGTCTTTCGTGGATACTGATTTAATTGTCGTCTGAACGTGATAAATTACGAAAGTTATACTCGATACGAGATAGAAAGTCAGGAAGCACTTGTCAAAGGTTGGTGTTAGAGAATCGTTCACTTGATTAAAATGCCATAAAAAAGGTGGGTCCAGAACATGGTAAATCTGGGTCCAGAACATGATAAATCGGTTCGACCGATTCTGCAGTGTGACCTCGAGCACTGACGAGGTCGCGTGCCCTTGCTGCCACTACAGATAAGGAATTTTCCATAAAAACACCCACCTGGAACTGTCTTAGCGATTTTGTCGATTTGTGAATTTCTGTTCAGGCGTTCACAGCTCCTGCCTTCACAGGGCCCATTAACACAGCATTTATTAAGTCTTGGGCACGTTTGGTGAGCATTCAGTTGTGACAGAAAATACTTTTATTTCTGTGGCATTTAATTTACTAAACTTCTTAGAATGTGGACTGGATGATCCCTGTGATGTGCAGAGGGCCGCAGGCATTTTATATCTGCTGCTATTCTGTGCCTACAGGTATTCTGCAGCCTACAGCTGCTGCTTATTTTTATGCGCTCTTTCCAGTAAATTGTACTGAAAGTATTTTTCAAATTATATCTGATGAGTACTTTCACTTAAAAAGTTGTGATTCAACTGGGAGTGATAATTTTTCATCTAAAATAATTTGCATTTTTATGAGCTCTTTCCAGTAAAGTGTACTGGAAATATTTTTCAAATTATATCTGATGAGTTCTTTCATTTAAAAGTTGTGATTCGACAAGAGTGGTAATTTTTCATCTGAAATAATTTGCATTTATATAAGCTTTTTCCAGTCAAGTGTACTAAAGTATTTTTTCAAATTATATGTGATGAGTTCTTTCACTTAAAAGTTGTGTTTCGACTAAGAGTGATAATTTTCAGCTAAGATAATTTGCATTTTTGTGAACACTTTCCAGTAAAGTATATTGAAAGTATTTTTCAAGTTATATCTGATGAGTCCTCGTTTACTAAAAAGTTGTGATTCGACTAAGAGTGATAATGTTTCATCTAAAGTAATTTGAATTAGTTAAGAGCTCTTTCCAGGGAAGTGTAACATGTGTATGTTTCATATTAAATGTGATGTGTTCTTTCACTTAATTGTTGTGATTCAACTAGAGTGATTATTGTGAGAGATTGTATTTCTGTTGATTGTACCTTGAGGCTGAATATTAGAATATTAGGAAAAAAGGAAAGTAATCTTGTATTTGTTGCTTAGAGGTTTTTACTTGTGGGGAAAATACAGGCAGAAATAATTTTATTGTCTGATAAGCTGGTTCAGACCAAATTCTGGAAGTCCTTCTGAGATTGTTGCTTTGGAAGAAGTGAGAAGTTGTAAAACTTTTTACTTGGGAGTATGGTGATAATTGATGCCTACGGCAAGAGTATATTAGCCTATTCAGGAATTCGTTTAAGTGAGACCCACTGAATTAGTTGACGAGTTGAAACGTGAAGGTAGCTGTACAAGAGTTGTACTTGATGGTTAGAGAAAGAAGATGATGTACCCTAAAATTCTTTAATGTACAAACATTAGTTGTCTGTAGGAATAAATAATTGTTATTATAAATTGAGTTGTTTATTCATTAGGTTGCCTTACTGCTTGTGGTATCCTTAAGGGTAAGTTTTAGAAGGAAGTTAGCTCAGATTGTCTGTGGCCATGGTAGAGCCCGGATTAGTTGATCTGTGTTGCTAGATCATTGGCACAGGAAGTCTTAGTAACTTATAGATATTGTAATTTGTAACTTGTATGTTTGCCCACAACATAAAGTGGACTGGTGTCGCTATCCTGACAAATAGAGGTGTTGATTGCCCACGGGATTGAGGTAATCATACCCCACCTATAGCGTGAAGGTGCCCCTCCCTCTCCTTTCGTGGTTTTTGTAGACAACTGGATAGATAGCAGGTGTGTTGGGAGATAGGGAGTGCTTTCCCGTTACAGTATGAATGAAAGGATACACCACTGCTTTAGACCTACCTCCATAGGCTTTCTCTTTTTGCAATTAGGACACAATGAAATTTGTTGTTATATTACCCAGACTTAGTTCCCTTTGTACATCTTTTCCAATGCTTTCAAAATTCCCTGTGTTTCGAATATCATTCGGTTGATATCGCCCTTTCTGATTGCTGAGTTGAACTGGGTGCAAGTGACAATCTACTTAAATATGACATTGCACGTACGCGTTGCCGTTAAATGTGCAATTTGCGCATAACTTCATTTTCAAGTTCATTTCAAACTGATGATTTTGTATAACAGGAGTCGGGAGCGCGGTGGCTCAGTAGGTAGAGGTGCAGGCTGCAAGCCGAGAGGTCCTCGGTTCGAATCCCACCTGCGGCAACCGCGTTGTGTCCTTGGGCAAGACACTTCATTCCATTGCCCGCGTGGGGGCACGATGACGCCGTGTACTAAGGTGTACTGCACGTCGATGGTACGCATGTCTTCAACCAATCTAACCCTGCCTGTGCTACAGTGTGGAGTTACGATGTTGGGGAGCTGGCAGCTGCTCGTCGTTGCTCGGTGGTTCTCTCCGGGTACTCCGGCTTCCTCCGCCCGTAAAACTGTTACGGTCCTGATTAGCCACTGTGCATAAATATGTGACCTTAAACGTCAATAAATAATAAATATATAACAGGAGTCAGTTTAATTATTTACCCACACGCCTTGGCTTGTGTGTTAAATAATTGATGCTACAAGTGGAATACAAAATGTTTTTTGAAACAATATACATTTATTTATATATTTATTTTATAGCAGAAAAAAATCAAAACTCAAAGATTATACAAACTTTTTTCGTGTTACACCCACATGAAGTTTATTACCCCACTATGGGAATAAAGCAGAACTTTATATCAGACATGTTATCTACGCAGTAGGTTAGATGTCTATTCATGGGATAAAGAGGTTTTATCAACAAAACAACAAACATTTTAGATTTGTTGGGTATCAACCAGTTTGCATACCCTTCAACGATTATATGTATTTTATGAATAATGATTTATTTAACCAAGAGTGCCTTGTTATTTGTTGAATTTTGTGACTGCAACATGGGAACTCTTTTCTGCTAAAATGGTATTTGACACCAGGGTGTATATGGGTTATTGGAAGATACAACGCTTGGTTTTCGAAAACAAACCAAAACGTTCTTTTATTTGGATTTTCCTGAAAGGAAAATCTATTTGTTATTGCCAAGATTATTATTCTTTTTTTGGATTTTCCTGAAAGGAAAATCTATTTGTTATTGCCAAGATTATTATTCTTTTTTTTTTTTCTTTTTTTTTCCAACACATCGGGGAAAGATTTTTCTCGAAAACGGTCTTTAAGATTTTTTTCAAACTTTGCACGATCAATGACGGCCATGAGTTCTAATAAATAAAACCATCAGTATTTGGGGGAAAATGTTTCTTGCACAAACGCCCAAAAACGCCCAAAGCTTTGTAGGCCAATATCTCATGAAAGAAAAAAGCTATCGACTTAATTTTTTGACAGACTTGTCAGAATTACTCTTGTCTAAAACAAATATAATCGGTATTTTTTTCATTTTTTATGTTTTCTGCCAAACATTTTAACAAAACGGAAAGTTATCTCAAAAATTGGCCATTTTGGATTGAAATATCGAGATTAAAATATAAAGAGCCCTCTAAAAGGGTTCCAAATTGAAGGAAGTAATACCGCTTTATAAAAAAATCGAAAGAATTTCGTTTCGATTTTTCGTTAATCCAAAATGGCGGCCAAAAAAATCGAAAAAAATTTTTCCGTTTTTTATGTGTTTTGTTCAATTTTGAGACGAAAAAAGATATTTTTTTTTACACTGAAAATTTTCGGTCCGGTTCGGACTTCCGAAATTTTCGACCAAAATTCGGAAATTTTTGTTTTTGTGTTTTATGTGTTTTGCTCAATTTTGAGACGAAAAAAATATGTTTTTTTTTTTACACACCACCACCAAGAAACGAAAATTGGTCTTCAGACTGGTAGTTTGACCTAATTATACTGTACTCCGGAGTGGGTTAAAAGCGGCGGTGATTGCGAATGTGTAGCGCATATATAGGTAAAAAGATTCCCCGTAGTTTGGAAGCACAATTTTGTTGCGTTTGCCTTCGGGCGGTCGCCAAAAGTACACTCTCGGCCTCTCAACTGTCTGTACACCCTCTTTTTGGCAGGAGGATACTCGGCGTTCTTGACTCGTATAAGGATTTCGTAATTCATATGGTATCATTCACGGTCTGTTTAAACCTTTCCCCATCCCATGGGAATAAGGTTTTATTTCACTTGGCTTCTGATGGCTGGAGAACTACCACTCCGGTTCGGACTTTTCGACCAAAATCCGGAAATTTTTGTTTTTGTTTTTTATGTGTTTTGTTCACTTTTGAGACGAACAATTTTTTTATTTTTTTTTATTTTTACACTACACCAAAAAACGAAAAATCGGTCTTCAAACTGGTACTTTGACATAATTATACTGTACTACCGGAATGGGTTAAAAGCGGTGGTGATTGAGAATGTGTAGCCCGTATATAGGTAAAAAGATTCCCCGTAGTTTGGAAGCACAATTTTGTTGAGTTTGGCTTCGAGCGGTCGCCAAAATACACTCTTGGCCTCTCAACGGTCCGTACACCCTCTTTTCGGCATGAGAATACTCGGCGTTCTTGAATCGTATAAGGCTTCCGTGATTGAAATGGCAACATCCGCGGTATCTTTAAACCTTTCCTCACCAAATGGGAATAGGGTTTTATTTTCACTTGGCTTTTGATGGCTGGAGAACTACCACTCCGGTTCGGACTTTTAGACCAAAATCCGGAAATTTTTGTTTCTGTTTTTAATGTGTTTTGTTCAATTTTGAGACGAAAACATTTTTTTTTTACCTGGAAATTTTTTGGTCCGGTTTGGACTGAAAATTTTTGATCAAAAAACAAACTTTTTTTTTTAGATCACCACTTTGACCTGACAAAACTGTACTACGAGGAGGGTTAAAGTGGCCGTTATTCAGAATTTGGATGTTGAGGCTCTTTCTCCACCAGTAAAACTATCCAACCCGACCGCCCAACCCCACCCAAGGCAAACACGCATTAGACTCTACAGACTCTGGCGTCCAAGCCAGGAAACACGTCTGAAAAACCTTGATCATTTTGCACCCGGCGACCTCAATTTCAGTGAACGTTGTTCATAATGTTACATGGTATTTTGTATCCAAAACTGAAATCGAAAGTAGAACATTGAGAGTCTGTTATTTTTTATGGGAATATGACTCCAGCTATTCATCCCCTCCCCCGTCCTCATTGAATTTGATGACGGTGGCAATTCCGACGGTATTGCCAGATTGTTACTAACTGTGTAGACATTACATAGCGACACATCCCTAATTAGACTGGCTGACATTACTGAATCGTACTGTATCAAATTATTGCGGCAATCCACGAAGCGATTTGGATCAATTCTCACACGCGTACGGCTCATCATTACAAACAATATTTATAGTAGAGGCGTAGTAGGGTTCGACACGGAAAAAATTTGATACAAGCTGATTTTGGTGTCATTCGACGCAGAATTTATTTCGGAACAACATATCCAAAATCCGCAAAAATCCGCCTTGGGGAAAATTTTTCATGTCAGATTTCCCGTCAGAGGGTTGTTCGTGAAGGGGGAAAATTGTGTTTCCGGGGTTTCGGCCGTTTATATGTCACAGATTGAGTTTTATATATTATTTTGTGTCGCAGGCGACCAGATACAAATGTTAATTATATTGAGAGGCAATTGCCTGATGAAATCCTCACACTTTTTATGAGGAAAAAGGGTTAATAACCTCAAAAATCACATTTTTTTCTCAAATTTTCACTCCCGATTTAAGATACTTCTGCACAGAATACAAAACTAGAAATGGTTCTTTGATCGATGTTTTCGCATACAATTAGGTGCAGATAATGTTGACTGGTCCAATATAATAACAGGAATTTAACTACATGATGAGGTCTAACAAGACATTTGTTGGTGTTCTTCACGGTTATTCATTGTCGTCGATTTCCTCCCCGATCTCAATCGGCTCGGCATTGAAGCAATTCTCACCCCGACAGTCTCCACAGGCAGACAAGCATTTGAGCGCATTCTTTCTACAAGAACATATGTTTGTTCCGCATGGCTTTTTGGATGTCATTTTGCATTTGCAGCGGATAACTTTGAGAAGAGCCTCAGGCGCTGCGCCCAGGTCAGTCATCACAGGTATCAACTCATTCCCACGACTTTCCCAGCCCCACTCCTCAGGATCTAGGGCATCGTTATCCAATAGTTTCCAAACCATTATTTGTTGGTGAACTCGCAGGCTGTGGAAATGTGCTGCACGCTCAGTCGGGGAAAGTTTTTGTGGTTCAATTCCCGATTTGCTGGAAGTGACCATTTTCATAAATTTTGAATATCTCAAACCATTCAAAGTGTCTGAATGTTTGCTAGAGTGCAACATAACGAACAGTTCAGTCCCCATTTTCCCAACCTCTGTCTGAGAAATGGTACTGTCGTGCATTGCTTCTGATATATTTTGAATAGGCAATGACTTCTCTAACTTCTTGAGAAGCAACGTTTTCCCGTGCCCAAACGTTGCTGATGTGACATCACACCCAGTCCATGCATGAATGAAGAGGAGGTTCTTCTGAGTTGTTTCTCCAATCTTCTCTACTATATCTGCGATTTTCCATGCATCTCCACCCCTGTGTGACTTCCGTGCTTCTGACTGGAAATAGATATCAGACCAAGTACGATCCCAATGGTAAGCGGACATAACTAGTACATCTGTATCATCTGCAACAATGACAACTGTTTTTCCCTGGGACGAAAGTTGAACTGCATTGTCAACAATGTTAGTGTCAGCATCTCCAGAACTGCATTCGACAATATGCCCAGCCTCTCTCAGTGATGTGGAAAGCATTTCTATAAACTGCATTTTATTATTTCCATTCGATAAGAACAGTTCCTGATTTTTGTGGGCAGTCGTGTTGTTCGTCAAACGGATATCAGCACAAACGTGGAGAGCTCTTCTTCTCTGCTCCTGAGTCTTGGTTGTTGGTCGTTGACCATAACCATCGAAGACAATTCGACAATTCTGCCCATATTTCTTCGTCACGTATCCAACATACTGGTTTGCCACTTCCAAGTAAGTGGTGTTTGTCTTCCATTTAACTCTGTGGAGGAGAGCGCCCCCGTCGAGCACGGACAGACCATCAGATGGTGGTTTAGTAAGGGATAAGCCATCAGTTATTGCAGTTGCTAGGTCCGCCTTGTTTGCTTTTCTGAGGAAAAAATCTTTGAAGAGGGCTGTTGGCATTACAGTTAGTTCATACGCAAAGAACTGTGCCATGTCTTGCTCTCTCTGGGCAATAGCAACCAGTCTGGTAAACAAAGTTGAGTGGTCAATTGTCACCCTCTGGTCATCTAGCTTCAACCCGGGGGTGAGGTAAGCTAGGGTACGGATTTGATCACTTCGTTTGATAGGTGCATCGGAAACAATAGCGTTGTCTAATCTAGAGTGTATCTCTGCCCGTACAGACTCAGTGATATCGCAGTTGATACCATCTCCCTCGGAAGCTAACAAACCAGATGACAGAGAACGCAATCGTTCGTTTCCATCGAACGGGTTGTGTGTGTCAAACCACTCTAGTATTCTGGCCATGTCTAAGTTGTCTCGTTTTCGACGAGATGTGCCCATATCTACATGCTGTTCGCTGGTATTGAGCTTTAGGTCGGTCAACGTTGTCATGGCTTCATGTATCTCTGTGCATTTATGCATCGTGTAAATCCACTCCTGTCGTACAGATTCCGTCACGCCACGACCTCGCGTCAACCCACCCCGACTTTTAATTGAACGCATAAAAACTTGCTCAATAACAAGAGCACTAGAGAGGCCTGCCCAAATCCTAGAACTTCGACGTATAGCATGAAAGCCGTCACAGTAGAATCCCTCATACAACCAAGGATGTTTTTCTGGTAGTTCAAGCATCATTTGCAGATAGACTCTGCAACTCTTGGCATAGTGTACATGCCCTGTTGCGGCGAAGAGGTTCAGCATTCTATCAACAGCAATGAGATGGAGATTCCAATCGCCAAGACGTTCTCCACGGATGAACATTTTCAGTACCTGAATATATTCTAGATATTGTACACATAGCTTAGCGGTGCGTGATTCTCTTGACAGTTTGGCTTTGTAGTTGTCAAGGCAAGTGTTCACCGTCACGAGAGCTGATGAGCTGCTAACATCAGAAAGGGTGACCGCGCCTTCAAGCACACCTTTGTATAACTCCTTCACACCATCTAAACCACCCAACCTGCAGACAATGTTCATGGATTGATCAATTATTATCTCATTTGCCTTCAACCATAAAGGCTGGTCAAACGTGACGCACGGGGATGGGATGTTCAATCTGATCGCTTGCTCTGAGATGAATTTCAATGTGGAAAAGATGCATGTGCTGTCTGTTGGGCTGAGATCTATTATTGGGAGAAAGAGTATATCTGATTTCGCTTGATGCTCTGAACCGTGCACAGAATGCGCTAGTTGCATGAAGCCGGACCAATTAGGAACAGTGTTATCTACTGCTCTAGATAGCCACCCACAATGCCATAGAACGTAAGTACTCAGGCTAGATGGAAGTGTATGTGGTGATTGCAGCTCTACTACTGGTTTGTACCTCAAACCACCAAAGCCTCTCCTCGTTGATTCCAAGTAATCAACCACTGGGATTCCTTTATTCACCAACATTTGTTCAACGCCAACTCGAGCTCTGCGTTTTATCGATGTATGCGACATAGGGGTGGATGGCACCTGAGTTTGGGTTGACACGGCGATTATACCCATACCATGAAGTGAACCTTTCCCATCGATAGTCGCAACGTTATGGTCGACGTTGTCTGCGACCCACTGTACGAATTCTCCGGGGAAATAGTTAGAGGTATAGCTGTCAACAGAATCTAGCTCCATCACACCTTGCGTATACCGTTTGACCTCCTCATAGGTGATAGAAAACCCAAGCCTAGCTAGTTCATTAACGAGCCATTTTGACCCGAAAGTATGGTCCATTTCTACTCCTAACCCGAATAGGGTAGGTGTTATGACTGATCTTGGTCTAGCCGATTGGACTATAGAGTGACCTATGCTGTTTCGTTTTATATCATTTGGTATCAAGCACTGGAGAAAAGACTGTAGGTAGGCTGGGATCCAGGTTTTGCCTCGCGAAATGTCCTGTACGTCAGCAGGGGTTGGATACCAATTTATATCATACTCCATCTCTCTAAGCTGCCCCTTGATCAATTTTGCTGCAGTAACAATGATCCTTTCAGCTTCATCACTTATACTTTCTTTCTTGTCCGCATACCATTTTTCATTTATCAGATATTCAGCCATGTTGCGAAAGCATAGGATATTGTCGCGACCCTGTACCCTGGCGAAAAAGATATAATCGCCATATCGCTCTTCTAGTTTCTGCTTCAGTCTCTTTTTTGTGTACACAGTTGATTCACCTGCGATCTCTTCCATCTTCGAATGCAACTCGGTCAATGTGTACAGTTCTGAATCGGAATGAGTTTCTAAGAATTCACATATGCACTCAAACCAATGTTCCATGCCATGGTCAGGTTTTCGACCAGCTGGTCTCGCAATTTCCAACTGTCTATAGTTTAGGAATTTCGTATGGCAGAGTGGATGATAGACAGCCTCGGCAGCTACCAGATCAATGCAACTCAATAGCCGAACGCTTACTTCTGAAGCTAAACTATCCCCTCTCAGTTCGCAATGTTCGAGGAGGGTTTCTCGTATAGGTAGTGTCTCGACGGTCCTGATAATTTTGTTCCTATCGGAGTGGCGTGGCTCAATTTTTGCGGCGCTACCACAGAACAAACAGTGTGTCTTGAAGTCGAATACAGGCACATTACATCTCATTTTCTTGGCCGACGGAGCTTCGAAGTCAGAAGAGCTTGCAGCAGATGCCCGCTTCGCATCAGTGAAATCCCTACGGCAATCTGTATGAACCAGAACAACACCTACGGGGTCCTGTTGAAGCTTGTCCAAAAGGTGTGCTTCAAGGTCTGATCTCTCCCTGACATTACAGAAATTAAGCATGGTATGACAACCTTTCTTGGTGACTTTAACTGATTTGACTTCATCGAAACCAACCTGGCAAATTACACAGGTATCATCTCGAAAGCGACCACCTTGGTGTGAAGCCATATCTAAATCAAATGGTGGAAATATGCCGATGGAGGGAACGGATTATTTTCTCTTAGCTATAAGTAGTACGGATCCTGAGGCGGATTATCGAAACTGGATTAATAGACAAGAAATATGATATTGACGAAATATGAAAAAGGACAATGTGACTAAGAATTGTTTCCTGTGTATGTTAACACCGAAACAAAGAAAATATGACAGAATGACAAAACAATTGAATAATTCGAGAGCACGTGGCGATAGGCTTATAGCGATGTGTTGTGTGTAACAGAATCGCTGGAATACCCGCGGCTGATATGATGTAATTATCTTTCTCCAGTTTGCTATACAACGCTCTTTATTCGCGGTGTACATCAATTACGTGGGCTGGTATAATACTATAGTCATTATATTGTATTCTACTGACAGGAAAAATCTGAGAAGAGACAAATTCCTGCCCTTAATACAGAACCGCCTGGAAAATGACATCGGGAAATTGGTAAAAATGGCCACCACCCCACCCTCAGTTGAGACGCTATGAAAGATTTTCCCCAAGGCGGATTTTAGCGGATTTTGGATATGTTGTTCCCAGATAAATTCCACGTCGAATGACACCAAAATCAGCTTGTATCAATTTTTTTCCAGGTAACACCACTTTTTTTAGTTCAACGCCTGTACTATTATGCGAACCCTCAAAAACTTTGCGCGAACCGTCGGGGATTTCGAAGCAACCCATTTTTCGTTCGCGTATTTTTCAATTCAGGCGGCCTCCAGGCGAACCAAAAGATCGTTCGCCTAAAAAGCAGGCCTATTGTGTTAACCATTGACTAAACGCAGAGCCATGACAATCCTCAAATGAGGCATTATGAGGCTCTAAAATAGTTATCAGAGACTCTTATTAAAAAAAATCGGGAAGGGGGGACCCCCTCCAATACCCTCCCTCACCTCGGCGGGGCTGTGCATTTTGGGTATGCCCAATATATTACGGACTTTGGGTCCAAGTTCGAATTATCCTTAGGTACAGAATTGTCCCCTCCCCCCCCCCCTCTCCCCACACCCATGTCGAATTTTTAAATAATGCTGACTTCGGGCCGGGGAAGTTGCCTTCTGGTACCGCGTTTCAATTTCAGACTTTCACCATAGGAGCTCACGGCGTAGATAAATAACTGAGAATTATTCATCTACCCTGCGACGTACATGTAGATAAGAAGCAACACGAAGGGTTGGGGAAATATGGCCAATGTCTGGTGGAATTCCCCTAAAGTGACAACAGAATACATGATTGGTTAATCTTGATTTTAGGCCTACACATGTTATGGTCATACAAATCCATGTTTGTTATTGTCAGAATGGCCGGAGGGCCATAATGTTCCGCCTAAATGAATCCAGGTGGGCCATTTTTGTTCCACCTTAATTCATTAAAAGCGGGCGACTTTCTTGAGTTGACACGAAGTTAGTTGAGCTTTGCCAATCCAGTGAATAGTGATTTCCCACAAATATCAAATAGTTTACCTTGGGTACCGGCAAGAAATTTGGTAAAACAAACACCAAAGAATAATACATAGTGGTAAATATATTGGAAGAATTTTTACTCAATAAAGAAATATTTTGATATGCTGTTATTTCGAAAACAAAACGTTTCAAAAAACGGAACTGTGAAAGCAAGAAAGGAAACTTGGAATGCGATGCTGAAAACAAAGCTCTGCACATCAGAAGGGAGGGTACTCATCACAATTTTCTTGTTAATGCCATCTTTTTCAAAAACGCATTGTCATTCACTTCACGTAGTTAGAAGCCTCTGCACTACTCAACACGGCGTTATGACAATTTGTGTCTGTCACACTGAGACATGCTGGCACTCGGATCTAAATACATGCATTTATAACAGAGAACAGTTATATTCAGAAAAATATGCGCTTTTTGATTATACAGGGTAGGCGTTTGATTTACTGCCAAATGTCGTCCACTCGTTGACATTTTAAAGAGGTCGACATAGTAATAACGCGCAGTGTGAAATGTCTATGGTTGTTTCAATATATGGAGCCTTGGCGGTCAGTACAGAATTTCATTATAGATGCGATCTCTGGGAGCTGGCATACTGCATAGCGATCCTGCCGACATTGCTGTTGTTTTGATTCAGTAGTGTAGCCACGGAATTAAGGGGAGGGGAGAGAGGGGGGGGGGGGGGGGGGCAAGTCCCTAAATGCCCCCCCCTCCACCACAAAAAATAAGAATTGACCCAGTGCAATTTCATACAACATAGAGCCCCCACAAATGCTCTCCAATATAGGGCAGCACATGCTACAACTGCTCAGATTGAATCTTAAGAGTACTGAACTTTGCAAAATATTCTCGGGAAGACTTTGTCCTTACTAGGAGTCTATGACCCTCTGGACATTACCTTCTCCGCAAATTTCTCTGTACTAACCCAGAAACCCGACAACGACCTTCCAAATATCATGGTAGTTATCACACTTTTCTCCTGAACAATAGCTGCTGGTCAAACGAGAAGACCTCAGTGATTTACATCAAACAACAGGGTTTCTGTAAAAAAAAATCTTGACATTATGTCGTCTGCCGTCAATGCGTTAATAGGCTCATCAAAAATCCTTTTTTCTGCGTTCTTCTCAATTTTAAGACGAAAAATAGGAGGAAAATCCTGTGTATTGTGCGGGCACAATCACTTCATCTAGTTTCATCCTGGAATTTGTCAAATAAGATGACAGACAATGTTGGGTAACTTAACATTGAGCACATTTACTCAAAATAATGGCCACAGTTGCTGCTGTTATTTGGACAGAATATGGAAACTCTAAAATCAGTTGGGTTAACCCAAGTCAAGTGGGTTCATATTTACTCACCCCAATTGATTTAGGTTGATTTTAGCCCAACTGACTTTAAAGTGTAGTCAGTGCATACAGGTTAAGGACAAATGAGCTGATAGAACTGCGTGTAATACTCATGAGGTCCATCGCGGTGTAAACATACCCTAAGTTCAGAATTTTATTCTGGATATACACGGGGGTGGTATCAGTTGATTTTCGCATAGAAAAGGAATGTGTATTGCCGGCATTAAGATATATCAAACGTGTTGGTGGGTGTTCTTTTTATTTATTCACATCATATAATGGCGAAATTATGAGAAACGAGTTTTGCAACATACTACCGCTCTATAACGTAATATAGTGGTACAAAACATTCTAACAGTGAACGAAATTAGAAGCAACATTTTGAATGTTAAGTTTAGGCAGGAAATACACACGGGTCGCGAAGCGTGTGTTACGGTAAGTCATATGTAACATTTTTCCTTCCCAGTTTGCCATTTTGACACAATAAGATGTGCGCAATTTGAGCCTTGCTGTAAAACAAACAGAAATATTGATTCACTGAGACCAAATGTGCAAACTGGAATTTTGAATTATTGTTTTCAATCATGAAGCGACAAATCGTGTTTTCTTAAACACTGGACTAAGGTCAATTGATTACTGTCGTTTTTCGACAACAGGGCTCACTGTGTTTAAACTGAAAGCCGAGAGCTTTATACGTTTATCGCTTCGCTGGAATCCCGTCCAGTGGCCAGCGTCCTTTAGCCTCAACCAGGTCTTCGTATAGGAGTACAATTCAACGCGACTGTTAACACGTCCTACTTTCGATCACAAGGAGGAGATGATTTTGCCAGGTTACCAGGACCCCTGGCGACGTACGTTATGACACGTTGAGTTTTGGGTGTCACATGTGTTGTCACGTGAGCGGCAGTGCCGTGGTGTCATCGTCGTGAAAATGGGACGTGTTAGTGCGAACGCGCAGCACTTGTTAGTATAGAAGTGTTTCCGTCGTCAACTTTGTATGTTGTAGACCCTGATTTTGGTGTACATGGGAACACGTGGTTACTAAGGGGCACAAATGGCCGAGTAACCCAGCCACGTGTTCCCGGCATATGTTCGTTTGAATGAGAGAATATCTAAGTACCGAAAGCAACCTATCTACTACTAAAAATTATCCAAACGGACTGTTCGTGGGTTGCCACCTTTTTTGCTCCACGATTAGTATTTAAATCACCTGTTACTATATAGATCTGTAAAAGGGATGTTAAATTGAATGGAGAAATATCTAATTACCGGAAATAACTCGACAACCACCAAAAATTAACGAAACGGGCTCAGAAACTGTTTATCTGGCTTGCATTTGCAGAAAATTCTTGCTTTCTACTACCCATGACTATCTATTGCCCATTCTTGACTGACTAACGTCCCCATTTCCTTCACTTTCTGGACCTGATCTACCTACTATGTTATGATATATATCTGTCCTACTCTATATATTCCTTCTGTGCCTGGCTATTCCTCGCTATATTTGTACTTGTCTCGCTCTCTCACCTCGGCAATGTGTAAGTAGATTCAGTCACACTCCACAATTTACATTAGAACCTGTACATTGCCGTTCCCCATTATAGACGAGACATCTATGAGATGTGCTTGTGCGCTAGTGCACACAATACATGTTGTACAGGGGACAATCCGTATGTCTTCAGATGTGCTTGTATGCTAGCGCACAATGTGCGAAGGACACATGCAACATATGGACACACGTCGTATGTGCCGCGATATGAGTTGTGCTGGAGCACGATGCACGCTCAACATTGCAGCACATGGGCACATGCGATCTTTCCCATCGCCAGTGTATTTGTTCTCACGTCCATGTCAGACCCATGTCACCCCGATTTCCACAGATGTACGTGTATGTTAGTAAAAAGCGTGTAACAGTATGTGCACATCGCATGCAGCACATGGACGCATGCGACCGCTATCCACAAATATCGTAAATCGAATCTTATAATTTATTAAATTTTTGTCTTAAAGACATAGCTTATTGCCCGTCATTGGAACGAGCGCATTGAACTGGTTTCAAAAATGGATCATACGCTATGTCCTTGGAGCAAAAAAAGATTTTTGGTAGTTCAAGGATTTTTTATGTGTCGTCTTCTAATTGTGTTATGTAAAGTATTAACCAAAGTGAATCGAACTCAAACTTCAAAGCATCTGTTATTAGTTTGTAAAATATAGCAGTTCCTTACGCTGGTCGGTGGTTCTCTACGAACTTTCTGGTTTCCCCCATCTTCAATACTGTCCGACTCGACGTAGCCCTGGCTATTGAAAGCGCCGTTAGGGCCCAATAAAAAAGTGTGACATCACATTTATCGAACATGCGCATTTAAACGGCTTGACCAGGGACATGATGTACGTTTGGGAACTTTGTGAACGATGTGATACAACAGTCGCACCGGTACATTTTCGTTCCTGTCACCCAGAGAGATGCTACATTGTTTAGTGCAGATACTGAACACCTGAGTTTCGCTTACTTCAGTTTGCACACGGTAATCGAAACCGCGAGCTGTGGCCGTTATCATAATCAATACATTCGACCACCTTGTTATTTGCACTGAATGAAAAAAATATTATTACACACCTTTAGAATATGTTAAAATCTATAAGTGGAATATAAAAAAAGTGCAGATCCTGGCATAACCATGGTCTCGTATGTACGAAATTAGACGGAGCACTGAGCCAAATCAAAGAGACTTTATCTTGTTATTGCTCAGATAAGAATGGATGCATAGGTATCTTGACAACCGTATGTTGGAACTCCTATAGAAGGTCGTAAATGATTTTTTATCTCAACTTATCGGCAGATATGTACGACCTCCACTCGACAGCCCGTGATATCGTATGATCATATAATATATAGTCTTATATCAGATAAGGGTTATTTTTATGAATTTATCTGTCTTCGACTGGGAGTGTGTTTTATTTTCTTTTTATCATATCTTTGTTTTATCGCTTGGGGGTTTTAAACATTTTAAGTCCGATTTGAATATCCTCAGTGGTTTTCTATGCAACCAACGTACGTAAATCAACCCTTTAGCTTGAATTTTGTGGTAAACGGAAAACCAATTTATTTCCGGTTTCTGAGGAAAAAAAACGTATGAACGCCAACATAACCTCAACTTTGGAGTTTCCCACAAACAACTACTAATGCCCAGCAATGCAATTTAAATGCCTGTTGAAAGTAGCTTAACGCCTAATACGCTGTAGTAGCACCTAAATTTATTCTTATATTAAGTATAGACAGAAGTGGATATATTATAAATATTGCACGACTCTTAGTTGACTCTGCCAAGATCTGAGATGAGGAATACTCCACGTGCTCCAGGCGCGTGGAATATTCTTCCTCAAGGACCACTATTTTGACAATGACATGTCCCTAAAGACATGCATTAATTGTTACAGAGGAATCCTGCTACCCACCAGGATTCTAATCCTAAGTACACCTCTTGTTGTCGAGGGCATTGACAAAAACACTCACTTTCAATTTTGAACATTATAAATTATTGTGTTGAACTGACGGTAGCATGGTCCGAGGTTTGCGGTGCAGAGCGAATGTTCAAGCGAGACTCTCCGAGCCGCAAACCTCAGACCATGTTACCGTTAGCTTATCACAATAACGTATATGTTCCAATAAGACACTACCCATAGCCCAAATCCTACATCGTGAAACACGAGAGGCTTATTTACCAAACTTGTGATCGTTAAAAGTTGTCTTGTCCAAGGCAACTTTTAACGATCACAGGTTTAGTAAATAAACCCCTCGTGTACCCACGACGGCACTGGATAGATAAATAATCAACAAAACAGATAAACTCATTCCATCTTAGTTTGAATCGTAAATCGGTTTGTAATTTAAAGAACACTTCATCCGGAACACCGTCTGCTACACACGTGAAACATCAAGAAAAATGAAGCGGTTTGCTAGTCAATCCGTTGATGAAGCAATTACGAAACGGGTGACGTTATTTCAAATATTTCGCGTGGTGACGTAAATTGGTTTGTAATTTAAACATTTTATCCGGAACACCATCTACTACACGTGTGAAAAATCAAGAAAAATGAAGCAGCTTGCTAGTCACTCCTTTGATGAAGCAATTACGAAACAGGCGACGTCATTTCAAATATTTCGCGTGGTGACGTCAGACGGTAACATTTGCTACTGGAGCCGTAAACATAAATTATTGTGATGAGTTGACGGTAACATGGTCTGAGGTTTACGGCTCGGAGCGTATGGTCAACCTCGACGATTATTGTGATCAGTTGACGGTAACATGGTCTGAGGTTTACGGCTCGGAGCGTATGGTCAACCTCGACGATTATTGTGATGAGTTGACGGTAATATGGTCTTGAGGTTTACGGCTCGGAGCGTATGGTCAACCTCCGTAAACCTCAGACCATGTTACCGTCAGCTCTTCACAATAATGTATATGTTCCAATAAGACACTACCCACAGCCTAAAACCTGCATCGTAAAACACGACAGGCTTATTTTCTAAACTTGTGATCGTTAAAAGTTGCCTTGTTCAAGGCAACTTTTAACGATCACAGGTTTAGTAAATAAACCTCTCGTGTATCCGCGACGGCACTGGATAAATAATCAGCAAACCAGATAAACCCATTCCCTCTTAGTTCAAATCGTACATCGGTTTGTAATTTAAAGAACATTTCATTCGGAACACCGTCTGCTACACACGTGAAACATCCAGAAAAATGAAGCGGTTTGCTAGTCACTCCGTTGATGAAGCAATTACGAAACGGGCGACGTTATTTCAAATATTTCGCGTGGTGACGTCAGACGGTAATATTTGCTACTGGAGCCGTAAACATAAATTATTGTGATGAGTTGACGGTAACATGGTCTGAGTTTTGCGGCTCGGAGCGTATGTTCAACCTCGACGCGAAGCGTTGATGTTGAACATACGCTCCGAGCCGTAAACCTCAGACCATGTTACCGTCAACTCATCACAATAATGTATATGTTTCAATAAGACACTATCCATAGCCTAAAACCTGCATCGTAAAACCCGACAGGCTTATTTTCTAAACTTGTGATCGTTAAAATTTGCCTTGTCCAAGGCAACTTTTAACGATCACAGGTTTAGTAAATAAACCTCTCGTGTATCCACGACGGCACTGGATAAATAATCAACAAACCAGATAAACTCATTCCATCTTAGTTCAAATTGTAAATCGGTTTGTAATTTAAAGAACACTCCATCCTGAACACCGTCTGCTGCACACGTGAAATATCCAGAAAAACGAAGCGGCTTGCTGGTCACTCCGTTGATGAAGCAGTTACGAAACGGGCGACGTTATTTCAAATATTTCGCGTTGTGACGTCAGACGGTAACATTGACCACTTGAGCCGTAAACATAGAATATACTAAGTGAACTCTCGATCAATCAGATGAGGAGGATTTTAGTGTTATTGGAACTTAAAAGAACATACGCCAGTTCTCATCCAATCAGAGGGCGAGGATTTTACTCTTATTGGAACATAGAATTAACGTAACAAAATTCCGGAAAAAGGATTTCATAAGAGGGCTCGTTGTGTTCCGCCAAGCGATCGTCCTAGAATACACTCAGGCTGGTGTTTGGAAGTATAAAGTGAACGGAAATAGTGCACAGTTAATTTGTGACTCCGAATAGGTAAAACCATCGAAAATAGCATAGTACCTCTCATGAGAGTTATAATATAGTACGTCAGAACTCCCACTTATGAAAGAATATTATCATGTCGTAGCAGTTTTCACCCTTTCAAGACTGAGCTCCTGAATGGTATTATCTTAAAGAATATGATATATGGAAAGTGGGTAATTTGATGTTGTATCATAAGGAAGTTTAGCAATAATTGTTTACTCCTACAGTACTATAGGGCTGCAGGATTTGGTTATTGGTGTTCGTCGATGAATTTTTGTGTATATTCTGTCAACTTGTCATTGAATGCTACTAGTTTCTTTACACAAAAACTATGCATAATGGATTAAAAGGGTTAAATAAATAAAGCATTCAAATATGGAAGATAATTATAGTTTGGGTGAAATAAAGTGAAGGAT
Source organism: Pictodentalium vernedei (assembly GCA_031216915.1). Taxonomy (NCBI): domain Eukaryota; kingdom Metazoa; phylum Mollusca; class Scaphopoda; order Dentaliida; family Dentaliidae; genus Pictodentalium; species Pictodentalium vernedei. The sequence continues at coordinate 391,477,168 of CM062295.1, read as the reverse complement.
AATCATAATTCATATCTACCTTCCTGATAATCCGGGGCGTAAACCAGGTGTGCGTTAGTGTCTCATACCCACAAAAAAGTCCGACAAACTTTTCTTAACTCGAACAGCTGAACACAGTCTCGTAGTTAGAACACATGGTCCTAAATAGTCACACGGAAAGGCCAGCTGCCCATAGTGCCCAACATTTGAAACATGATGTGACAGCTTGGCTTGTTCAAAGACTTCCGCACAGGCAAAGAACTGTTACAAGTAATCGGTACTTTGGTGATACGTTGTATATGAGTCAGACCTGTCGTCGTAAATAACCATGATAATTGGTGATGTCGGTGGTAAAAGACGTTGCAGTCTGCCACGACATTGCCGATGTTCATATCTAATATTGATGATTGCATCGGCACCTTGTCTGAATAGCTCGCCCAAAAGCAAAGGTAAGGGTATGCATAAAGAACGGTCGGGCATCTTCATGGTATGGTCAGACAAACAATCTCGAGCACTGCCCATCATCTCTAGATGACCTACTGATTATACCAGCTTCCAACCTTCATTCTCGGGAGAAATGTAAGCAATGTTTTGAAACTGTCCCACAAGATAACCCACTAGTACAATGGGGCACATTCTAACTATTAGGGATTATTTTGAAATTTTGCTATCACTTGCTAGAAGTGAATAAAAACCGAGTACCGATATTATACCAAACAGAGCCTTAATAGTTTTTATTTCAACCATGTTTTGTTTTGCCTGTCCTTGAACCTTGCCTTATCGAGGGGGAGTAACATCACGTTTTACTGCGTATTTTCCGATCGATGCTATACAACGCACAACGTCACGGGTCACCACCGATTCTGATTGTTGAGTAACACCTCATAACAGCTTAGAGCCTTCTGTAAATGGGGTAAGCTTACTAGGGAGCCAATGGACGCCTAAATTACCTTTCAACACATTACGGCAAATCATAATATTGTTCGACTTGCTGAAAATAGTGTTAGGCGACCTTCAGTGTATCATAAATATGATTTATGGCGTAATCTCTAAACATAGAAGTTTTGATGTTTCCTTGTCGGTGTTTCCTGCTAAATTTTCGAGACAGAATTAATTGGTCATTAACGAGAAACACTGATGTAACCCACCAATCATGTACTGTATGCCCCAATTCGGGGACTGGATTGGCGGAGGAACGAATTCGGCATGTATGTTTGGAGAACAATAAATGTTTTTATTCTACCAGTACTCCGACGTACATGCCAAATTCGACTTCCGTTTGACTTCGCCCCATTAATTAACTGGAAACCAAGTTCCAGTTACTGGAACCAAGTTCCAAGTCCGCCCAGTAATTAACTTAACTGGGAACCAAGTTCACCCATGCATGGACGATCTCCTTGGGCACTCATCTGCCTTAACTATACTGATCTGTGGTTTGAGCGGAACGATATACACCACTCATGCCTTGCCAGTTAACACAAGGTGAAAGCTTTAAACAACAATGAACTGTGAAAACACTGAATCCCTTAGGTGGGAATACCGTCCGCAGAGAGGCACAAGGAACGCTGTAAAGTGTGAGCAAATGACACGTGGAGCCAGTATAGTGCCGGAAGTTATTATTGATCATATTATTGGTAGTGGTAGAAGTCAGAAGGAAAAGAACTCAGGATCAAAGTACAGAATGTCCTGTCCTGCAGATGAAGAAGTAAAATGCATAAGTAGTATGAAGAATATATATTTCTTGGTTATTCCTTTACAGGTATCACAGAACTAAATATGTTCCCATAGGCGACCATTATAACGTTCAGGGACAAAAATGTGATCGCATCACTTTAATTTTGGCATTCAAATATCTCTGTCAAGTATAGCCCTTCAGAAAGCTTTTTCTGATCTGAAAAACAGGGGGTCATGCAACAGATAAGAGAGAAAAACTGACACAAAGGGAAGTACCGGTCACGTGCACATATTTTTCAGGGAATTCCCAACAAAAACACACAAAAAGTAAATTGTATTTTTTTTAGGTCCAAACGTCATCAAATCAGCCTCTTTTTTATCAGGAATATTCAACAATAACGCAAGATGTCAATAGAATGTTTCAAACGTTTATTGAAACTAGAGAAACAGAATTTACTGCGTCCAGTAAATTCAGTTCTGTGTGAAAAGGGTTAAAGTATCAGGAATAAACTCTACAGAAAGACAATTTATGGAGGCTTATCTTCTGGTGTAAAATATTTTTTAACAAATCAGAAATGGGTTTCTCGTTAACAGTATTTACAGATATTCATACAGGAATCAGAACAATTTTTATAAGAAACCAGAAAAGGCATATATGTGAACAGCATTTAAAGGGTTCGATACACGAATCAGAAATGGATAATTTTGGCTCTGCCCACGAATTTGAGTGATGAAATACATTTATAAACTTTAGAAATACATTAAGGTGTAAATGCATTTCCCAGTCTTTCTGAATAATATGCACTTGATGACCTCATTCAGGTGGACCATATATTGAATCTCCAGCAATGTTTAACTCAGTCGGTGTAGTCCCATGTCCACATCTACATTGAAGAATGAGCGCAACCCACTTTGAAATAATAGCTCCACCAACTTCAGATCTGTCATCTGACATTCAGATCGAACGGGTGAAAAAAACATAGATGAGTGCAAACTGGTTATTGTTAACCAGCATGACAAAATGCATAGAGATAGGACGGTCCGTATTTGAGTTGACGCGCTGACAAAGGGTGCAAAGACTCTATGTCGGAGATATTGTCATAAAAACCTTAAAAAAACACAAGAGCTCATTTGAAAGCCTGCTATTAAAATAGCATCTAGTGACCTAAACAAGGCATACATAAAACTAGAACTTCTCTTATAAATTAATTTTAAACAGTCATAGCATTAACACAGTTAACAGAACATTCAACTATGTCAGTATTGCATCTTTTACCGGCATCCTGACAGTATTGTGATAGGTTTAAATAACAAATCTCCAGTGTAATTTTACAATTACATGTACACTGGAATTCTTCATTATCAAGTTGTTTGTTTTTTATATTAACTTGGTTTGGGAATTAATTCTGTACAATGAGATTAAATAAATAGATCATGTTATTGTATGTGACAGTCACAGCTTTCTCCCCACTGCCTTTTGTGAAATTCTTTCATAGAGAAAATATTCATACAGGAATCAGAACAATTTTTCTAAGAAACCCGAAAAGGCATATATGTGCACACCATATATAGGGTTCGATCAAGGAATCAGAAATTGACATTACTGCCGCTACCATTTATTTGAATGATGAGATACATGTATACTCTTCAGAACTGCATTAATTGGTATAAAATGAAATTCCCAATAGGAAGAAAAAGTATGCATTTAATGACCTCTCTTGACCGCATAGAGGTGGACCACATTTTGAACCTCCAGCAAGTTTCAACTCATTTGGTGTAGGTACCTTTACTATAGGTCATACTAAACCTGAAGTATGAGCACAAACTACTTTATAAATATTGGCTCCACCAACTCCGGATCTGCCATGTTTGTAGATGATGGCAAATGTCCATATTAGCAAGGCAATGATGAAGTGCATGCATGGTACCTCTGGAAAATATATTGCAAGTAAAAAGGTTCAGTAATGTTGGAATGTAGACGTTGAAAGGCCTTGAAGACCCCAAAGAGCCTGTCAGAAGACTTACTGGCATTGTCAAAATACCGAGGACCCATCTATATCCATGTGTGTTTAGAACAACACTGTGAGAATGGAAATGGTTTTCATTATTCTCAATGATTTTTTCGAAGAGAGGTGCACCATCGAAGTGCAGTACGCTTTAGAACACATCGCCACCGTGCCCCCATATTAAGATTTTCAGAGGATTAAAATATTCGCTTTAAATATTCCATTTTAATCCTTTAACCCTTTACCCAGATGGTAGAGGTGCAGGCTGCAAGCCGAGATCCTCGGTTCGAATCCCACCTGCGGCAACCGCGTTGTGTCCTTGGGCAAGACACTTCAACCCCATTGCCCTCGTGGGGGCACGGTGACGATGTGTACTGAGGCGTACTGTACGTCGATGGTGCACCTGTCTTCAACCAATGCTAACCCTGCTTGTGTGGAGTTGGTATGTTGGGGAGCTGACAGTTGCTCGCCGTTGCTCGGTGGTTCTCTCCGGGTACTCCGGCTTCCTCCAACCGTACAACTGTCACGGTCATGGTTAGCCATTGTGCAGAAATATGTGACCTTAAAACACCAATAAAAATTAAAAAAAAAACCCCTTTACCCAACGAATCGGCCGCATCCGCCCGCGTAATATGCAAATTGAGAAGTTGAAAAAATATTAGTTCCAACGAGGGGTCCCATGATATGGTTTTGTTGAAATTATTTGGAAAATTTGAAAAAAAAGATATTTGAAATAATAAATTTTGCTATCGTCTCCATTGGGTAAAGGGTTAAATGGCGGCGCAGTGGCTGAGTTGGCAGAGGTGCAGGCTGCAAGTCGAGCGGTCCCCACTCTCCTTGGGCAAGACACTTCACCCCATTGCCCACGTGGGTGCATGGTGGCGATGTGTACTAAAGCGTACTGCACATCGATGGTGCACCTGTATTCAACCAATGCTAACCCTGCTTGTGTGGAGTTAGTATGTGGGGAATCTGATAGTTGCTCGCTGTTGCCCGGAGGTTCTCCCCAGGTACTCTGGCTTTCTCCGCCCCCAAAACTGTCCTGGTCATGGTAAACCACTGTGCAGAAATATGTGACATTAAACACCAATAAATAAATAATCCTTTAAAAAATGAGCTCATTCCAATGAAGGGTCATAAGCTATGTTTTTTAAGCAAAAATGAAAAAGTAATTAAAACTGAAGAGACATTTCTGTGTGTAAAGCTGACCGGTTTTTGCCGTTATGTTGGCTAAAGGGTTAAGAATGCCTTAGTTTGGAAAGCACACTGAAAAGGTGTCCCATTCCACATAGAATTAAATGTTTCAGAAAAGAGAGTGAAAAACATTCTGTAGCCATGAGTTATATTAAAGATATTTTTTTGCTCACATCGAAGTATTAAGAGGGTTAAAATCTGACCATTCAAATATTCCATTTTATTACTTTGTAACTGTGATAGGTGTTTCGAGAAAGCCACACACCACTCCATCCCAAAACCTCTCAATCTTGAGTTATGATTGAGAATAAATAGATTTTAAAAAAAAATGCTTTGAAAAGTGAAGGTGACTGAGAGTGAAGTTTTGTAACATGATACAACATAAATATACAGTGCTGTTCAATGTAACAAAGAATTCTATCTCAGCTTTCTCTCTGGAGATTTCTGTTTTAAATAATGGTTACTGCTTCAGCTAACTCATTTCCCAGTAAATGTTGTAAACATATTTTTAACGTCTAGAGCTCGAAGGCCCCACATGCTTCCAAATCATAGATGACCAAGTACCAATGGCAGGCACTCTATCAGTATACCAAAAACATTGAGATAGGATTGATTGTATTTGGGTTATCATGTTGACAAACAGTGCATAGAAGACATTCTATGAATGTTATTAATTTATTGGGGTTAACGACACTTCAACAGCTAGGCCCGCCTCGTGTCGTACAGTTTTTATGGATGGAGGAAACCAGAGAACACAGAGAATCACCAAACAACAACAACAAGCAACAGTCTGGATCCCCAGCATGCTAACTCCACACAAGCAGGGTTAGTGCAAGTGTATCATCGGCATGCAATATGTCTTAGTACACAACATCACTATGCCATTATGTGGGCAATGGGTTGAAGTGTTTTTGCCCAAAGACACAAGACAGTTGCCGCAGATAGGATTCGAACTGAGAACCTCTCGGCTTGCAGCCTGCACCTCTAACTGCTTAGCCACCGTGCCCTTTTGGCTCCAGGTCCATGCATCACACCATGCTTGAGATATGAGCGTGACCCACTTTCAAAAATTTTGGCCACGCCCACTTTTTTTCATGAAAAAATGCACATCTGAATTTTTGGGGAAGCATTTGGAGGTCAAAAAATGTGATTTGCAGCAATTATGAAAAATGCACTCATTGACCCCTGAGTGACCTCGGTGACCTTAACCCATATTTTGAATCTCCATCGAGTGTCGACTCATTTGGTGTTGGTCCCAGGTCCATACGTCATACCATGCTTGAGATATGAGCGTGACCCACTTTCAAAAATTTTTGCCACGCCCACTTTTTTACGTTAAAATGCATGTGTGTATGTCAGGAATGCTTTAGGGTGTCAAAAAATGTGATTTCTAGCAATTATAAAAAATGCACTTAATGACCCCTAGGTGACCTCCATGACCTTGACCCATATTCTGAATCTCCATCGAGTGTCGACTCATTTGTTGTTGATCCCAGGTCCATACGTCATACCATGCTTGAGATATGAGCGTGACCCACTTTCAAAAATTTTGGCCACGCCCACTTTTTATACTTCAAAATACATGTGTGTACGTCAGGAATGCTTTAGAGGGTCAAAAAATATGATTTCTAGCAATTATGAAAAATGCACTTAATGACCACAAATGACCTCCGTGACCTTGACCCATATTTTGAATCTCCATCGAGTGTCGACTCATTTGGTGTTGGTCCCAGGTCCATACGTCATACCATGCTTGAGATATGAGCCTGACCCACATTCAAAATTTTGGCCTCGCCCACTTTTTTTACGTCAAAATGCATGTGTGTATGTCAGGAATGCTTTAGGGGGTCAAAAATGTGATTTCTAGCAATTTTGAAAAATGCACTTAATGACCCCTAGGTGACCTCCGTGACCTTGACCCATATTTTGAATCTCCATCGAGTGTCGACTCATTTGGTGTTGGTCCCAGGTCCATACGTCATACCATGCTTGTGATATGAACGTGACCCACTTTCAAAAATTTTGGCCACGCCCACTTTTTTACGTCAAAATGCATGTGTGTATGTCAGGAATGCTTTAGGGGGTCAAAAATGTGATTTCTAGTAGTTATGAATAATGCACTTAATGACCCCTAGGTGACCTCCGTGACCTTGACCCATATTTTGAATCTCCATCGAGTGTCGACTCATTTGGTGTTGGTCCCAGGTCCCAGGTCCATACGTCATACCATGCTTGTGATATGAACGTGACCCACTTTCAAAAATTTTGGCCACGCCCACTTTTTTTACGTCAAAATGCATGTGTGTATGTCAGGAATGCTTTAGGGGGTCAAAAAATGTGATTTCTAGCAATTATGAAAAATGCACTTAATGACCCCTAGGTGACCTGCGTGACCTTGACCCATATTTTGAATCTCCATCGAGTGTCGACTCATTTGGTGTTGGTCCCAGGTCCATACGTCATACCATGCTTAAGATATGAGCGTGACCGAGTTTCAAAAATTTTGGCCACGCCCACTTTTTTTACATCAAAATGCACGTGTGTATGTCAGGAATGCTTTAGGGGGTCAAAAAATGTGATTTCTAGCAATTATGAAAAATGCACTTAATGACCCCTAGGTGACCTCCGTGACCTTGACCCATATTTTGAATCTCCATCGAGTGTCGACTCATTTGGTGTTGGTCCCAGGTCCATACGTCATACCATGCTTGAGATATGAGCGTGACCCACTTTCAAAAATTTTGGCCACGCCCACTTTTTTACGTCAAAATGCATGTGTGTACGTCAGGAATACTTTAGGGGGTCAAAAAATGTGATTTCCAGCAATTCTGAAAAATGCACTCAATGACCCCTAGATGACCTCCGTGACCTTGACCCATATTTTGAACCTCTGTCGAATGTCGACTCATTTGGTGTTGGTCCCAGGTCTGTAGGTCATACTACGCCTGAGATATGGGCGTGACCCACTTTCAAAACATCCCTACAGACACCCCTGATACCCCAGGAATCTGAAAAACATAGGTGGCCGAGAACTTGTGGCTGTCTATCAGCATGCCAAAAATCAGCGAGATAGGGCAATTCGTTTTCGAGTTATCTTGCGGACAAAAAAGTGATGAGAAGACAGAAGACAGGAGAAGAAGAAGAAAAAGAAGAAGAAGAAGAAGAAGAAGAAGAAGAAGAAGAAGAAGAAGAAGAAGAAGAAGAAGAAGAAAAAAGAAAAAAAAAGAAAAAGAAACCGTGCAAAAACAATAGTCTGTGTGTTTCACACAGACTAAAAATGGATTTTCCCAAGGCTGTTTATTTTTAGAGATTGCATCATTTCCGAGTGCAACATTTTAAGGCGGTTCACTTTAATTTCAAAATTTAGTTCTGCGATACCTACATAACAGAGCCAGAGGACGACATTTGAAAAATATTTTCAAATATAAACTTAAAATTTTAAATGGCATAGCGGGGGTTCGAACCCACGCCGAGAGAGTTTCCTTCGACACCAGCCGCCTAGTGAAACTACACTGAACCACGCAAACCATTCAGCCACCGACAGACCCCCAAAAAGGTATGCTAGTTAACCAAGTATATACGAGGTTAGTATAGATCACACGGAATTCTCGGTGGCGCGGTGGCGTTGCGGTAACCGGTTCTCGTCAGATCACCGAAGTTAAGCAACGTCGAGCCCGGTTAATCATTGGATGGGTGACCGTCTGAGCGATCAATTCGCACACCCGCGTTGTGTCCTTGGGCAAGGCACTTAACTCCGATTGTCCACACTGGGGCACGATGACGCCGTGTACTAAGGCGTACTGCACGTCGATGGTACGCATGTTTTCAACCAATCTAACCCTGCCTGTGCTGCAGGGCGGAGTTACGCTGTTGGGAGCTGTCAGCTGCTCGTCGTTGCTCGGTGGTTCTCTCCGGGTACTCCGGCTTCCTCCACCCGTAAAACTGTCACGGTCATGATTAGCTATTGTGCATAAGTATATGACCTTAAACGCCAATAAATAAATAAATAAATAAATACACGAAATTCTCTCTCAGAACCCCCGCTATGCCATTGTTAACAAAACCAGCGTCCTTGATTCTATGGCACGCGAAAATTTGATAGAGAAGTTCCCACTGATTTCCTTGCATTGCAGTATGAACAGTTAACTGATAGAATTGATGCAATTACTTGATGAATAACTTAACAATAACTGAGAGAGAATTCCGTGTGATCTGTGCTGACCTCGTATATACTTGGTTAACTAGCATACCTTTTTTTTTTTTTGGGGGGGGGGGGGGGGTCTGTCAGTGGCTGAGTGGTTTGCGTGGTTCAGTGTAGTTTCGCTAGGCGGTTGGTGCCGACGGATACTGTCTCGGTGTGTATTCGAACCACCGCTATGCCATTGTAAACAAAACCGGAGTCCTTGATTCTATGGGACGCGAAAATTGATAGAGAAGTTACCACTTATTTCATTGCAGTGCAGTATGTGGAATTGATAGAATTGATGCAATTACTTGATGAATAACTTAAAGTTTTCATTTTTGCCTCAAACTAATAACTTTTGAGCCCTATGCAAACGAGCTCGAAGAGCTCGTTCCAGTGAGGTGTCGTAAGCTATGTTTTAGAGGCAAAAATAATTAGAAACTCTGAATGGCGACTTGTGTGAACATCACAGACCGTATACGGACGTTTCGTTTGTTAACCCTTTACCCAAAGTAAAGCCCAAAACTGTCTAGCGCTATTCACAAAACTTACCATTCAAGTTTCATTATTTTTTCATTTTTTTTGTTTCAATACATAGCTTATGACGCCTCAATGGAATGAGCTCATTGAGATCGTTCCAAAGAGGAGTTATAAGGCCTGTTTTTGACGCAAAGATGAAGAAAATATTTTTCTGTCGTTTGCCTTTCGTGTTAAGTAAAGGGTAAAAAAGTTAAGAGTTTCCGACAGTGCCCTTTTCAATAATGACCCCAAAGCAGTGGCCCTTATGTTCAGCATGCAGTGGTTCCCGCTTTTCTCCAGATATTATTCACACTGACTCCATAAAATCGGGATAAGTCGAAGATTCGTTCGAGAGCGGTCGATTATTTGTACAGTTGCTCCTTCATCAGATTCGCTCGAATAGTGCACTACACTCGCTCAAGTCATGCTAAACGAGTTCGAGGCGCCCAAGTAGCTCGGGTGTATCTTGTACCTGGGGTTTGTGTAGTTAGACGACTACTGAGAAGTCACGGTTTAGTGTGAGACTTAGTGTGAGACTTGGAAGAAACAGAAGTAATGGAAACCAATCACATGGCTGATGTTGGCAGCCTTGATAGATGCCAATATGAGTGATGGAACAGATCACTGTAATAATAGTCAATAGTTGTGGATTATGTCTTCTTTTGAGGCAAAAATGAAATTTTTCATTTATTCAATCTTTTAAAAGTTTTAGGTAAAGAGTTGAAACGTATGGCCTATTTTCGTGTTTGGGTATTTAATACCCAGTCCTTACGTATCTTCCGATATTATTTTAAATTAAGATACTATTTTCGTAAAGTACTTATAAAACGAATTGGATCTGGAGTGAAAATAAAATTCTTCAAAAAAAAATCTTCAAAGACACTGCACCTTGTTTCAGTCGAAGACGATGAACAAGAAGTTATCGCAACAAAAGCAACCAAACAGATAGCCAATGAAGCGAAAACCATTCAAATAGACAAGGAGCATTATGACACCGCTACCAGTACAGAGATTGCAAAGGAGTCGATTAGTGAATTCCTATTACTGCTACTAGCGAAGGTGTCCCCGAAACTGAACAATACATTGCCCGCTATGCTCATTGATTCTATTATTACAAGCACATTGAAAAGTCAGGCTACAATTCTACAGGTAGCTCTGTCACTTAAAATGGGTGACTCGAAGAAACCTATAAATAGCATGTATGACTGTGGTGCAACGTGTTCGAACACGGAATTTCGTCGTTTTAAGAAATCAGTCGCAAGAGCAGCCGTGGGAGAAATAGAACACTCTGGCATATCAAATGCACAGAATGGGTTAGTTCAAGTTGTAGTTGACAATTTCGACGCAAATAATGCTTCTCAGAACGGACAGCAGTCTACCCATTCCCTTGCTATCCTCTTAACTCAGTCTCAGACCGGAGAGGAAACCGAACAAGTCGGCAGAATAAAGCGAATTAACAAGGACGACATGTCGGATGATATTCCTTATGACATCGATATTCAAAGGTACCACGGGTCTAAACAACCAGATATGCCTGAAAGGGAAGCTTCCAAATTCTCTGTGACCCTGAAATCTTTAGCAAGTCAAGCCGTCACGAAGAAGCGTGCATTTGAGACAGACTTTGCATTCTTGCAGGATGTTGTAACAAAAGAAAATTGCCCCGAATACAATGGCTATAACACCAAACTAAGTAGGTAGGGAGCTAGATCAGAAGGAGCGCTCTAAGACCAAAGCAGTATAAGAGCCGCTCATTGACATGAAGCCTTCTGACCCTGACACGATGCTTACAGCTATGATCAAGGCACAAGCTCTATCATTTGAAACGGGGCAGAAGTTCACCATTTTAACATGTGGCCAACAGCTCTATCGTGTGGCAGTTCATGTGTTATGGGCACACCCAGAGAAGTTCAGAAATATGTATTTGAGACTCGGTGGTATGCATGCTCTGATGAGTTTTGTGGGGGCTATAGGAACATTGATGGCTGACAGTGGATTGTCAGACATCTTAGGTGCTGTATTTGGTGGAGTCATGAAAATGTTGAGCGGAAAAAAATGTCCACAAAATGTGCGGGCACTGAGGATACTCGCCGAGGAAGTAGTGCTCGATGTTGTGGCCACTTTGTCAGCGCTGGTGAGTTGATGGGAGCGGACCAGAGCAAAACAGTGAAGTTATGGGTCGATGTCCTCATTAAGCCTGTCTTCCTCCTGATGGCGTTCATCAGGGCAGAACGAGAAGGCGACTGGCTTCTCCATCTGTCGACATTCAGGGGCATGCGTCCTTATTATTTCGCAACTGGGCATGTAAACTATGCGCGTTATGGCCTTTACTACTTGCGCAGTATGGAGAAACTACCTCCTGATGTTCTCAGCCACTTCATGAAGGGTGAACATGTCACCCGCCATATTCGTGGTATTTAGAATGGTATTTGGACCGATCAGTTCATCGAGTCAACGTTCATGAGATTTGGACACAGCATTGGGGGATCATTGGAATTACTCTCAATGAGGAATCTGTTAAGGTTTGGGCTCTGAGTCGCCACTTGTGTTGCAAGATCGAAGCAGATCTGAATAAAATGGAGGAAGGGTCTGCATGCCTGAATCAAACTTGCCATAAAGAAGAAAGCCAGGCCCGTATCGAAGCGGATGCCAAAGACAGGGCTGAAATCCGCGAAAAGTTGGACTTGTGCATAGACCCACCATACCCCACAAATCACAATGAGAAGATGGTAAACATCAACAGTGGGATTGTAGCTACCGATGACATAAATGTTCACGAAACACTCACTATTGGAGAACAGCTATTTGCAGATTTTGAGAAGAGCTGGCCTGAGGGATTTTACAGCAGAATGTCGAAGAAGGTGAAAACCATGACATCAGCTGCAAAGTCAGTGAAAGTGGCCGACTCGAAAGTCTATGATCTCAATGCTATTTATTCACGTGTTATAGCTTTGTTGTGTAGCAACCTCGACATTGATATGAAGGATGTCATTGCTCATGAGCTTGCGACCGTACCGACTTCAATGTTCACAGAAGAGGGGATGCGGATTGCAAAAGGCAAGTCAATCCTGAAGAGGTCACTCCAAGTAGAAATGTCTTCCAGACATTCCGACAGCGCTGATGTGACAGTCATTGATGGGTCAGCCCTTCTGCAGATAATACATCGGCCAAAAGATGGAACAATTGCAGATTATGTTGAAAATCTGCAGAAACATAGCACCTCCTACCTGGAGACGGGCGATGTTTACCTAATTTTTGACAGGTACCATGATTTCAGCATTAAGTCTGTGACAAGGGACGGCAGGGAAACTGGTGCCAGTCGAATTCATCAATTGAATTTGAATACAAAACTGCTCGCTCAGAACGTTGTCCTCACAGTCGTGAAAAACAAGAAGCAACTTATCCGAATAATCAGTGAGGAACTTGTCCGAGACAGGTTATTCCATATCCAGAGTGCAAGGAAGCACAAACTTTTCATCACTGGAGAAGATTCCCGCCCTGTGCAAATAGCGAATAAAAACATATGTTTCAGATGCGACCTTGAGACTTCCCACGAAGAAGCTGACATCATCATTGTTAACAAGTCTTGGAATGTGCGAGTGAAACACAAAGTGCCTCAGTGGTATCAGACGGCACTGATGTACTCGTGCTTCTTGTCTATAACTACCAAAAGGCAAATCTCAATATACCAATGCGCATGGAATCACCCATTAAGGAACGCACCGTCGTTGACATTAAGTTGACAGCGGCGAATCACAGCAATATTGCACAGGGACTTCTCCCTGCGCATGCACTCTCCGGGTGTGACACAGTTGAGTGTTATTTTGGTGTTGGAAAGGGTTCGATGATCAATGAGCTCAAATCAGGGTGTGAGTTGTCTGCTTTGGGAGATTTGCATGCACCTTTCATTGAAGTTATGCGACAGGCAACTGCATTTGTCTCTACATGTTACGACATGAAGAAAAGCAGAAATATGTCGGTGGCACGGCTTCATGTTTGGATAAATAAAATGGCAAGGGCCATACGTCATCTCCCAAATTATGTGCCTTACCACCGACAACAGAAGCATTCACAGAAAACGTTAAGCGAGCTCATTATCAAGCATTCCCGTGGCTGACCCTGAGGGACAGGTGCCCGCCTACTCTAAACGTTGAGGATTTTGGATGGAAAAAAGACTTGGGCAATAGATCGCTTATCATAGTCACCATTCCCGAAGGAGTCAAATTGGCACCTGATTATATCCTCGAAATGATCAGATGTGGTTGCACAAGTGAAACTCCATGCCGATCTAGGAGGTGCAGTTGCCAGGTCAGTGGTCTACCTTGCCATATGTTCTGTTCTTGTTTTCCTGTTGGTTGCTCAGTGACTGATAAATATGATTGTATAGGAATATAGTTACTCGGTTTGTCATTTCTGTCTTATCTTTCTTCCAGATAGATGAAAATTGTGTGTTACTTTTTCTTGAGTTTTGCCAAAACACATACCTGCTGTTTATATTAGCAAACACCACGAGAATCAGCTGGTGTAGAGTTTCGTGTCCAGATTGATTGATTGATTGATTGATTGATTAGTTGATTGGTTGGTTGGTTGGTTGGTTGGTTGGTTGGTTGGTTGATTGATTGATTGATTGATTGATTGATTGATTGGCGTCGCTCTCAGCAATGTTCCAGCTATATCACGACGCTGCCATTTTATTTGAGGAGGGAAGTCCAGACACCGATACCTGTCGAACCCCCCGGCCCCCGGCAGGTAATTGGCAACCTCTCCACTTGAGTTCGAGGTGAAAAATCCAAAAATCGTACAAAAGGCAAGGGAATGTGATTGTCATCCAAATTCAACGAGAATAAGGTCTATATCAATGCATGTGTGTCGTTCATTCATTTGCTCATGGTGAAAATGAAATATTACACTTTTAGGAGGGTGTGACTTCAAAAATCAAAAAGGAGCCAATATCTCGAGTTGCCCAAGGAATACGGCCGGTCCCCCCCCCCCCCCCCCCCTGGTTCTTGAACGTCTGACACCCACCTATTCAGATCAGGAAAGGAAAAAACTTTAACCGGCAAAACCAGGTTCGACACCACGGCTCCGGACTATTCTGTATGGTTTTTATTAGAGGAATACCGAAATAGCTCAGATAAGGGTAGACTTGATATTCTAATCATTTACTTACTAGTATCCAGGTACTTCTTTGTAATTTATCGGAGAATGCGCTAATTGCTCGCATAGTAATTACGGTAGACGTATTCCATTTATTTTCAACAAACGCATGAGTTATACAATAAGACATAGCACAACGAGGATGGAGTATGTCGGAAACCGGGCTTTGTCGCTGCTGGAAGAAATAGATTCACGCCGCGTATTCAGCCAAAACCCAAGGAGTGTCGCCTGAATCCGTGCGTGATCGCATGTCTCACCGTGACGAACCCGCCCGTTTCACCTTTGATGTGGTGGTTCTTAACCTGAAGGGGTCAGTGACTTTTCGTCAAAAAGGTTGAATCAACAGGGGTTCACCAAAAACAACAATTTTAATATATATATTTTAATATATATATATATATATTTAACAACACTACAATTTTGTCCCCGTCTCTCCCACGTCCCCGTAGTAGTGTTGTGTACGTGGAAGAGACGGGGACAAAATTGTATGAGAGAATGCAAAACCACCTTGTAGTGTTGTGTACGTGGGAGAGACGGGGACAAAATTGTATGAGAGAATGCAAAACCACAAGACATTTACACACCCTGGACATTTACACACCCTGGAAGGATTGACATTTACACAAGACATTTACACACCCTGGAAGGATTGAGCGGGGGGGGGGGGGGGGGGGGTGGAGGTTATTACTACACAAGGAGGGTATAAAAAAATTATATTTTCCATCAGCGGTATTGATGTCTGATTGACGCGGGTTTGGTACTGGGGGGGGGAGAGAGATATGGGGGCGCGCTTTTAAATGATTGAATGATTCGGGCCAAGGAGTGGTTGGATGTGTGAATACGGTATACGAACTTACTTGCCTCTGCCTCTGTTACCAGGGAGAGGTTTTAGAAAAAGTGTCTAATTCATATTTGTTTTTTACGTAATAACGCGGAACATATCTTTACTTGTTGCCACCCAAGGAAGATATTATACGGTATTTTTTCATAATTTACACTTGAATACAAAAAGCAAAGTGAAGCGCGGAACATATCTTTACTTGTTACCAACCAAGGAAGATATGATACAGTTATTTTGCGCGCAATAGACTCGGATACGGGGAACAACATGAAACGGGGAACATATCTTTACCACCCAAGGGAGATATGATACGGTGTTTTTACAAGCAATACACTTGAATATGGAGAACAACGCGTTTGAACAATTCGGGTCAAGGAATGGTTGAATGTGTGAATACTGCATGCGAACTCGCTTATGCCTCTGTTACCAGGGCGAGGTTGAGATAAATGATTGAATGCTTCTAATTCTAAGGCTGAGAACAAAACATGCGCGCAATAACGCGGATTATATCTCCACTCGTTATCACCTAAGGAAGATATGATACGGTCTTGTTTGTCCATAATTTACAATTAAAAACAGTGAACAACGTGTAATGCGGAACATATCTTTACTTGTTGCCACCCAAGGAAGACATGCATCGGCGATTTTACAGACGGGTTCGTGATTAGGAGCTAGGCAGCCACTTGCCAAATAATAAATCGATCTGTAAGATGTACGCGTATCACGATCAATTTTATAATTCCCATTCAACAATTAGGATCAGCGTGACGCTAAATTTTACGTTCCCATGACGCGATACACATTGGTACGGCACTTAACGTAACGGAATAAGTATTAGTCAAAAATGAAAGCCGCTTAGAAGGAAGTAAACTTCCGAGCATGACGGCAATTTGACAAAGTTATATAAAATATTTGATGAAGTGTATATATATATATATATATATATATATATATATATATATATATATATATATATATATATATATATATATCAGAAGTTTATAAACAAATCCTTGTGCTGGTAGTTATAAGAAAAAAAATATTAAAGTTCAAAACAAATACAACGACATCACTGACTATATTCCTGCTAGCGTTCTTGAACAGAGAACTAATCCGACGTAAACGGAGTCAAGCATGGTATTCCGATAAATAAAGTCAAGTTATCCGTAGAGAGACTATACTTTTGTAACTCCATGGTTTAATCCCCCCCCCCCCCCCCGGGAATCCGTAGCCATTATATGTCCCGTTGACGCCACTCCTGTAATAAGGAAAAATTGTACGATTAGATAAAGAATTAAAATAGGAATTATAAGGATGAACAAATAAATAATTCTTAATGAGCTGGTCATCCAACCCACCCACCCCACTCCTGTCACCCCCTATACCAAACTAATGCGTACAATCATCCCCATTATATTACATTACTTAAACTCATCCTCAGTCTCAACAAAGGAAGTCCCCCCCCCCCCCCCCCCCAAGTGAACATGGACAAAAGCCTTATAAAAACAAGCAGGTGTAGGTAATTACTATTATAAAAAGAGCCATCCCAAACGATTTAAAATGGATTAATTATCTATACCCCCCACCCCCCTCTCCAAAGTTAAGACTATAAAAATAATAATATAGCGCATAATTTGAAA
Source organism: Pictodentalium vernedei (assembly GCA_031216915.1). Taxonomy (NCBI): domain Eukaryota; kingdom Metazoa; phylum Mollusca; class Scaphopoda; order Dentaliida; family Dentaliidae; genus Pictodentalium; species Pictodentalium vernedei. The sequence goes on along the minus strand of CM062295.1, from coordinate 391,459,978 downwards.
ACCTTGGGTGCCCACCCTACTACCACCACCACCCATCTAAAGCTTTAAACTACAGGCATTACATTACGTTTGGATTTTAATAGCGCCACCCAGTAGCATTAAATTGACCGTTGCATAAATGAGCCCAAACCGTAAATTCACGGGAGATACGAACAACGGCCGAGCCACATAGATCGACATCACGTGCATGAGTTAAATTAAGGCTGTAGACTGCGTATAAAAAATAATAATAATTCCTTCTCGTCACGTAAGATATAATTATATGTGAACAATTGATATAGTTGGCTGTTTATGCAATGTAATGCGTTTTCGCAATTAGATTTTAGTTTGGCCGATATAGAAATATTTGATTTTGTCTCAAAATAAAGGTATATACGACCATGGTTTTAAGAAACCTCATAAAACAAATTCATATCCCCCCCCCCCCCCCAAGCCTAATACTTTTAAACAATGCAGGCTTCAAAGTGCTGCTCGGTGTGAACAGTAAAATCCCTTTCTCCCAAGCGAACATCGAGAATATCTTGATGAAAACACGCTGGTATTACTAATCACTAGTATAAATTAACATAATATATAAAACATAATGCGGTTTCCTTTATCCTAGGAATTAAATTAAAAAAGGTTGTGGGCTCTGAAAATACCCGGTATATTTGTTTCCCCACATATCCTTCCCACGCCAAATCTCTGTATATTTGTATGTTGACAATGCCCATATTTCTGCATAATGTTTGGGAATGAACTCCTCACTCCGACTCAAACTCGAACCCTCGAGAGTGTTTATCATCCCCGCGGAGTCGAGCCGGACTCGGGGCAAGCGTCATTGTTCATGTAAGAAAAGGTTGGGTAAGTAGGGGTCTATACACAAAGACTCACTGTGCCGATCGTGTTATTTCTATGAAACATAACATATAAAATAATGATGTTGCCTTCATACTAGAATTAAAGTCTATGGACTCTGAATATACGTGTTTTTTCACGAATGTTTCCTTATTATCTTCACGATACCAGTATTTCTACATAATTTAAATTTATGGCTGTGAGCGCCTTACTCAGACTCCAGCTCGACACCTCGAGATTCTTTACTCAGTACCACGTGGAGTCGAGTCGGACCCGGTGCAAGCGTTCTATAACAGATAACTTATGCGACGCAAACTGAGGCGAGCATGATCTTCCGATAAATGAATTCAAGTTATCAGTAAGTATGCTATAATTATATAACGCGGTGATATGCCCCCCTCCAGACCCCACCGGGGGGGGGGGGGGGGGGGGGACTCCGTACCCATAAAGTGTCCCGTTGTCGCCACTCCTGTTGTAAGGAAAAATAGTACGATTAGATAAAGAATTAAAATGGGAATTATAAGGATGAACAAATTAATAATACTAAATGAGCTGGTCATTCAACTCCTCCCCCCCCCCCACACACACAAACACCAAACTAATGCTTACATTAATCCCCATTATATTACATTACTTAAACTCGTCCTCAGTATCAACAAAGGAAGTTTCCTCTCCCAAGTGAACACCGACAAAAGCCTTATAAAAGGCAAGCAGGTGTTGGTAATTACTATTATAAAGAGAGCCATCCAAAACGATTTAAACGGGAATTAAATATACGGCCAGGTTTTTAAGAAAAATCATAAAACAAATTCATCTCCACCACTCCCACCCCCACCCCCACCCCCACCCACCACCACCAACCTAATGCTTTAAAACAATACAAGCTTAAATGTACTGCTTGGTGTCAACAATAGAATCCCTTTCCCCCAAGCGAACAGCGGGAACAACAATGAGACAAAATAAACCAGTACTGTAAAAGTTTAGTACGTACGTAAACAATGACGTTTAGCATACTAGAACATCAGAAGTGCCGAATTCTGCATTCTGTACCGTAAGCGGGAAATTTGAAAAAGAGATTGATTCTCACTGATTTCATCTGCATTACATGGTATAATTCATTGTAAACAACTAATTCTGGGGGATACCGAGTAATTTCGTGTGGACTGTGCCAGTTCCATGGACGCTCGATCTGCTAGCATGCCTTTAATGGGGCTTGTCGGTAGTCGAGTGGTCTATGGCGCTGGTCCAGTTTCGCTAGGCGATTGGTGCCGCAGAAGTGTACTCTCATCAAGGCAGTGGTTCGATTCCCATCGGCGTCAGAATCTTTCATCCTAAAAAATGCATAACAGAAGTGCCGAATTCTGTATTCTGTACCGCAAGCGGGAAATTTGAAAAAGAGATTGATTCTCACTGATTTCATCTGCATTACATGGTATAATTCATTGTAAACAACTAATTATGGGGGATACCGAGTAATTTCGTGTGGACTGTGCCAGTTCCATGGACGCTCGATCTGCTAGCATGCCTTTAATGGGGCTTGTCGGTAGTCGAGTGGTCTATGGCACTGGTCCAGTTTCGCTAGGCGATTGGTGCCGCAGAAGTGTACTCCCATCAAGGCAGTGGTTCGATCCCCATCGGCGTCAGAATCTTTCATCCTAAAAAATGCATAACAGAAGTGCCGAATTCTGTATTCTGTACCGTAAGCGGGAAATTTGAAAAAGAGATTGATTCTCACTGATTTCATCTGCATTACATGGTATAATTCATTGTAAACAACTAATTCTGGGGGATACCGAGTAATTTCGTGTGGACTGTGCCAGTTCCACGGACGCTCGATCTGCTAGCATGCCTTTTTTGGGGCTTGTCGGTAGTCGAGTGGTCTATGGCGCTGGTCCAGTTTCGCTAGGCGATTGGTGCCGCAGAAGTGTACTCTCATCAAGGCAGTGGTTCGATCCCCATCGGCGTCAGAATCTTTCATCCTATATACATATATATATATATATATAAATGAATATGGTAATTTGTGACTTACATTAAATCCAAATGAATAAGAAAAACAGAACGTCAAACACCCCGTACCCACACAGTTTTTGAGTCACTTGCGGGCCCGCGTTCTCTGTTGTCGCTGGTTTTCTTTCCTTCTCGCTGGTGTTTGTTCTTTGGTCGACTCTTCACTTCAATCTTTCACTGCCGTAGAACGGCCATTAACTTATTGTCACTTTACCGGACGTTTTTACTCAACATGTGACGGAATGTCACTCTACGACTAACGTATTGTCACTGTCGCTAACGTATTGTCACTTTAATATATCGCCTTCCTTCTAACAAGTGACGGAATATCACTCTACCTCTGTTGTCGCACGGCCACTAGCTTATTGCCACTTTACTGGGTGCTTTTCACTTAAGCAGTCGCCACCAATGAGATTAAACTCTCCACTACGTTCATCTCAGAATAATGTTCATACCGGCAAGCCCACTCTGCCTACGTATGACTTGCCTTCTAAAACAGGTAAAGCCGTTTTCCCAAATGCCAATAGCTCCCTGAGCTCGAACTTCGTGTTTCTGGTTCTATTCTCATATATGGCCACCGACTTGGTCCGCGACTGCTCCTGTTCTAAATATGAGGTCTGTGGCTTCCCTACATCACAACGTTCCTATACTTTCGCACCGATGCGGCACCTCCTCTAACCTATAGTATGGGACGTCCCCATCTACTCGCAACGACCCACAGTCTTACACACCTTCAGACTGGAATGAAATTTTCGAGAAATCCCCCAATTTTTATTTCGATAGCCAGAACATTAATTCTCAGTTTAATCGCTTCTCTTGAACTTGGCCTCTTAGATCTAACTTAATTTAATACTCGCTTTTAAGTTCCTTTGAAAGACTTGGGTTTTGGGTATCTCCTGACATTCGTGACAGACCAGATGCATAATATGGGTGTGTGTCCACAACATGTGCGATGTACTGTTTTTCCAACAATTACCTATTAACTGGCCATAATTACGTAGATAATGACTACAGGAGAGCACTGACTTCCACTACGTTTAATCTCTTACCACATATCTCATTATAGCGTCAAACAGAGATGCGGTAATGGACACAACATTTCGTGCTTAATTAGCAGCATTTGAATTATTGCTGGTCTGTTTAAATGACAAATCGGTTTTCAGGGCCCGTCATATACGAGAAAAATTATCAAAGATGTATACACTTGTATACAACAAAATCGAAAATTCCAGCTATCACCTTGACAGAGTACGGGGGACTGGAATTTACGAGCCGAGGTGGAGTTCTGAAATATTGGAAGACCTCTAACAAGGGTAGATGATTCCAGTTTCTCGAACTCATCCTCAGTTGTCTTCTGTTTTCATACCACGACTAAACTTGAATTAAGTGAATGAAGCTGGTATTTTTCAAGACAAATATCACCTTTCGAGGTTTGTTTACTTCTTACTTGACGCTGTTTGGTGCTATAAGGTCAATCAGACGCGTAACGACCAATATGTTGCGTTCTTGCATGATGTTCTTACAGGCCGGTTGGATTATACAAGTGGTGTATCTAGCATTTCCTCAATATCTGTATTATGACAGCGAGTTGTTACATAATTCGGCGCTTTTGATTACACAGTAATGAATTGGTACACAAAACGGACTGGATTTTAAAACACTATGCGTTTATATTACACAATACGTCTTCTGGGGCAACTTGCTGATTTCTGTCCATGATGGGTATAATAACTTTTAGCACATTCCACAAATGCGTGCAGTTATCATCTGTTAAACAGGTTTGCTATCTACCCCTTACTTCGACATTAGCCATGCACCATTCATGCCATTGTGAAAGAGTATTGTCAGAAGAGTTGTTAGGCACAGTTTTCGATCGATTATGCACTTAGTGTAGCCGGAAAAACCTAACAACTCTATATGCAAGCAGATTTCGTTCTTGCCTAAAAAACGAGCGAAATAGGTGAATCTCTCGATTTCTAGAAATCGTAAAATCTAGTTTTGATTATTATTATTTCAATGAACAGCACTGTTAATTTTAATGCATGTGCCATTATCATAAACTATTTTTTATGGATTTTGAAAAAAATCACATTGCCTGCATATTCACGTTTCTAAACCGAGCTAAACCAACGTGTAAATATTTCAAGTGGGTGCGGGTATTATTTATATCGTACCAATCTGCCAACCAAATCACTAGATTACAGTCTGTCAGAAATAAAACATTTTATCATTCAGCTTGTTACACAGTGGCCGAGATACGACCGTGACACGCAACGAGATAAAGGGATAATTAACAATTAGTCTTCTCAATTTGCAGTTTTGCATAATGTCAAGCCTTTATTGTGAGCCTTACTGTGGAACAGGGGCAACAAGAAAGTAAACCCAGTTCAGCGTCCGAAGTGTATCATACTTTCACTGAATATAATTTTAACACTACGATTCATTGCATAAAAAGTGTACTCAGGAATTTTAGGTGTCAATTTGCCCTTCGGTCTCGGTGTGGTCAAAATAAGCTGTTTTATAGTTGGCTGAACTTTATGATATCCCATTGTGTGGAAATATAAACGGAGAAGAAGCTAAGTCAAATACTATTTTATTACATTACTCCCAACACTCACGCCACACCCATTGTCTAACAGCTGTTATACAAAAAAAAATGATAATTACAGCTTTGAAACAGTTTAGAAACTAGAAAAACAGAATTTACTGCATCCAGAAAATTCAATTCTGTGTGAAAATGGTTAAAGCATCAGAAATAAACAAAACAGAAAGAAAATTTATGAAGGCGTATTTTGGGGGGTAAAACATTTTTAAGAAATCAGAAAAAGGTTTTCGTTAACAGTATTTAAAGATATTTATACAGGAATCAGATAATTTTTTTCAGGAAAGCAGAAAAGAGCTTACATGTGAACAGCATTCAAAGGGTTCGATCAAGGAATTAGAAATGGACATTATTTTGACTCTGCCACTTATTTTAATGATGTTTAGAGCAGAAATGTTATCGTTATTCTCACATTGCATGAAATAAAATCTTTGGAACCCACAATGAAGTCTTGAGAGGGTTAAAAGCATTGAACTGAATTCTTTATACATTTCCCTGTAAAACAAAGAATTTCTCTCAACTTGGTTTGAGTATGAAACTGACACCTGATTAAAATAAGCGATAACATTTAATGTTTTACAGTTAACTCCACTTCTATAATATGATTGTTTTCATTGATGATTGTTCTCCGGTGTGAATAAATATAACATACCTATTGTTTCAGGATAATTTACTGTTACTGGAAATTAGAGGTTGTGAAAATCCTATCGCCGACTGGGCCTTACACAAGGGGCCCTAGCGACATGAAAACCATAGAATGCCGAAAACTTGTGATAGTCTATCAGTATGCCAAAAAATCAGCGAGATGGGACAATTCGTTTTCGAGTTATCGTGCGGACAAGACAGTGCAGAGAAGACAGAAAAAAGGAGAATAAGAAGAAGAAAAAGAAAAAGAAACTGGAGAAACAGTATTTACTGCAGCCAGTAAATTCGAGTCTGTGTGAAAACGGTGAAAGCATTAGAACTAAATTATATAGATAAAGAATACATGGAGATATATTTTCTGGACTAAAATATCTTTAACGAATTCAGAAATAGGTTTTTGTAAAGAGAGTTTGAAGATTTACATACAGGATTCAGATAAAAAATTTTCAAGAAACTGGAAATAACATCTGTGCATAGCATTAAATGTGTTATATAAAGGAATTAGCAATGGATATTTTTGATTATTTTTCGTGTTAAATCCACATATGAACTTCGGGAATGCATTGGGGGTCAAAAAATGTGATTGCAGTAATTCTGAAAATTGCACCCAATGACTCCTGCGTGACCCCAGTGGCCTTGACTCATAACTTGAACCACTATTGAGTTTTGACTCATTAAGCATTGGTCCGAAGTACATTCGTCATACTATGCTTGAAATATGAGCATGGCCAACTTTCAAAATTTTTGTCCATACCAACTTTTTGAGTTAAAAAATGCATGTATGAACTTCGGAATTCAATAGGGGATCAAACAATGTAATTTCCAGCAATTCTGAAAAATTGCACTCAATGATCCCTGGACGACCTCGGTGATCTTGACAGCTATTTTGAACCTTCATTGAGTTTCAACACATTTGGTGTTGGTCCCAGGTCCATATGACATACCATACTTGAGATATGAGCGTGACCTACTTTCAAACATTTTGGCCACACCGCCTTTTTGAATGTAAAATGCCTGTTTGAACTTTAGGAATGCATTAGGGGGTGAAAAATGTGATTTCCAGCAATTCTGAAAAATGCACTCTCAGTGACTTTGACCCATATTTTGAACCTCCATTGTGTTTCGATTTCTTTGGTGTTGGTCCCAGGTCCATACGTCATACCATGCTTAAAATATGAGCATGGCCCACTTTCAAAATGTTTGGCCACGCTTACTTTTTGGGGTCTTAAAATTCATGTACGAACTTCGGGAATGCATTAGGGGGTCCAAAATGTGATTTCCAGCAATTCTGAAAATGCACTCAATGACCCCTGGGTGACCTCTGTAATCTTGATCCATATTTTGAACCTCCGTCAAGTGTCGATTCATTTGGTGTTGTCAACGATCCATAGGTCATACCACGCCTGAGATATGGGCGTGACCCACTTTCAAAACACCCCTGCGGACACCTCTAATGCCCCAGGAATCTGAAAAACATAGGTGTCCGAGTACTTGCGACTGTCTATCAGAATGCCAAAACTCTGCAAGATAGAACTATTCATTTTCGGGTTATCGTGCGGAAAAGGAAGCGCATAGAAGACAGAAGGCAGGCGAATTAGAGAAAGGAGAATAAAAAAAAAGTAAAAAAGAAACCGAACAAAAACAAAAGTCTGTGTGTTTCACACGGACTATAAAAGAAAAATAAACTGTACACAAACAATAGTCTGTGTGTTTCACAAAGACTAATTACAGTCGCGGTTTTGTTGTATAAGACAGGTGTGTGGCACGGCCATCGAAACGCCGAAAAGTTAAAAATACTAACACACAACTAGAGAAACATAATTTACTGCATCCAGTAAATTAAAGTCTGTGTGAAAAGGGTTAAAGCATCAGAAATAAACAAAATAGGAAGATAATTTATGAAGACTTATTTTGGGGGGTGAACTATTTTTAGAAAAATCAGAAATAGGTTTTCGTTAATAGTATTTAAAGATATTCATACAGAAATCAGATAATTTTTTCCAGGAAACCAGAAAAAAGCTTATATGTGAACAGCATTCAAAGGGTTCGACCAAGGAATCAGAAATGGACATTTTTGGCTCTGCCACTTATTTGAATGATGTTTAGAGCAGAAATGTTATCGTATTTCTCACATTGCATGAAATATAATCATTGGAACCCACAATGAAGTCTTGAAAGGATTAAAAGCATTGAACTGAATAATTTATACATTTCCCTGTAGAACAAAGAATTTCTCTCAACTTGGTTTGAGTATAAAACTGACAACTGATTAAAATAACAGATAACATTTAATGTTTGACAGCTAACTCCACTTCTGTAATATGATTGTTTTCATTGATGATTGTTCTCCAGTGTGAATAAATATAACATACCTATTGTTTCAGGATAATTTACAGTTACTGGAAATTAGAGGTTGTGAAAACCCTGTCGCCCACTGGGCCATAGTCATGGGGCCCTAGCGACACGAAAACCATAGGATGCCGAGAACTTGTGACGGTCTATCAGTATACCAAAAAAACAGCGAGATGGGACAATTCGTTTTTGAGTTATCGTGCGGACAAGACAGTGCATAGAAGACAGAAAACAGGAGATTAAGAAGAAGAAAAGGAAAAAGAAACCGGAGAAACAGTATTTACTGCAACCAGTAAATTCGAGTCTGTGTGAAAATGGTGAAAAAGCATTAGAACTAAATTATATAGAAAAAGAATTCATGGAGACTTATTTTCTGGACTAAAATATCTTTAAAGAAATCAGAAATAGGTTTGTGTAAACAGAGTTTAAAGATTTCCATACAGGATTCAGATAAAAATTTTCAAGAAACTGGTAATAACTTCTGCGCATAGCATTAAATGTGTTATATAAAGAAATCAGCAATGGATATTTTTGATTATTTTTCGTGTTAAATCCACATATGAACTTCGGGAATGCATTGGGGGTCAAAAAATGTGATTGCAGTAGTTCTGAAATTTGCACTCATTGACTCTTGCGTGACCCCAGTGACCTTGACTCATAATTTGAACTGCCATTGAGTTTTGACTCATTCACCATTGGTCCGAAGTACATGCGTCATACTATGCTTGAGATAGGATCATGGCCAACTTTCAAAATTTTTGGCCATACCAACTTTTTGGAGTTACAAAATGCATGTATGAATTCAATAGGGGGTCAAACAATGTAATTTCCAGCAATTCTGAAAAATTGCACTCAGTGACCCCTGGTCGACCTCGGTGATCTTCACCCATATTTTGAACCTTCATTGAGTTTCAACTCTTTTCGTGTTGGAACCAGGTCCATATGGCATACCATACTTGAGATATGAGCTTGACCCACTTTCAGACATTTTGGCCACACCTAACTTTTTGAGCGTAAAATGCCTGTTTGAACTTTGGGGATGCATTAGGGGGTGAAAAATGTGATTTCCAGCAATTCTGAAAAATGCACTCACCGACCCTTTGGTCACCTCAATGACTTTGATCCATATTTTGAGCCTCCATTGAGTTTCGACTTCTTTGGTGTTGGTCCCAGGTCCATACGTCATACCATGCTTGAGATATGAGCGTGGCCCACTTTCAAAATGTTTGGCCATGCTCACTTTTTGTGGTCTTAAAATTAATGTACGAACTTCGGGAATACATTAGGGGGTCCAAAATGTGATTTCCAGCAATTCTGAAAATACACTCAATGACCCTGGGTGACCTCTGTAATCTTGATCCATATTTTGAACCTCCATCGAGTGTCGACTTATTTGGTGTTGTCAACGATCCACAGGTCATACCACGCCTGATATATGGGCGTGACCCACTTTCAAAACACCCCTGCGGACACCCCTAATGCCCCTGGAATCTGAAAAAAACATAGGTATCCGAGTACTTGTGACTGTCTATCAGAATGCCAAACATCTGCGAGATAGGACACTTCATTTTCGGGTTATCGTGTGGAAAAGGAAGCGCATAGAAGACAGAAGGCAGGCGAATTAGAGAAAGGAGAAGAAAAAAAGAAACCGAACAAAAACTATAGTCTGTGTGTTTCACACAGACTAAAAAAAGAAAACGAAACCATGCAAAAACAACAGTATGTGTGTTTCACACGGACTAAAAAAAGAAAAATAAACTGTACAGAAACAATAGTCTGTGTGTTTTACAAAGACTAATTACAGTCGCGGTTTTGTTGTATAAGACAAGTGTGTGGCACGGCCATCGAAACGCCGAAAAGTTAAAAATACGAACACACAACTAGAGAAACAGAATTTACTACATTCAGTAAATCCAAGTCTTTGCGAAAGGGGTTAAAGCATCAGAAATAAACAAAGTAGGAAGAGAATTTATGAAGGCTTATTTTGAGGTGTGACCTATTTTTTAAAGAAATTAGAAATAGGTTTTCGTTAATAGTATTTAAAGATATTCATACAGGAATCGGATATTTTTTATCAAGAAACCAGAAAAAACATATATGTGCACTACATTCAAAGGGTTCGATCAAGAAATCGTAAATGAACATTTTTGGCTAGAACACTTATTTGAATGATGTTTAGAGCAGTAAAGTGTGTATGGAAAGGTTTATGATTATTTTTACATTGCATGAAAATCATTGGAACCCAAATTGAATTTCTTGAAAGGGTTAAAAGCATTGAACTGAATAATTTACACTTGTTGGAAAAGTTGCGGTGTTAAAAACTCTTGCTCTTCCAATTATCATACACTCTCTCACAGTCCTTCCCAGCCCACCCGACTGGATTATCGATAAACTCCAGCGCATGGTTTTCATATTCCTTTGGTCACATAAGAAAGACAAAATCAAACGCTCTACCATGATAAACCCAGTGGAGAAAGATGGTCTCAAAATCCCGCACATTAAAACCCTATGTAATTCATTAAAAATTATTTGGGTTAAGAAGCTCTTAGACCCGAAAAACTCATCACAGTGAAAAACACTGACACTTGATAACTTAGAAAAATTTGGATTCAACAATGTTTGGCATTTTATAAAAGACGGTTTACAAAAATTATCGGAATAAATTCCCCCGTTTTGGCGAAATGTTGTAATTTCGTGGTCACTCCTTCAAGACTATTCTATATCAACATATAAGGATATTTTATCACAACCAATATTTTATAATAAAAGTATCAATTTGGATAATGCATGCTATCATTTAGAAAATTGGTTTGCAGCTGGTGTGTTTTTTATAAACGATATTGTAGATTCTAACAGAAATTTCTTAACACATGGCGCTTTTAAAACCAAATACAACTTAGATATCCCGTTCACTACATATTTGGGATTGATAAATTCAATACCCCAAAACTGGAAAAAAATAATCCAAGAATGTACACAAAAAACTGATGTTGTGGGGAATGCATTAGTATCCCGCTTAAAGTCAACTGCCAAAGTTAATAAAGATTTTTACGGCCTTTTCCTGAACAAGATAGCTGTACCTGCAAGAAAATCCGAAGCAAAATGGAGCGATGAGCTTAGATATGATATAAGCACAGACGAAAGGCAATATGTATACAAGACAACATTCACCTCTACCAGTGACACATATTTACAGACACCACAGCTCAAAATAAATCATCGTATATTATACACCAATTCTAAACTATTTCGTAGTGGTCTTTCAGAAACTCGGCTCTGCCGCTTTTGTTTTAATTCAAAAGAATCAATAACACATAACTTTTACGATTGTTCACATTCAAAAACAGTTTCACTTCAACTCATAGAATAGGTTAATATTGTTTGTAATTCAAATGTTCAGGTCAGCCCTAAGGAAGTAATTTTAGGAATGCAAACAGAAGCTCAGTTATCCGACATACTGTATACATGTTTACAAATTTTTAAAAAAATATATAATTATATTCATGTAGTCATGAAAACCGGCTACCCAAATACATCGCGTATACAGAATTTTTAAAGAATTGCAGAGCTATCGATATATACTCACTCTATTTACACTCGTTCGGCAAGGCAAACAAAATCAAACTGAGGTGGGAGACACTATCTAAAATAATTAGTTAAATCCAAGTGTCTTCTATAACCACACAAGCCCATGTTGAATTTTGATCGGAAGAACTCATTCTTTACACATTGTATTTTTGTTTTGTCCATATATATATATGTGTTTGGTGTAATTTACTGTGAAAACTGTAAATAAAAAAAAAATAATTTATACCATATTTCCTTGAAAGGCAAAGGGTTTCTCTCAAATTGGTTTGAGGAGCTGACATCTGATTGAAATAGCATTTAATGCGTGACAGCTACCTCCACTTCTGTTTACATTGTCTCCACTGTGAATAAATACAACATTGTATTGCTTCAGGAGAATTTACAGTTAGAGGAAATTACAGGCTGTGAAATAAAATTGGGCAACTGGGCCATACTCAATGGCCCTAGTGACCTGAAAAACATAGGGTGCCGAGAACTTGTGACTGTCTGTCAGTATGCCAAACATCAGCGAGACAGGGCAATTCGTTTTCGAGTTATCGTGCGGACAAGGAAGTACATAGAAGACAGAAGACAGGAGAATAAGAAAAAGAAGAAGAAGAAGAGGGAAGAAGAAGAAAAAGAAAAGAAAAAAGAAACCGTACAAAAACAATAGTCTGTGTGTTTCACATAGACTAATTAGTAACAAGCAGAAATTCCGCCGTGAGTCGGATTTTCCGACACGCAGTGGCTACCTCTTGTTGTCACCAGTTTTATCGAGTGTCAGAAATAATGTGTTTCAAGCATAATTCCTTTTGCCACCTCACAGCAAATTTATAACTTATCAGTCGCGATATCTCGGACATGAGAGGCATGAAGAATACTTTATTTACATTTTGCACAAATTATGTACTAAATTCCTCACACAAACATCTCAGGGCTGTTCCAATTACAACAGGTATTCGTCCATGGTAATTTAAGCTAATCCCTAAATAACTGCATGACAATTGGATGTCTGACTTATGGGGATACACTTCGTAATCACAACTAAAATACGAAGTGAGATTTTGTCTCTCGTTTGGATATACTTATGCAGTTCTCTTTGGAGGACCCACGCCCCAGATGTTGGTTATCGGTTCCTATCATTCTGTAAAACAGAACTCCTTCAATTTCTGGAGTCATTTAACTCTTTGCCCAACACGAAAGGCAGACGACACTTGCAAATAAATTTTTTGAATAACTAAACTTTTTCATTTTTAATTTTTTGTCACAAACAAAGCTTCATATCCCTCGTTGGAACGAGCTCAACGAGCTTTTTCGTATATTCACTGCATTTCAAAACAGCTTTAATTATATTCTTACTAGTATTGGTGATAGTGGGGACGGGGCATGCGGTCTGGAAAATGTTCACGATTCTTTAGTGGTGGATTTCTAATTTATGTGGAGGTACGACGGTGGGTTCTAAGAATTAACATCAAGTCTGGTATCGCCGGTGGAGAAGAGTGAAGGGAGGAGGGGGCGTTTTAATCCGCTTAACCGACGTTTGTCTACTTGCCGTACGGATTCAAATACCATTGTCATCGCTCAAGCGGATAGACGATTTCAACAGGATCGTTAAAATTCTATCCACCTTTCCTCCTCCAAAACTGTAGAACCTGCCGGAAAGAAAAGCGACAATGTCTAATATATAAATGCGAATGTCTGTATCTATCTCTCTATCTTTGTTCCCGGTGAACTCCTTCGTTTCTCGACGGATCAATCTCATATTTTGTACACCGGGGGTAATTCGTCCCGGTGAGTAACATGGGATGGGTGCCGAGCTCGCGCGGGATGACCTTAACCTTTAATTTCGACAACGGATGCGCCGATCGGGCTAAAATTTCATATGTGCGGGTATATTGACCCATCGATCATTTTGCCTTTATCGGGGTGCCCGTGCGGGGTGACTTTGACCTTGAAATTGGTGCCCTTGACCTTTTATTTCGAAAACGGCTGGGCCGATCGAGCAAAAATTTCATATCTGCGGGTATATTGACCCATCGATCATTTTGACTTTATCGGGGTGCCTGTGCGGGGTGACCTTGACCTTGAAATTGGTGATAACCATCTTCTCCCGTGCAACGCCGGGTATCACCCGCTAGTCTAATATATAAATGCGAATGTCTGTATCTATATCTCTATCTCTCTATCTTTGTTCCAGGTGATTGGAGAGTGCCAATAGGCACTCCCCAATAAATTGAAACCAAGCAATTTTATATAAAAAAATTATTTTACAGCGGAGCAAACAGCAAGCTAATGCATACAGTTTAACGTCACAAAAGTGGCTTCTACCACTTTTCAATAGTGCCATGATAGTGGCTTGTAGCACTCGAGCAGTTAAGCGCAAAACATGATGATTACATTAACAACACCTGGGCTTACTATATTCAGTAATCTGTAGAGCCATTGCTTAGGCCCACCGTAGAGGCTTCAATCACCTGACTAGTTAAGGCTGGGGAAGTGTGACTCCTTGGGAAACCATTTACCTTTCTTATTTGATCCGGCATAGATAAATTGAGCCAAGCTGTTTAACATTTTAGGCTCTTGGAAATTCATAATTGACACGAATTTTTCATTTCATTATCTGTAAACTTTTTAAAGTGGTTAATGTGTTCTGCTGCTTTCTTCAATAGCTCTTGTCTTTCGATAGTTAGGGTCTAACTGTGCGAGAGTAGATGTTCTTCGCCGTCAGCAAACCTGCATTTAGAGCATATACGTTCTCACGCAGGCATGTTGAAAAACCTTCCTCTTTCAAGAGTTTAGCCTAAACCTAGTGAGTGCTTCTCTGTGCTTTTGAATTTTACAGGATTCAAGATATTTTTCATGACAGGTTTCTGTTTTGAATTGCCGAAAAGTTCGTAATTTGTTTGTACTCTGTCCTCGGTGGGTGTCGTTAAAAAATTGAGACTTTGTTTCACCGTGGAGGTAATTGTCAATGTTTTGCTTTGTGTTGGGTGACGAGAATGCAGGGTTTGTTAATTTGCGACTCTTTTCTACTACATCTCACCAGGAGAAGACACACAGTATTGCATTTCAGATGCCGTTTTCATTTATTTTCCTGATTCAGTCTTTCAGTATTTTATTGATGAAACCTCGATTCACTGGTGAATGAGTGCCGCGATCAAATCGCTATGTAATCGAACGAGGCGCCGCTTTTGAGATCACATTACTGAAAACAATCAGGCGCCTTATGCAAAGAAGTCACGTCGACAAGTTTGATAACCTGTTCCATAGTATATATCATGGGGTATCCGTTTCGCATTAACGGCATTTACACACTGGATGCAGTGGGGGCGTTGTGGGCGATGCGATCAAGTGAAAACTGAACAATTTCTTTCTCAGTTTGGAATTTATACATATAGTGTAATGCCACTAATTTGAGCCTTGCTGTGGAACACACAGAACAGGGAATTAAACGGAGGCCACTACCCAAAGTGAAACATAAAATTAATGAATATAATTTTGACGCAGCGATTAAAATAATTGGTCTTATGTTTCCGTTTTGGGCGTTGTCTCAGTACATTGAACTTTTTTCTCTGTTTTACCGCAATGATCAAATTAGATGTACCATACCGCGTGGAAACTGCATACGATAAGAAATATTGTTAATTATCAATTTATCGCTTTAAGCACAACGTTGGCATCACATCTAGTTAGCAACAGCCGATAGGTGAGGTAACGTATCCATCATGTTCATTCTGTTCCACGAAAGGGTTAATTCTTTTGAGATGTAGAATAAGATGGGGCGAAATGGCCTGTATCCCAAAAGTTAAGCATTTTAAACATGTGTGCAGACTTTTTTGAGTGAAGCAACACAATAAACCCCCAAATGGAGAGAAGGATCATCGATTAATTAATTCCACAGCCCTGCATTATATTATAATTGAAACTGCCCACAATGCTGGATAGACTCGCCCACTCCGCGGGAAACAATACCATATAAGAAGATACTACTCGAGGCGTCAGGGTTGAAAGGGTTAAACCGCATAGGTGCGGAAGAGCTGGAAGCAGGTATGTTTCTTATTCTTCACACAGAAAGAAAGGGTGAGCGAATCTGTACAACAAGCGATATGTTCCGCTCAATGACAGAAATTAATTAATATTGGAATTTACCGTTAGTTTACTTTGAGGTTGAAAGGGTTATCGGGATAGAATAGAAATACAAGCTGCGTGTGTTTAGAAAATCTATCAGTCGATAATATCGTCCACTCCCAATGTCTGACATGGCCACAGATAAGAAGAGATAAATTGTCATGATAAGCTGCGAAGATAAACAGTGATAAGATAGTAAATCCTGATAACGCATCGTATCATTGAGGACGTCACTTTTGCCCCTATCTGCAATCGAAGTTGGAAGACAGAAAACAAAAGAGTATTTCGAGGTCCCATGATAAATATCACACTTTGTCATGGAAACGCGGTTTTCGTGGTGTGCGATTGCTCTGTATGTTTGAAGTGATAATGCACGGGTTTGAATTACAGCTACTTCCATTCATAACAATTTGATTTGTCTTCCAGATAAATATGTAATAGGATTGGATTGAAGAAACAGTGCGCATGTGTGGTGGCGACAAGTTAATAAGAGTGTGGCACATTTATTCGATTTGAGTGTTCAGTTCAATATAGTGCAACTTCTGTTGGAGTAAAATGTGAAATTCTTGGAACGTAAAAAAAAACAAACCCAAAACTGGATTACCTCATGAGATGTCGAGGCGGAAACAGTCAAACCCCAAACCATTTAAGCGTAAGTATTTAGGCGTTATAAAATACCGACGTGAGCAGACGTGATAACAATTTACTGCACACAATTGACCTGACTGTTTAGTATGACAGCCTTAAATAATTATTGTATTTAAATCTCTCCTCACATTGAAATATATATATATAAGTTTTTTTCATTTTTCTCGGCCAATTTTCAGGTCTGTTTCAATGAAAAATAACTGAATTCAGTTTTCTGCTGTTGGTGCATGTGGACATGTTTCAAAAATCTACTTTCGATTTCTTTCAGTGATTTCACTGGGTTTGTGTTTCGGTTTGTAGTTCGACAACAGGCACAGCATTGATCTTGACCCCGAAAAATACAGTGAGATCTAACAGAGGATTTGGTTTGTCATGGTTTGACTGAGAAAAATTGTGCACTAGGAGATATATTTGCCTCTTTCGCAAGGTGAAAAAAAAAACTGAAAATCTATCAACCCATTCGTCCATTACTAGGTGTTTCGGTGTCTCATTGATTAGAACAATGGATTTCACTGGCATCAGATGTCCAGGCCGGAATGTCGTATGTTCAATTTGACTCGCGTCATCCGCGTTGTGTCGAATAATAATAATTACACAAAGGGGAACACGGTGACGTCCATGGTATACATTCTTTCAGGAAATGCTAACTCTGATCTGTGGGGTTAGTAAGTTGGAGAGGTAGTTATTCGCCGCTGCAGGGTGGTTCGATGGCTTTCCCCGCCTGTAAAACTCTATGACACGTCATGCCCTGTCTGTTGAATGTGCAGATAAATCCAAAATAAATAATCACTCCACGGTAGTCGAATTCTGACCTTATAAGTGATAATCCTGTTGACCAACAGGCCTCTTTAGATTAGGAATTAAAACAGTTTGAAAAAAGGCTACGTTGACTGGTCAGGTATCCTCCTTTCGGGTTGCCAACTTTCAAAATTTTATACGAAAGAAAAGGTAAAAGCAATACTCATGTTTATAAACGGCTGTGCAAAGGCTTCGTTGGGCAATCCGGAGTTATGTAATGTGCGGATATATATAACAAAACATATACATTTGGGAGGAACAAGCGCTCCTCCCCAATGTTTGTGACTTGATTTTTTTACGAGCACTGCAATCACGGGACGCGGTGTTATGACTCTTATCCGAGATAACACCCAAGGAAGTGGATTTCCCTGGGTTAGCGCGAATAAAACCGTACCACATGAATACAGCTATAGCTCCTGTCCGAGTTTCATGTTGCATGAATGAGTTTATATGAAACTGGGGAAATTTTAGGTAGTTATGTGCAAAGAAGCCATTTACTCAACTTTTCCGCGAGATGGCCCCGGACCACACCGACGGAGGATATCCCCTTTTTCCTTCTCGCCCCGGACCCGGCATTACGGGGGTTGGATCATGCTACGCCCCATTTCTTTTGGTTGAAAATGAGCGCCCCATCCCCCGCGATCCCAATCCCGAATTAACCACTGTTAAAACACACAAATATTCAGTCAGCCTTCGTGTTCATCCCACGGGTCCATTCGCCGAACGTTTGCTTGTGTTTGTGGCTTTTTACGTCGAGTACCTCCTACAGAGTGGATAGCTACTAACACGAGAAGTAGAAGTTTGAACCTGGACACTTTGTAAGAAATAAGATAGCACACACACAGGTGGTCATACAAATGTAGGCCTGAGGTACCCGAGTTGAACTGCTGCAGTGTTGGGACCCAACATGACTAATTTGGAGTACGGGTACGGTATGCGTTAATTAAATAAGATGTTTCGTCACGACTACTACATGTATAACCTAGACCACATCACAGAGGCATGCCTTTAATGAAGTCACACCTTGATATTGCAGTTGGAATATTTGATCAGTTGAGTCTCGAGAATAACAGCACAAATCAAGTTTACACCACCAAGCGATATCTTCGCGCGCCGGAGGGGGTGGGGTTGGGCGTACATTTAAAACACAATGAAATTAGATGGTGGTATATATATGTCTCTCATTGTAGTTAAACCCGATCTATACACTGAACCTTTCTATGACTTGAAGGCATAATACTGTTGACCGGTAAATAGGCTTAGTTACCAATTTGACCTACAAAGCCTCTAGGTTCTAGGTTAGAATTAGAAGCAGGATTTCTATGCAAGTAAATGGATTAATTCAGTATAATTATTTAGAAACAACGATAACAGAAGTTTGGGAGTGAAGAGGATTATTTTATAGTCGCTTATTACGAGAGAGAGGAGAGGAGAAGAATAGAGAAAGATAGGTGGGTGGGGGTTGAGAGAATGCAATTACGAATTTTACTTTTGATATCGTGATTTTCAGGTCAAATTGGTCAGATGCGGCTTGTATTTATTTTTTGCCCATGGACACTGTGCACTTATGAAGCACATGTCACGTTAAGAAAGAAGTTCTTACTTACACACTTACTTACTTTTTGCTTAGTTCATATAACGGGACACTTCTGTAACCACTTGGCATTTAATCAACTAAAATCAATGATTCACATATGCGTGGACGAATGGATACAAGAATAGGTTGTTCACTGGGCACCTCTGGTGTTCTAGGAGGTCCATTGGCTTAAATTTGTGTATTCCCCCACAACGCGAGCGGGGGCGAAAGAAGCGAACACATGGGAGCTGGGGGGAACCCGAAGCGGCGGAGCTTCAAATCCAAATATGAGTACGTCAGGATAAATAGCGGACATCGGGGGTGGACAGTAGTCTAACAGTGTAACGGATATTTCGAACGTTTATACGGAGAAAGTACTATCAGATGAAGAGGACAGGCGCTTTCAATATGGTCTCCAGAGTAACTTATATATTTTTTTTTAATTTTAAGGTCACCCGACTGAAAGTCAGCGTGACCTATTGCCGTCACTTTGCATTCGCCGACCGTCTGTCCGTAGTCGGTTAGCGTTTGCATTTCAATCTCATTTAGAACCACTGGCCTAAATCCACCCAAACTTGGCACATGTTATCTTGGGGGGGGGGGGGGGGGGGGAATCCTCCCACCTTTGCTCGACAGAAGTTGTTAAGCCTGATGTGCAGGGTTAAGTGCCCGAAAACTTAACATTCATAAAAAAGTTCTCATAAACCACCAGTCACAGCGCTTTAAGATTTGGTATGCCACTTTCGTATGAGCCATGTAGTTAAACCAGAAAGGAATTTCAAATCCCTTTTAAACTGTTTGGGACAAATACGTATTGTGTGCTATAGAGTTTCTTCGTAAGTAGGAAATTCAAACTGGCTATAGAAAAACACTTTCATTTTTTCAAAAAAATTAGAAATGATTTTTTCACCTGATTCTACCTGTAAACAAATCAAAAATCTATCATCAGTGCTCCACACTTAGTGCCTCGCCATTTCCTGTAGTCAACTCGATCTAGGACGGTGGGCATTTTAGGCGCACTTAAGCCTCTGGTTTTAAAGTTATAAGCGTTGGAATACTCAGCATTCACCATATACATATAGGTCGCCTGGCCCCTCCATCTCTTGAGTTTTGTCTCTGAGGCGTTTTACATTCTCCTACTGATAATGTGAGATGGGGATGGGAGAGGTGGTAGTCTCTCAACGGCTTCCAGCTTTGTTTCCAAGAATGAGGAACTAACAACCGTAGCTTACATGCCCACTACGTAGATGGTGGCTCCTCACTAAAACACACGTGAATAGGAGTTTCCAATCCGATAATATCGCTAAATCTATGAAAGAGTATGAGGAGCAAAGCAAGGTTACAGTCACTGAACATCCGGATTGTCCGAGTCAAGCTGGACGTCACTCAACAGATACTTTGCGTGTGTTTTTGGCAACGTTCATTGGTTTACGTACTACACAGAATAGTTTCTGGGAATACTGTTCGAAAGTCTCTATTGTTTGGATCTTATAGTAAATCTCGCCCCTTAAGTGAACAAGGTGCCATCTGTAATGCTAAAACACTGCAGATGGCGTATTATTCACACAAGGAACGATATGCGAACGGTTGTGGATAACCGCTAAGTTTTCTCTGAAGTCCCTTATGAGGATATGTGAGTACAGATATGTGACAGTACCAGACTTGATCCCGGAATGCATAACTGTTTTGCGTAAAGCACAATTTTTTAGTCCGTGGGTCGGTAAATGCGTTGGAGGATCAGTGATAATTTAATCCAACAGCTCTATATCATTACTGACCCTATCCGCGAATACAGGATTGACTCGCCCATTTCTTTATATACAAGGTATAAGACGTGATCATTCAAGTCATCAGCGTTGCGATAATACTCTGGACACAGTACGAATATTTAATTATTTATTGGGGTTTAACGACACTTTCGACAGCCACCTCGTGGCGGGCAGTTTTACGGGTGGAGGAAGCCGGAGTACCCGGAGAGAACCTCCGAGCAACGGTTAGCAACTGTCAGACTCCCAAACGTACTAACTCCACACAAGCAGGGTTAGCATTGGTTGAAGAAAAGTGCATCATCGACGTGCAGTGCGCCTAAGTACTGACCCAGTTTGAATCTTCGTGCGAAGTGATATAGTACGGAAGGTATAGTACGTTGAGGCGCCAGTTGAGTATTATTTCTATCTTGCACGTGCAAGTTAACTATCTTGCACCTGCAAGTTACTATCTTGCACGTGCAGGTTAGCTATCTTGCACCTGCAAGTTACTATCTTGCACGTGCAGGTTAGCTATCTTGCACCTGCAAGTTACTATCTTGCACGTGCAGGTTAGCTACCTTGCACCTGCAAGTTACTATCTTGCACGTGCAGGTTAGCTATCTTGCACGTGCATGTTATCTATCTTGTACGTGCAAGTTACTATCTTGCACGTGCAGGTTAGCTATCTTGCACGTGCAAGTTACTATCTTGCACGTGCAGGTTAGCTATCTTGTACGTGCAAGTTACTATCTTGCACGTGCAGGTTAGCTATCTTGCACGTGCAAGTTACTATCTTGCACGTGCAGGTTAGCTATCTTGCCCATGCATGTTAGCTATCTTGCACGTGCAGGTTACGTATCTTGCACCTGCAAGTTAGTTATATATATAGTCATATTTGAAGTCGAGTTCATCAAAAGCAGTATATAAGGGTCCAACCTAGCCCCAATTTGCCGGACCTAGGTTC
Source organism: Pictodentalium vernedei (assembly GCA_031216915.1). Lineage (NCBI taxonomy): Eukaryota > Metazoa > Mollusca > Scaphopoda > Dentaliida > Dentaliidae > Pictodentalium > Pictodentalium vernedei. The sequence continues at coordinate 391,438,103 of CM062295.1, read as the reverse complement.
GGATTTGCCGGACCCCCTCCCGGATTACGAAAATTCCTATCGCGGAGACAACCACTATAGGCTCACATAGTGGTTGTCTCCGCGATAGGAATTTCCGTAGTCCTGGAGGGGTCCGGCAATTTCGAACCTACGTCCGGCAAATTGGGGCTAGGTTGGACCCTTATATACTAATTTTGATAAACTCAGCTTCAAATATGACTAACTAGCAGGGTTACCCTGCGTTGCACGGGAAAATTTAGGGGTCATATGAAAAGTACCCCCAAAAAAACAAAAAAATAGGGGCCGCGTATTTTTCGACCCAGCCCGCCCTACGGGCGGCATACTCGGCCCCGCCCTCCGAGCGGGGCCTTCAATCCCGTCACTTTTTAAACCCCCACCATTAGATTCCTGGTAAAAAGTTAACCCTGATAGACCCCTTTGAGGACCTATATCGGTGAAATCCATCAATTTGCCCCTCCCCAACCACCCCCACCCCCGCCACTTTTTAAACATCACCATTAGATTCCTGATAAAAAGTTGCCCCAAGCAGACCCCTTTGAAGACCTATATCGGTGAAAAGAATTTGGTCTAACTTTCGGTGCCCCTCCCTGCCTCCACCCCCCCCACCCGCACACCTTTTTAAACCTGGCGAGGACCTCCTCCATAAAAAAGTACCCCTAGTAGACCCATTTTGGGCACTCTGGGTGGCCCCATATTCAATTCTATAGTGAACAGACACACAGACAGAGAGACAGAGAGAGAGAGAGAGACAGACATACAGACATTCTAAAATATACTATAGACTTGCAGGTGCAAGATAGCTAACCTGCATGTGCAAGATAGTAACTTGCAGGTGCAAGATATCTAACCTGCACGTGCAAGATAGTAACATGCACGTGCAAGATAGCTAATTTGCACGTGCAAGATAGAAATAATACTCAACTGGCGCATCAACGCATCCGTAATATAGAGTCGTAAAGAGCATTTTCTCATCTCACTTTGCATTTTGATGCAGCGTGTGTGTGTTGAGGGGGGAGGGGGTCTAATTTAAGCCTCGCTGTTGATCAAAGAAAATTAATTGGGGTCATCCCAATATCCAATGCGCAACACTCCCAAATTGTTTATAATTTTGTCGGAATGATTTGCTGCGTCAAAGTAAATGATGATAATTAAGCAGTCAGTTCAAATTTCCTACTTCACACTGAGTCTGATTCGTGGAAGGGGCGTAAATAAACAAATAATAAATAAATGAATAAACAATTAAATAAATAAATAATAAATATTTGTCTCGTTGTGCCGTAGTCGAGAAAAATACGGTTGCCCGAGATGTGAAGCAGTGTTTGTTTATTGTGATAGACAGCTTTTTTGCTACTAGTATAGTAGGCCCCGGTGCCCGAGGCGTGGGGAATAGTCCTCTAAAGTCGGCAACATACATGCAGTTATAAACGATTGGCTGAACATGGGTTTATACTTTAGTTCCGATCGCGATGTAGCTACATATGGTGAAGTAGACTTCAAACTTCCAGAAAATCAAACAAATGTTATTCAGTGAGCACCTGAAACGGTATTTATCGTACATGTTTCATACTGCTTTTGGTATCTGGGGCTTCATTAGGCTAGAAGCAAGGTTATCCAATTGGTATTTTATCACTTAAAGTGGTTTACCCATAGATAATAATCACCTCCAAATTTCTGATATGGAATATTATAATCACCGAATTTAATTCGGGCGGAACGATTCGTTGCGTCAAAATTACATTAGCTGTTTTTTAGCTCACCTTCACAAAGTGAAGCTGAGCTAATCTGATCGCTCTCCGTCCGTCCGTCCGTCCGATCGTCCGTCGTCAGTCCGATCGTCCGTCGTCAGTCCGTCGTCAGTCAACACCATGTTTTGGCCTTCTCCTCCAAAACCACTGTGCCAATTCAAGTGAAAGTTTGCGTGAGTGATTGTCCCGAAGGGGCATTGCATTTTTTTCAACTCAACATGCCCAGCCCCACAGGGAGGTAGTGGGGAAAATGCTCCAAAATATTTTTAAAATCTTCTTCTCATTAACCAGAGGGTACAATGACTTTATATTTGTTATGGAGCTTCCTTTTGAGGTGTAGAATCAAATTTGTTCAAACGAAGTTCGCGAAGCGATATTTGGTTTTGGAGGGGTAAGATTTTTGGCCCGCCCAAAATTTTCTATTTTCTGAACCGATTTGAACGAAATTCGGTATGTGGTATTATTGGGTCGTAAGTACTTGAATCATGCAAACTAAAAAATTCCCGGATGCCCATGGGAATCCCAGAGGCTAAAATAGAAATATTTTCAAACGCCCATATTTCCCAAATCACACGGAACAGAGAACTGTTATTTGGTATGAAGCATCCTGAGGACCTGTGGAGTGGATTGGTTAAAAAAGATTGCCGCCGCTTCTATCAGGTTGTCCTGTAGAGGGTATTGAACAAATGATGAGTCAGCATTTTTGCAGTAAGATTTCCCTATACATATTGTTAGAGTCAGGTTCTGTTATGTTAGGGTGTTCTGCAGAGGGCATCGAAAAAATGATGAGTCAGCATATTTGCAAAAATTTAAAATCTTTTCTCCAGAACCAATGGTCAGAATTGTTTGATATTTTGTATGCAGCATCCACAGGGGGGTCAGATACAAGTTTGTTAAACTGAAGCCCATTGGTTCATATTTGGGCTCAACTTAGGGTAATATGGGGAATATTCTTTAAAAATCTTCTTCTTCAAAACCACTAGTCAGAATCTTTTAATGTTTGGTGTAGATCATTGTTATGAGGGTCAGATTCAAGATTGTTCAAACCAAGTCCCTAGGTTAATATTTGGGCTTCCTATGGAAGCGCAAATTTGAACTTAGTGCAATATGGGGGATAATTCTTAAAAAATCTTCTTCAGATCCACCAGTCAGAATGCTTTCATATTTGGTACACAACATCTCTAGGGGGGGGGGGGGGGGTCAAATTCAAGTTTGTTCAAATCGGGTCCCTAGGTATATATTTGGGCCTGCTATGGTAGCCCAAATTTTGCCTGGGTTAATATTTGGGCTTCCTGTGGTAGCCCGAATTGTAACTGCGTGCAATATTTCTTTTAAAATCTTCTTTTCTTCAGATTCACCAGTCGGAATGCTTTCATATTTGGTATGCAACATCTCTAGGAGGGTCAAATTCAAGTTTGTTCAATTCGAGGGCTTGGTTAATATTTGGGCTCCATTTGGGGGGAACCTGAAATGTAATTTAGTGCAATATGAGGAAATTTCTTTAAAAATCTTCTTCTTCAGATCCACCAGTCAGAATGCTTTTATATTTAGTATACAACAGTAGGTATAAATTGAGAGTTCACGACCACTTGTACATGTACGTGTACAAAATATGCACACGATGCGTTCACCAACGTGGAATTCGGTGTTTAAATCACACGCTTGTTCACAAAACTGTACACTGGTCTAGAACTCTCATATGTACATTTTTGTGCGAACAAGCGTGTGATTTAACACCGAAACACTCGTGGTGAACGCATCGTGTGCGTGTGTTGTACACTTTCGGTTGTATCGTGTACGTGATTTTTGGTCTACGTTCGCATCGCAGATCAGACCCATCGATCCATCGTCGGCGAACGCGAGCGAAGGCAAAAAGATTTGGGTGATTATCAAAAAACAGCTTTTGCAGTTCTAGACCAGTGGTCTAGAACTCTCAATTGCGTTGGTACAGATGGTTCAGGTGGTCTAGAACTCTCAATTGCGTTTTTGAGGTGGTGGGTTTTTGATTGATATAAATATAGGGGAGAAAAAAAAATATAAATAAATAGTTATTTAAAAAAATAAATATATCAAATCGAATAGATAATAAAAAAAATGCGTAAATCATGAGCGCTTCTCAGATGGTTAGAGCGAGGTTTCTTTTAAACATGCTGATGAGAGCATACGCAATCTGCGTGAACGAACAACTACGTCCCATCTTGTTAGAACGATGCGTCGGATGTCGGGATCATCTAGATTTCAATCACGAGGATCATTCGTGTCTGACGATGGAAAGGGAAGATATGGTCGTCATGTATTTCGAACCGGCGTTCGAACGCGTTAAATTCGACGATGTGATCAAGTTTTGGAAGAGATTAGTCTACTGTAAGATTCGAGACAGGCCCACAGATTCGGAAGAACTGAAATTGGCGCGTAGAAGTTTGACTTTAGAAGATAAGGGATGCATCAAGAAATTATTGCTGAACGAAGCATACGTTTAAGTTTTGTTTTTCGTTGATATAAAAAATAAGGGAGAGTAGAAAAAAAAAAAATAAATACAGACATAATTTTTTTTTAATCTAATATTAGAAAGAAAAAACACAAAAAAAAAATGAGAACCAGAAATAAATTGTATCCGATGTTAGTGGACGACGAGGACGAGAAGCCGAACGGCATCTTGCCGACGGCGCCGTCGCTAGAAGAAAGAGAAAGAGGAGAGAGGTATCGCATCGATCAAATCAATAGAATCCAAGAGTATCTGACTCGAGAGAGAGATTCTCGTCGTTCCCTCAAGAAGAAGTATTCGCGTTTCGTGAAATTCGTCAACGGGATCGACATGACACTCATCACGATTTCCATGGGTTTACACGCGGCCGGCATCGGATTGTTGTCGACCGCGGTCGCCATTCCGATCGTGTTGACCGTGGAAGGAGTGACCCTCGCCGCCGGATTGTTCAGCACGGTCGGAAACTTTTTGAGTAGAAAATTATATCTGAAGGCTAGGAAACACGACAAGATTAGCGTCTTGGCCGACTCCAAGATCGACACGATATCCGAAATGATCTCTATGGCGTTGAAAGACGGTAGGATATCGGGCGGAGAATACTTCGCGATATTGAGCGAGAAAACGAAATACGATGCCATGAAAGAAGCCGTGAGAATCAAGACTCGTCAGATCATCAAGGAAGAGTTGAAGGATTCTCTCATGGAAAAGGGTAGGAAAGAGGCCAGGGAGGAATTCAGTAAGATGATAGAACACAAGGGGCAGTGATTAAAAAAAAAAAATATATATATATATAAATAAGAACAGAATTTTAAAAAAAAAATATTAAATTCATATATAAAATAAAAAAACGAAATTAATTTAAATTAACTCTTCAAAAAAAAAAATGTATTCCATAAAGTGTAAGAGAGTTACCGAGACGAGTAATTCTAGAGAAGTGCGAACTAAAAACGACAGACGGATGCTTTGCGGAATTTGCGACGTGTGTGGTTCTATCAAGACTAGATTCGTCAAACAAAAGAACGTGAGCAAAGGCAAAGGCATCGTGAATAAAATGATCAACAATCTACCTTTCGAAATGCATCTGCCCGGTCACAGTTTCATGGGACCAGGAACGAAATTGAACAAGAGACTCAACGCCGATCTAACACCCAAATCTTGGAGCAAACCCGTGAATAGGGTGGACGCGGCCGCGTACGATCACGATCTGTGCTACACCGGACATCCCGACACCAAGACTCGCAACGACGTCTGCGACAAAAACATGTTGACGAGATTGAGAGGCATATCAAATCCGACCAGGAGAGAGAAGACGGAACGTTCGCTGGTTGGCAATCTGATCAGTGCGAAACGTCGATTCGGATGGGCGTTCAAAAAAAAAAAGCGCATCTGAAAAAGAAAAGAAGAAGAAACGATTATTGACGAGCGAATTGGCCGAGGAGTTACACAAACCCATAGTGCGTAAATTTCGAAAGAGAAGGGTGTTCGTGAAGGGTCTGGACGATATTTGGTCCGCCGACTTGGTCGACATGAGATCGTTTTCGAGGTGGAACGAGGGCGTCAAATATCTATTGATGGTCATCGACGTGTTTTCCAAATACGGTTGGATCAGAGCTTTGAAGAATAAATCGGGACCTTGCGTCACCGAGGCTCTGAAGAGCGTGTTCGAGTCGTCTTCTCGAAAACCGAGTAAATTGTGGGTGGACAAGGGAAAGGAATTCTACAACAAGGACGTTCGTCGATTGGTAGACCTCTACTCGATCGAAAACGAAGAGAAAGCCAGCGTGGTGGAACGTTGGAATTGAACAATGAAGGAGAAGATGCACAGATACTTCACGGTGAATTCAACCAAGAAATACATATACTCTCTGAATGGTCTGGTCAAAGATTACAACAACACGCGACACAGATCGATCAAGATGACTCCTGCGGAAGCTAGTGATCCTCGAAACGAAAAACAGGTCTACGCGAATCTATATCCCTCGAGATCTAAGATCGGGAAGAAGTCTAGAATGCCGAAATTTGTGGTTGGCGATCGAGTGAGAATCTATGCTTATAAGAAGCACTTCGAAAAGGGTTATACTCCTCGATGGACATCGGAAATCTTCGTGATCATCAAAATATTTCACACCGATCCGGTGACTTACGAAATCGAAGCTTTGGATGGAGAAGAGATCATTGGAATGTTTTACGAACAACAATTACAGAAGACGAAGTTTTGATGAAGAACGCAAAAATTTTTTTTTTTTATTTACTCTCTTTGACATTTTCTTGTTTTACACACACATATATATAAAAGAGAGAAAAAAAAAAATAATAATAAAAAATAATTAAAAACTATTTTTTTTAGATAAAGAAAAGCAAGTGAATTAATAAACAAACAAAAAAATAAAAAATCCTTTAAAATGACAAATATACTAGATATAGCACAAAGCATAGTGAAAGATGAAAGTATTCAAGAATATGAGGTTCACGAATACGAACCGGTAACCGGAACGAGTTTGAACAATGCGGGAGAGATAAGAATCAACGTCGAAACTCAAGATCTACTCATACATCCTAGCGAGAGTTACATAGTGGTGCAGGGACGGCTCACCAAGGAAGATGGGAGCGACTACGCCGACGACGACACGGTCACTCTTGCCAATAATGGCATCATGCATCTATTCAGTAACATAAAATACATGCTATCCGGACAAGAGATAGAATCTGTTTTTCATCCCAGTCAAGCCACCACGATGTTCGGACTCTTGACATATCCTGATGTTTTTTTTAAATCCAGAGGACTTAATCAGTTGTGGGTGAAAGACACTGTAAGTCCTGCTAGCGCAGACGCCGCCGCGATATTCGACTACGTCGTCAAGACGTCCAGACCTAAAGGAACGTTTTCGTTCAGGATACCTTTGAAACACATCTTCGGATTCGCGGACGATTACAACAAGGTCATGTACGGATTCAAACACAATCTGACATTGATTCAAAAAGGAAATGACGACGCAATAGTGAGACTCACTGCGACCGATGCGGGTAAGATAACTCTACACAAGATATCGTGGTTCGTTCCGCATGTGGAGCCTTCGATGAATGAGAAAACGAATCTCTACAAGATCATACAATCCAAGAGTAAATTACCCGTGGGATTTAGAATGAGACAGTGCGACACGCTAGCATTCCTCCCTCCACGAATCACTTCGATTGGAGATTGACGGTGAAATCCGCTTCCGAGAGACCGCGTTTCATAGTGGTCGTGTTTCAGACCGATAGAGATGGGTCTCAGGAAAAGAATGCGTCGCTGTTTGATCACTGCCATTTGAGAAACATGCAAGTGTTTCTGAACGCCACGAGATATCCGGCAATCGATTACAACGCGTCGTTCGACAAGAACGATTTCTGCAGGCTGTATGGCGACGCCGCCGATTTTAGAAAGAAGTATCATGGTCTAGACGAATTGATGAGCAATCCCAACATATCTCCCGGCGAATACAAGTCGATGTATCCCATGTTCGTGTTCAACCTCAGTAAACAGAGCGAACGACTCAAGAGTAGCGTGTTATACATTCAGATCAAGATGCAATTCGATAGGAACGTGCCGAGAAAAACCAAAGCCTTCACCCTGGTCCTGTCGGACAGAGAATTACAATTCGAATCGGACGGAAATAAGATGTCGATCATTCGATGAGAGACAAGTGTGTGAAAAAAAAAAAAGAAAAAAAAAAAAAAAAATGAAAAGTAATGTATGATTATTAAAAAACAAAAAAAACAATAAATAAAGTAATGTGATAAAGAAAGATTGAACATCTCTCTATATCTCATTACTTTTTTTTTTGTTGTTTTTAATAATCACACATTATTTTTTTTTTTTAATTCGTTATTTTTTTTTCCACGCGTTCACTGTTTGTTCAAAGCATCCAGTTCGATCAGTAGACTCACCACGGAAGTGGTGGCTTCGGGATTATTGGGTTTTGTGACGAAATTAATCCTGTCTCCAGCGTTCACTTTGAGAGGCGTGCCGAACGTGCTGACATTCGCGTGTTGATTCTCGGTCTTTTTGACGCTGTATCTCTTATCGCTCTCCACACCATTCACCATGAGATTGACGACCGCTCTGTTATTCAAATCCGAGGAAGCCAGACTCATTTGAAGGATTTCACCTCCCAACGGCATGGGATATCCAACCTGGCCGTGTTTCGATCCGCTACCTCCGTTTCCGAATCCACTCAGCTTTGCCTTCATCTAAGGTGCTTGCCTCTTCGGCCCACATGGTGATCAATTGTCTAGCATATTTGACTCTCTCCACCACCGAAATCAGGGTGCAGGCATCCGTCATGTTCACGGGTTTCGGTAGATTCGTGAGCGCGTGTCCGCACATGTCTAGTTTACCTTCCATGATGTCACCCTTTCTCCAGACCGAGTTGTCGTCTACGAACTTCCTGCTTACTGCACTGGAATCGAATTCGGGATCGTGACCAAGACCGAATAAATTCTCACCGTTCATGTTGATGCCACCCTCCATGGTTCCACCAGATTGTTTGTTCAGGTAGAGATCATCCACTTGCGATTCTTTGTATTCTTGTGATCGTATCACGGCAGAATCTACGTAGCCCTTGATGACTGTGGTTGAGTCCGCATCCGTGTCGTCGATCTTCAACAGATTCAATATCTTGTGGAATCCCGCATTCAGATCCGATTTCATTTCACGTCTGTCAGACTTTCTCTGTTCGAGATCTACGTAGTGTTTGGTCGCCACGTCCTTGGGATTCGTGGTAGCGGCCACGTTCGTTATCTTGTAAGAATTGGCGTTCAATTCCGAGTGCATCGTTTTCTGAACGTATCTATTTCTCAGGTGTTCGCTGAATCTCGCGTGAGAGTCGTCCGCGTATCTCTTGGTCATGGCATCGATGGGATCTACGGGATTCGCGACGATCACCAAACGTTTGGATTTCAGATCGAGATCGTCGGTCATGGTTTTATCCAGGTAATTATCAAGCAGGATTCGTTCGAAATCGGAGTTCCCCCTGTCGACGTATTTTTTAGTCGTGGCATCTGTGAGATCTATCGGCTCGGGAAGATTGTAGAGCTTCTTATCATTCATGTTCAGAGGTTCCTCTCGAGGTTCGTATCTCCGAACATAACGCTCATCCAAGTTGGCAACATCGTAACCATCGTCGACTTCGAGCGTCTTCCTCTTCTTTCTCGGGTTGACTTTTTCGTCGTCACTTCTACCAAATTTATCGGCTGTCATGTTGTTGTGGGATTTTTTTGTTGTTGTTGTTGTTTAGAAAAAAAAATGTGTTCAAAACGCAGTTTATTAAAAAATGAACTATGCTATTTTATTTTTCGTTTTTTATTCGATTTAATTTTTTTTAAAATAATTTTTTATCTTTATATATATACTATAAAAAAGAAATTTTTTCTCTCTAATGTAAGTCATTGAGAATGTCTTGAAATTCATCTCCTTCAGACCATCTCTTGAGAACGTAGAGACACAGGTGACCGCAAAACACTTGATCTGGCGATTGTACTTGATCCGTGTTGTAAAGAACCATCGATTTGTTGAAATAGTTCTTTATTTCTTTCAGCGACGAGATTCCGTAGCTGTCGAAATAATAATTCTTCTTCTTCCCGTTCTTGAACCACGCCACCCAGTGAGTGCCTTCACCCGATGAATCGTCTAGATTTAAAATTCCGTATTCCAATTGTCGAGGTCTTCTCTTCAGCAAGGTATCTCTGGAAAACACTCCTAGAAAATCTTCGATTTTCAAATCTTTTGCCGCATTCAACAGATCAATGTTGGATAGGGGTTTGTTGGGTAAGATGACACCTTCTACGGATATCTTTATTTACTTATTCATAGATGAGTATATATTTTTTTTTTTTATTTATTTTGTTATAATTCACTAAAAAATGACGTTATTTTTTTCTATTTTTTTTCTTTTTCTTTTTAAACTAACTCTATTGACTTCTACAATCTTGAATCCATCGAATTCCTTGACTTCTATAATCTTGGATCCATCTAATTCTTCTTTTAAACTAACTTTCTCGATGTCACTATCGATTTCCATAATTTTGTGTTCATCTAATTCCTCTTGATTTTCTGGAATCCCATCATCCACAATCGTATCTGGAATCTTATCATCTACAATCATATCTGGAATCCAATCATCCCCATTCATATCGTTTCTAATTAGATCCACAGTCCAATGTCCGAGTGCCAAAGTGCTTATTTTATCGTCTAACACGAATCTCTTGTCGTCGTCGGCCGTCAGCGAAATCTTGTTGACTATTTCGGTATACAGCTCATGATTTTCGCTTCAAATCGATTTCATAGTCTTATACACCGGACCACTTCCTAATAGACAATCTTTATACTCTTGGAAAGAGATGTTTTTCTTCACCACGCACGCTTTAACTCCTTTGCACTTCTTGATCTCTTCATCATCTTCTAGACGATAAGCATAGAGTTTGGGTCTCAAGCCCATGAATTCGACGATCTGTTTACCGCCGCTCTCGTCCTTAAATTTACCCAACACCTTCTTGTTGTCGTTCGATTGAATGTTGGATGGGTGATCGACGGGATAATTGCTCGTGTCGAACCACTCGGTCACGTCCGGAGATATGTCTCGGTAGACATCTTTCGTCTCTATCTTGTAAACTAAACTGTCCGTGTCGGTGAACAGTAGTTTGGCTTTGTCGCCAAATTTTCGTTTGACGTAATCATAGTGAAACTCGTACATCAATCGCTTGCTGACATCTAAGATGATCGGTCCGAGATAATACGGTTTGTCGAACTTCAGATGCATCTTTTGCATGTGAACGGCCACTAGATTTTCGCCGAATATGGTTCGGTGTTTGTAATTGGGTTTTGCCACTAATTTTTTAACTTTTTTCTCAGACGTGATGAGTCGAACGTCAGTTCTCTTCCTGATGTTTTCCATCAATTTGCCGTACACGCAGTTGTTCATGAGTTTGAAGAAATCTTTTTTGAAATCGTTCTTGGCTCGGGTTCTGAGATTCGTGTTGAGATCGATGTATTTTTTCATCCAAGGCTCTTCGTCGAATCGAATGACGCGATGTATGTCAACTAATTTCATCCCGTAATCGACATACTGTTTCAAATTCTCGCTGTAGACGACGTAGTTGCGTTTGTTAAATAAACTGGGAATGAGTTTTTCCTCATCTCCTTCGTTCGGTTCCATTCGTTTGGGAGCCAGTGGATAATCATTGTGCATATCGTGTAATTCTTCCGGATAGTTCAAATCGACTTCTAAAATGCAAGGATAGTCTCTCCATTTTTGCATCTCTTCCGGTTTCTTCACCCATTCAAAATTTCCAATCGGTAAAGGATGACTCATAGCCCAACTGTACAGATTATTGGCGTCCCAATACTGTATGTATTTAGTCGACCGTTTCGAATTGAAACCTTCTTTCATGTAGGGATTGTTAGCCTCGGAATGTCTGTGAGAGATCATCGAGATGCCACCTCTTGCAGCTCTTTCGAACATGAGCAACATGTCCACGTCAGATAATAATTCCAATTGAACTTCGGTGGTCTTCAACAGAGCGTCCCACGCCAGACCGGGTGCGGTGAAATACCAAGCGGGATCCAGATCGTAATTTCGATGACAGACGTCTCGAAAATTTTCGAACACTTCTGCCAAGAGCAGAACGTCGGTCTTCAGATAGAGATCGTGATAATCTCTCATGGTTTTCATATCGAATGATTTCCACATATTTTTGGCGTGTTCGTAATTCTCGTCGGAAATGTCGGATTCGTATAATTTTGAATAAAAATCATCTTTCGAAGGTAGTGCGGTGTCTTCGAATCTATTTAGATCATTCATGTAATCATAAGGATAGACTCCTTTCCTCAACATGACATCTACTCGTTCTCTGAAATGTTCGGTCGTGATTTTAAATTTATCCTTGCTCATGTTATCGACTAATTTTTCCAGAGTGGTCGACATGAATTTAAAAGTGTCAATGAAACATATGCATCTACGAATGGATTTCGTTTTTTCTTTCGACGTATTTCCGTCGATTACTCTTTCCCTCTCCATGAGCTTCCATTTCGTGAAGGAAATGTATCTTTCTTCGCTGTTCGCGATGCAATTTAATTCTTCGTGCGAGGTGCCATCGTGCCGTGCAGATGACTGTCGTAACCCGAGTGATTGTGAAACATCACCGGATAGAAAGTGGCATCTCGATATTTTAAATTACACTTGCTGTGAGCCGGACCGCGATACAGACCCGTGTAATGATCGTGGTCTCTAAACTTTCTATTTTCCTCCGAATTCTCGTCGAACGATTGTCTGCATATGTGACATTCGATGGCTCTGTTATTTTCGTCCTGCTGCTCTCGCATGATGATCATTTTCGCCGGAGTTTTGAATTTGTTGTATAACATTTGAATTTTCGATTCTAACTCTTCCACGAACCTTTGAGCCACGTCGTCATCTTCGCGCTGTTTCGTGTAGGTGAAGGGACCCATGTCGTGTTGCGAGTCGAAAGCACATTTCACGTAAATGCAATAGCCCGAAGGTATGTGTTTTTGATATCTTTCGACGTAACTTTGAAGAGCGTTGGGTTGACAGGAACTCATTTTCACGGTGAAACATTCTAAATCGGCGTACACGACGAATGGTACTTTTAACCTTCTGTTGTGATTTTCAAACTTCACGATGGTGTTGGGTTTGGGCATTTCGACGGCGACACCTTGATTTTCCTTGCAATATTCCTGATGTTTCGCCAACGAGTCTTCACTGTGAAACATGTTCATGCAGTTGCAACATAAAGATATCTTTCCGTTATGATTATTATTTTGTCTCGACAGTAATCGGCTCGGATGTTTAACCCAACAATAATGACGATTGTCACCATTCTAAATCGATAATAAAATAATCGTCTTTTCTCTTCCACGATACGAAGTCCGTCTGAGAGGATAGATCTTTCGATTTTTGTCGTCGTATCCCAGAACGTTCACCGCTACGGTGGGATTTTGAACCTCGAAACGTTCGATGTGTTTTAACTTTGTTGGAAAAGTCACTCCGGTCCAATCGAGATTTTTAGAAGTTTCCTCGTAATGAGAAACTCTATCGGCGTGTATTTCGGCAGGGTATAAAGCGGAGGTGACTGCCCATTTAAAACACTGATCATCTTTATTTCTCACGTTGACCACGGCGCGTTTCTTAGCCAAGAAATACGGTAATTCCGAGTAGGAAGATCCTTTCAACGGTTAGTTTTTAGTGATGTGAATTTCGAGTTTCAACACCTCGCCGAACGTCCAATTACTACCTTAATTTTGATAATTCGCGAGAGACGTCAACATCTTGTCTTTCATCTTTTCAAAAACGTCCGATAGATCTGAACCTCGAAACACGGGTTCGACGTTAGATCTGAAATATGCATTTTTCACAATGCTCTCGCTGGACTTCACGTCGATTTTATTCTTTATGCAGTGGAGTATCATCTTAATTTTTAATCCCAAGTTTGTGTATTCGAGAAACAAATCAATACTTTTTTCTTCACCCGTTCCATGAACAATTTCGGATCGACTTTCTTCGACGAGGGAAACACGTTGAAAGTTTTAAGAATGTCTTCGATCGCACTCTCACGTTCTATGGGTTTCGATTGGAATAGTTCCGAAATGAGTCATCTTACATATTCTTCTCCTTTCTCTTCGTCGATTGCTCGTTGAATTTCGCTCGATATATCTCGTTTGTCTCGAATCTGAAGTGCATCACTCGTTTTCATTTTAGTTTTTCTTTTCTTTTCTTTGGAAACTTGATGTTTTTCAATGGCTTTTCGTTTAGTCGTCTTCTTATTTCTCACAACCTGCGCATCTTTTGATGTCGTTGCTATCGACATTTTATTTGCCTTTCTAGCATTTCGCAAATATTCTTGTATGACTTCAATTTTTTTTGCTTTAGTTCTATGCTTTCTGAAATCTGAAATTTGTAATAGACTACAAATCTCGTTTAACTGAGGTACGGTTTTCTCATTTAAATTTACCATTGTTTTATCTGTTTGCTTCATTTTGTAAGAATATTTTTTTTTTTTTTGAATTTTGTATTAAATAATTTGTTAAAAAAAAGTTTTGTTTTTTTACTCTATATATATAATAGAAAAAAAAAAAGTTAAATTTTAAAATTCAATTTTTTTTAATAGAAAATTTGAAATAAACATTATTTGTAAGAATTCATAAAAAAACAAATAATCGATCATGACAACAACAACACCTAAAAGATGTGGATTGAAATTGAAATGAGACGAAGGGTATGAGAAATACAGTTTTAATATCTACACATTACAACCACACGATCCCATCGAATTGAATGAGGTCGAGATGGTGGACTTGGAGCGCTACTACCACAAATATCGAATGTGTTTGAAAGTGGATGAAGCCGTGCTCGATATGTTTTATGAGTACCAAAGCGAACTGTTGATTAATATCATCGTCGCCGAAGACAGAGAATTCGACAGGGGTGATTTAATGTTGTCCTATGGAGATTACATATATCCAATAATCTCACCTGAACTCGTGAAGAAATTGGGTGGTGAGAGCGCATTCGCCTATGAAAAAAAACTTAAAAGAGTAACGATGAACATTCACACCATTTTCGTATGTGGAAAAATGATGAATGTCAACTTGCTAATAACGGACTTGGAAATATAAACAATAGAGAGATTGAAATTAAAAAAGAAAATTTAAACTTTTTATATATATATAAAGAGAAAAAACTTTTACTAAAAAAATTTTTACATTAAAGAAAATTAAAAATTAAAAAAACAACTTTTTTATATATATAAAGAGCAAAAAAAATAAAGTTTTTTTAACAAATTATTATTTAAATACAAAATTTAAAATATACATTATTGCAAGAATTCATAAAAACAAAAAAAACAAATAATCAATCATGAAGACAACAACACCTAAAAGCATGAAGACAACAACACCTAAAAGATGCGAATTGAAATTGAAACAAGTCAAAACGTATAAGAAATTCGGTCATAAAATCTATAGATTACAATGACACGATCCCATCGAATTGAACGATGTCGAGACGAAGGGCTTAGAGCACAAATACGAGAAATATAAGATGCCTCTGAAATTGGATGAAGCCGCACTCGAGTTGATTTATGAGTATCAAAGCGATCTGCAGAACATCGTCATCGCCGAAGATAGAGAATTCGACAAGGACAATTTGTCGTTGCCCTAATGAAATTACATATTTCCAAACATCTCATTCGAACTCGTGAAGAAATTGGGTGGTGAGAGCGAGTTGACCGATGTAAGAAAACTCAAAAGAGTAAAGATAAACATTTAACACGTTTTCGAAAAAGGAGTAGACACGAGCGTCAACATGCTAATAACGGACTTGGAAATATAAACAATAGAGCGATTGATTTTTAGCGAAGAAAAAAAAATGAAAAAAAAAAAAAAGTAAATGAGATCTCATTTACTTTTTTTTTTTTTTTTTTTTTGTTTTCCTTCTTCTTCACTATCATCATAATATATTATAATAACGTTTCCTTTTCTCTCAAATTTCTGCGTCGATTCTTCTTTTTCTTTTTTTTTTTTTTTTTCTCTGTGATGTGATACGTTCATAATAACATTTTTGTTTATCCGAATCATAATTATGAACGAATGTTGTGCATCTCTTGGTAACACTAGCATCATTACCATTCGCTTCAGAAGGTAGTGATGACTGTGGAAAGCATCGTCTCATTCCCAACCGTATATCTCGCGCTTTATCTATCTCTTTCCTTAGATATCCATCATTAGCGTCTAACCATTTTTTTATTTCTTCTCTCTCTGACTCGCGATGTTCGTCATTATCGTCAAATTGTTTCTCCACCTTTTCATCCAGGTGATAAATTTGTTTCTCCACCTCTTCACCCATTTTAAAAATATATTATTTTATACTTTCTATGATTTTATATATTTTATATAATTTTTTATATTTTATAATAACATACTCAAAATCGGTATGTTCTTAAATGGCAAATTGTCACTGAGCAACAAACCCTTGCCGAGTCGCTTGACGTTCCGTTCACTCTTCAGAAAGAGACCGTTTCCTCTCAGAGAGTTGCCACCTCTAACGGGTTCTAGATACAATCCTTTACCGCTATCGTCTACGTGAACGCGACACATGGCTCCTCCTTTCTTCAAAAACAGTCTGCTGCCACCCATTAATTTCTCAACTCCCGAACTAGCGAGTCCTGTGAGAGCTCCCACGCCGAGAGTCTTTCCGAGAAAGGGTAGCACCTTTGCGGCGAAGGGTAATGCTTTTGCGGCGATTCCTGCCAATAGCGGTGGGAAACCGCCTTTCATTCTCAAATTGTATCTCAATTGAGCGGGACTCAATCTCACCGTCAACCCTCTTACATCATGAATCGTTTTCTCCATCCTTTTGATTTGACTTCTGGTCCAGGCGATCGAATCCTGTCAGCCTCTCGTCAGATCTTTGTGAGTGAATTTGAATCTCACCGCCTCGCCTCGAGTTGTTAAAGCTCTCTTAAGTTTCTTCTTCTGTCCTGCAGATATGTTCACGTTTTTAACCACGTATTGTGTCATGATTCTGTTTTGTTTGTTTTTTTTAAAATATATTTTACTTCAATTGTTTCTTGTTTAATAATTATATTAAAATAATTTTGTAAAAAAAATTAATATTATCGTTTATTTTATTTTTTGTTACCTATATATATAATATATATTTTTTTTTTTTTGGCTTTTTATATTTCTCTTATGTGAAATCGTATCGTCATTCTCTCTCCGCGAAGATCTAACAGTTCAACATTTTGATCCGTCAACGTGGTTTTGAGACTATACAACGTGTCTAAAATCACTGGTAGATAAACTAAATTTCGAGGTCGCTCCACGATCTTATAACCCGGCGACACGTTTGGAAAGAAGGAATAGATCGTCGGCTGAGTGCTACCATTCACGTAGCTTCCGGCAATCACGTCCATGTTCACCAGAATGCTATTGACAGCGAGAATGTCGACCGTATTTTCAGATGCTGCGTTGCTTCGATACATCTTTCGATCGAATCCCAACATCTTGCCTATAGAATCGTCCGTGTTGAAATCCACACGAAAATTATCTTCCAAATCCAACATCGTCTGTAATGTATTAGGATTGGGAGCGAGTCTGATCTTGTTGCTTCCCTTTCCATCCATCTTCATTCGCATCTGAATGTAATGGTTCAAATCGTCTATGTCGTAACTCCCTTTGGGAATTCGAATCTCCAACCAATCCACTCCGTCGGAATACTTGAACGAGTTATTCTTTTCGGTGACATTGGGAAAGGAATAATAAGTCTCCAGATTCACCAACGCCATCTCGTAACTTTTCTCTCTGTTCAATTCGATGGAAGGTTCGAATTTCGTAGCAAATCGAGTCGAATCGCCACTCACCACGATTTGAATGGATTGTTTCGCAGCCATATTCTCGGCTATCTGTTCTAACAATTCTCCATGTTGGAACATTCTATCTTAATTTTATTTTTTTTTTTTATTCAAAACTAATTATTTGAAGATTTATTTATTTTTCTAATTTTTTTTTTTATTTTTCACGATCTATCTTATTATTATTATCATCACCATCGGGAACATAAAACTTATCGAATCCGCACTGATATTTTCCGCGATTAAATTCGCTCGTCAAATCGATCACGACGAAATTGTAAAGTCCACCATCCCAAACCCTCTTGCAGAATCTCCTGAATTCGACAGCGCTCATGTCGTTCGTGACGTGATCGCCGTAGATGTGATTGAGATCTTGGTGAAAGAGACACATGAAATTAGCGTTCTCCCTTATCGTCTGTCTGGGCAATCGAAAATAATTCTGCGACAGGTAGAAACAGTCCACGTTGCTGTGTCGACCCCTAACGTAATACGATTCGCATCGGTTCTGTCTCTCCAAAAGCAGATCGTCGAAAATCATGAGATTCTTATCTTCCGATTTCAGTTCCCTAGGATCCGGAACGTCGCTAGCGTTCTCGTAAAATCGACACTCGACGTTCGAAGATGCATTTCTCTTCATCAGCTCCGTCGCCGCGCCGTCCAAAATGGTCGAGAGCGGAGCTCCACACTTGTCGAATTCCTCCCTGCTGTCAAAGATTCTGGCTATGACGTTCTTGGGCAATCTGCGATCCATGCACTCTCGAAGCAATCTGTATTTGGGTTGAAACAAGCTCTTGCCAAACACGAACAATCTGTCGTAATCCAACCAGTCGGGTCGGGACAACAGATTCATCAACAGATTGGGCTTTCCACAATTCGATTTTCCCACTATCAAACCTCTTATGCTCTTGGGAAAGTACTCGTTATTCGACCTCTTGGTCGCGGCGTCGTTCCAAGACATATCTTTAATGTTCATCTTTTTTTTGTTTTATTTTTTTTTTTTATTTGTCTGTTATTTTAGATTCTTTTCAAACACAATTTTTTTTATGTTTTTCAAACTCTGTTTTTAATGTTTTTCAAACTCTGTTTTTAATGTTGTTATTATTATTATTTTGTTTATATCGCACCGTCGCGAGTTCTCTTCAATCCGGATCCACTCGTCATTTTAGCTAAATCTTGTATGGGCACCACGGCATCCTTAAAATCTTTCCAACTTTTCGGCGTTCGCTCTAACGCAGCTCGCTTCGCCGGCGGACTGATCAACTTGCCGATCAACGCGTCAGCTGCCCTCTTGCCAGCCACAGAAGCTATCCTACCACTGGCTTCGGAAGCGGCTTTCTTACCAGCATCCAAAGCCGTCTTCTTACCAACCTCAAACGCGGTCGATGTGAGTTTTCTACCCGCATTGCTCGTGAACGCTCGCATTATAGAATCGACGATGCCAGAACCGCCTTGAACGTAAGTCCTGTAATCCCCTGTTCTTTATCACCATCATATTTTATTTTTTATGATATATTTTGCGTTTTTTTTCACTGGTAAATCGTTTTGCCGTTTTTAAATACTTTTATTATTCTAGTGTAAGAATTTACTGTTTTATTTTTTGTTTGTTTGTTTTGTTTGTTTGTTTGTTTCTCTCTCTCTACTTATTATTATATTCACATCAATCCTTCAATTCGTTCTTCAGCCTTTTATACTGATTTTTATTCAAAACCTTCTGTCTAAACAATTCGTCAGATATGGCAACTATCTGATTATCTAATCCCGTGTTACCAGCCCGTCTGCTCCCCATCAACAAACTCAATCTCTGAGACAGAGCGTCGGGATCGCTCGGAAGAAAAGTAGTGGTTTTCACCCCTTTGCCGGTCAGGTCTTTGATGAACTTCTTCTTCGCATTCCATATGGTTTTCACCACGTTCTTCCACTTGTAACCACTGTAGGTTTTGGGTCTCCTCTCTCTAGCATCGTTATTTTTATGCATGGCGTGGGTCTGAACCAGAATGTTTCCGTAATTGTCGTAATCCTGTTGCGTGTAATCTATGGGCTTATCGTAAAGAGCAATCTGCGCAGTCCATCAGTCAATTCGTATATGTTCGAACCAACGATCAATTCATCATCACCAATTTCTATTTCTGTGTCTCCAATAAAAGTTCTCCCCTCCGAATCCTTATAAAATCCTTACGACAGATCTCTCTTACCGCCACCATCATCATCGAACGATGCGACGCTATCAGTGGTGATAGTCGAAGCCGTATCATCAGACTTGCTCATATCTGTTTGAATTCCTGTGGGAACGTAATCCGGTGTAGATTGAACGGAATATTGATTTCCAAAACTAGAAGGCAACGAACCCATTCTCAAAGAACTCTCCTTTATGGGTCTCAATTCTTTGACTATCTCCTTCCTGCTTCGCTCTTGACCCTCCGTCGCGGGTTTAAATATTTTTGTAGCTTCGCGTGTGAGTTCCATCTCACCGAGACGTCTGCTCCTATCAGCTGCCTGAATCGCCTTCTTATCACTTAAATACTCGGCTAAAATTCGATCTTGGCGTCTTGGATCCATCTGGAAAAACCTCATCTTTCGTTTTAATTATTTTTTTATTTATTTTTTTCAAAATTAAATGTTTAATTATATTTTTTATATTTTATGTTTTAAGTATTAAAAATCTCTTTCCGTCTTAATATAATATCTGAAAAAAAAATCACATCTCAAACTCACTGTGTTAATTGAAGTTAAAAAAAAAATATGTTTTTAAACAGTACATGACAAACTGTTTTCTGATGTAACGCATTTTGACAGCGGTGTTTACATTTTGTCAAAAGATTTCATTCATTCACACATCAATTCATCGAGTGTCAAATTAAGAGAAAATCCTTTTTTGATGGCTGTTAAACAGTTTTAACACACACAATGGAAAACTGATTTAACAAATCTCTCTCTCCGATTGCTATCGTGAATATATTAAAAATTTTACCACTCGAAACCTAACTGAGCGGAAAATGCGTTTTAAACATTCTGATAAGTGTCTTTCTTGACTTTTATTCAAGGAACGCTTAACAGTCAACCTCATTTCTCATAGTGGAGGAAATTCACCAAAAAAGCCCAAAACTCAATTTTTATCCATCCCATCACCGGAAAACATCAATGTCTATAATACAGACTATATATTCACAATCGACTCTGTTTGAACAAAACACCTCAATTACGATAACGTGTGTTAGTTTGCTTACTTCAGGAATGATGTGACTGGGTTTGCAAATTTCCAAACACACAGACACTCTTCGTTCAGATCGAGTTTTTATTACGAGATTCGATCGCTCGATCAGCTGAATGTTTTTTTTTTGGAGAATTTTCTCATAGTGGTGGAAATTCACCAAAAAAGCCCAAAATTCAATTTTTATCCATCCCATCACCGAAAAACATCAATGTCTATAATACAGACTATATTCACAATCGACTCTGTTTGAACAAAACACCTCAATTACGATAACGTGTGTTAGTTTGCTTACTTCAGGAAAGACGTGACTGGGTTTGCAAATTTCCAAACACACAGACACTCTTCATTCAGATCGAGTTTTTATTACGAGATTCGATCGCTCGATCAGCTGAATGTTTTTTTTTTGAGAATTTTCTCATAGTGGAGGAATTCACCAAAAAAACCCAAATCTCAATTTTTATCCATCCCATCACCGGAAAACATCAATGTCTATAATACAGACTATATATTTACAATCGACTCTGTTTGAACAAAACACCTCAATTACGATAACGTGTGTTAGTTTGCTTACTTCAGGAAAGACGTGACTGGGTTAGCAAATTTCCAAACACACAGACACTCTTCGTTCAGATCGAGTTTTTATTACGAGATTCGATCGCTCGATCAGCTGAATGTTTTTTTTTTTTTGAGAATTTTCTCATAGTGGTGGAAATTCACCAAAAAAGCCCAAAACTCAATTTTTATCCATCCCATCACCGGAAAACATCAATGTCTATAATACAGACTATGTATTCACAATCGACTCTGTTTGAACAAAAACCCACCACCTCAAAAACGCAATTGAGAGTTCTAGACCATCTGAACCATCTGTACCAACGCAATTGAGAGTTCTAGACCACTGGTCTAGAACTGCAAAAGCTGTTTTTTGATAATCACCCAAATCTTTTTGCCATCGCTCGCGTTCGCCGACGATGGATCGATGGGTCTGATCTGCGATGCGAACGTAGACCAAAAATCACGTACACGATACAACCGAAAATGTACAACACACGCACACGATGCGTTCACCACGAATGTTTCTGTGTTAAATCACACGCTTGTTCACACAAAAATGTACATATGAGAGTTCTAGACCAGTGTACAGTTTTGTGAACAAGCATGTGATTTAAACACCGAATTCCACGTTGGTGAACGCATCGTGTGCGTATTTTGTACACGTACATGTACAAGTGGTCCTGAACTCTCAATTTATACCTACTTACAACATCTCTAGTGGAGTGAGATTCAAGTTTGTTCAAATCGGGTCCGTAGGTTAATATTTGGGCTCGCTATTTTAGCCCAAATTTTAACTTAGTGCAATATGAGGAAATTTATTTAAACATTTTCTTCTTCAGATCCACCAGTCAGAATGCTTTCATATTTGGTATGCAACATCTCTTGGAAGGTCAGATTCAACATTGTTCAAATCGAGTGCCTGGGTTAATATTTGGGCTCCCTATGGAAGCCGGAATTGGCCACGTAGTTGAAGAATTAGAAATTTTTTATACAGCACCCTCTAGAGATGTGGAGCTAAGATTACTCCACATAGGTTTCATCAAGTGGCATTGTTGGGGAGCTCCACATTTTACATTATGATCAACTGAAGAAAAGGCATGATGCTTGGACTGTTTTTGTCACTCCTGAGGGGCTCAAGGATTGACAATGTATCCTATGGAGATGTATTGCTTAATGTAGATTCATTGTTGGACTCTGTTTGTATCGTGTTCTGTGTAAGGTGAGCGCTTCAGGCCCGGTGGCGCCTCTTGTTTTATATTCTAGTCAATCGAAAATTTGTGGGCAGGTTCAGTAATGATACAGGACTTTCACATTAAATTATCAATGATCCTCCAGTACAGTTGTGTTTATTGTGTTGTCTACCCGCGGTCTAACAATTTGTGATTGACGCAAAACAATTATGCATTCCGGTATGAAAAGGTCATGTCTGGTGCTGTCAAATATAATTATGTACTCACACATCCCCAAGGGGACTTCAGAGGAAACTAAGCCGTTATCCGAAATCATTCGTATATCGTCCGTGAGTGGAACAAGGCACCATCTACAATGCTGTTGGTATTTTTGTTTGTTGTGCAGTGATATTCTCATCAGAGGCACCACTCCATGCAACAAAAATGTAAAAATGACGTGAAAGTTTGATACTTGTTATTCTGCCACAACGCTCATATTACATTTTACGTGTAAATGCCTTTAAAGTGCCCATATCACGTGTACTGGTTACAATGACCGAGCAGTATATTCCAAACCTACTAAAATTGAAGGATAAGTACAAAAGTCGTACGTTCTTATTTTTAAAACTTGTTTTACTTATACATTAGTGTGACCGCATGTCAAGGTGATAGCTAAAAGTTGCAATTTTCTTGTTTAAAAGTGTAAAATATTTTCATTCCTCCTTCTGACTGGCTTAAACATAAAACGTAAAGATAGGTATATAACGGTCCCCGAAAACCGATTTGTCATTTAAACAGACCAGCAATAATTCAAGCGCTGAAAACGAAGTATGAAATTTAATGTCCATTATGGCGCGTTTGTTGAACGCCACATGGGCTATCTGATAACTGATTAAAGGAATATTCTCCTGTAGTCATTATCTGTGTAATTATGGCCAGTTAATAGGTGATTATTGTAATGACAGTACATTCCACATGTTCTGGACACACATCCATATTGTGCATCCAGTCTGTCACGAATGTCAGAATATGCCAAAATAAAAGACTTTCAAAGGAACTTAAAAGTGAATATTAAACAAGAGAAACAGAATTTACTGCCACCAGTAAATATAAGTCTGTGTGAAAAGGGTTAAAGAATCAGGAAAAAACTATATAGAAAGAGAATTTATGGAGGCTTATTTTCAGGAGTAAAGTATTTTTAGACAAATCAGAAAAGGTTTTTCGTTAATAGTATTTACAGATATTCTTACATGAATCAGAGCAATATTTATAAGAAACCAGAAAAGGCATATATGTGACCAGCACTCAAAGGGCTCGATACACGAATCAGAAATGGACATTTTTGGCTCTGACAATTATTTGAATGATGAAATACATGGATAATCTTCAGCATTGCATTATCTGTTATAAAATGCAATTCCTAATAGTTCTGAAAAATATGCGCTTAATAACCTTCATTGCCCGCATTGAGGTGGACCACACTTTGAACCTCCAGAAGGTTTCAACTCATTCGGTGTAGGTCCCATGTCTATATGTCATTCCAAACCTGAAGTATAAGCGTATCCCACTTTAAAAATATTCGCTCCACCAACTCCGGATATGCCATGTTTATAGATGATATTCATATTACCAAGACAAAGTTAAGGTACATGATACCTCTGGGAAATATATTGCGAGTAAAAGAATTCAGTAATGTTGGGATATATAAGTAAACGGCCCCAAGAGCCCATGCTTGTTTAGAGCATCATTGTGAGAACTGAAAGTGTTCTCATTATTCCTGCATTGCAAAAGTAAATGTTTGGGGACCTATATTAAGATATTGAGAGGGTTAAAATAATCCCCTTAAATACTCCATTTTAACCCTTTAAAAGGAACTCATTCCAATGAGATGTCATCAGCAATGTTTTTCAAGCAAGAAAGAAATGAAAATTGACTGGAAATATCAGCGAATAATGCAGGCTGGTTTTCGCCGTTATGTTGGGGAAAGGGTTAGGAATGCCTTACTTTGGAAGGTAAACCTGGAAAGGTGTCGCATTCCATATAGAATTAAAGGTTACAGAAAGGAAAGCGTAAAAACATTCTGTAGCAATGAGTAAAATGAAGGGTGTTTGTATTCACACTGAAGTAATAAGAGGGTTAAAAACAGACGATTCAAAAATACCATTTCATTACGTTATAATTGTGATAGGTGTTTTAAGAAAGCCACGCACCACTCCATATCGACACCTGTTGAGTTTTGATTGAGAACTAGAGAAACAGAATTTACTGCATCCAGTAAATTCAAGTCTGTGTGAAAAGGGTTAAAGTATCAGGAATAAACTCTACAGAAAGAGAATTTATGGAGGCTTATTTTCTGGAGTAAAATATTTTTTAACAAATCAGAAATGGGTCTCAACAGTATTTACAGATATTCATACAGGAATCAGAACAATTTTTATAAGAAACCAGAAAGGCATATATGTGACCAGCATTCAAAGGGTTCGATACACGAATCAGAAATGAAAAATTTTGGCTCTGCCCACTAATTTGAGTGATGAAATACATTCATAAACTTTAGAAATACATTAAGGTGTAAATGCATTTCTCAGTCATTCTTAATAATATGCACTTGATGACCCCATTCAGGTGGACCATATATTGAATCTCCAGCAATTTTTAACTCAGTCGGTGTAGTTCCATGTCTACATCTACATTGAAGAATGAGCGCAACCCACTTTGAAATAATGGCTCCACCAACTTCAGATCTGTCATTCAGATCGAACGGGTGCAAAAAACATAGATGAGTGCAAACTGGGTATTGTTAACCAGCATGCCAAAATGCATAGAGATAGGACGATCCGTATTTGAGTTGTCGCGCTGACAAAGGGTGCATAGACTCTATATCGGAGATATTGTCGTAAAAACTTAAACCTCCCAAGAGCTCATTTGAAGGCCTACTCTTAAAAGGGCATCTAGTGACCTAAACAAGGCATTCATACAACTAGAACTTCTCTAATAAATTAATTTTAAACAGTCGTAGCACTAATACAGTTAACTGTACAGTCAACTATGTCAGTATTGCATCTCTTACCGGCATCCTGACAGTATTGTGATAGGTTTCAATAACAAATCTTCAGTGTAGTTTTAATATTACATGTACACTGGAATTCTTCATGATCAAGTTGTTTGTTTTTATATTAACTTGGTTTGGGAATTAATTCTGTGCAATGAGATTAAATAAACATATCAGGTTATTGTATGTGACAGTCATAGCTTACTCCCTATCTGATTTTTGTGAAATTCTTTCATGGAGAAAATATTCAAACAGGAATTAGAACAATTTTCTAAGAAACCCGAAAAGGCATATACGTGCACACCATTTACAGGGTTCGATCGAGGAATCAGAAATTGAAATTACTGCCGCTGCCATTTGAATGACGAGATACACGTATAATCTTCAGAATTGCATTAATTGGTATAAAGTGACTTTCCTATCGCAAAAAATATGCATTTAATGACCTCTCTTGACCGCATAGAGGTGGACCACATTTTGAACCTCCAGCAAGTTTCAACTCATTTGATGTAGGTAGCATTTCTATAGGTCACACCAAGCCTGAAGTATGAGCAAAAACTACTTTATAACTAAAGAAACACCGGCCATGGTGTGTGGCACATCCTCCCATGGTCCTTTATAATTGTGTGAAGTTTGATGACTGTGGCCCAAACAGTCTTCGAGTTATTGGCTCGGGCACACACACCCACATGGACACACACACGGACGGACACAAGCACACTTCAATCACTATATGCCACCCGACTTTAGTCGGGGGGGGGGGGGAGGGGGGACATAAAAAGAAATTTTTGAGTCCCAGAGTGGGTCTGACTGAACCCCAAAATATTTGTTCTCATAGCACAGTGATAACAAAGGCACCCAAATACACTCATTCCAGTCACAAGGTGATAACAAAAGTACCCAAAAAAGTTTTGTGAAGATCGGTTCATAAATACAGACTCTAGCCCGAGCCGTATTAACATATGCGCTTACTGTGTATAAGTAACACTGAACAAATCAAAGTTCATCTAATTTGCGTAATTTCTACACGAGAAGAAAAAAACGTATTATATGTGATGTATTCTATGTTACTAAACATTCCTACAAAAAATTATTCAAATCAGAACTTTCATACAGAAGTTCTGTACAAAAAACTGATTGCACTAACTTTGGTACAAAATGGCTGCTGGCGGCTATATTGAATTTTGGACCGCACCCCAAAACACTCGTTCTCATACCACGGTGATAACAAAAGGTACACAAGAAGTTTCGTAAAGATCGGTTCATAAATACAGCCTCCAGCCTGTGCCGTATAGAAGTTGTGTACAAAAAAAAACTGATTGGACCTAATTTCGGTACAATATGGCCACTGGCAGCCATCTTGAATTTTGAACTGCTCCCAGAAACACTTGTTATCGTCCCAAGGTGATAACAAAGGTACCCAAGAAGTTTTGTGAAGATCGGTTCATAAATTCAGCCTCCAGCCCGAGTGGTATTGACACGTGCACTTACTGTGTATTAGTAGCACTGAATAAATCAAAAAGTCATCTAATTTGCATAATTTCTGCTTGAGAAAAACAAACCCGTACTTTTTGTGATGTATCCCATGGTATTAAATATTCATACAAAAATTTAGTCAAATCAGAACTTTCATACATAAGTTCTGTACAAAAAACTGATGCACTAACTAAAGTACAAAATGGCTGCTGGTGGCCATCTTGAATTTCGGACTGCACCCAAAACCACTCGTTCTCGTCCCACGGTGATAACAAAGGTACCCATGAAGTTTCGTAAAGATCAGTTCATAAATACAGCCTCTAGCCCGAGCCGTATTGGCATTTGCAGTTACTGCGCTGAAAGTAACATTAAATAGTTCAAAGTTAGTCTAATTGGTATAATTTATGTACGAGGAAAAAGAACCGTATTATATGTGATGTATCCCACTACTAAACATTCACACAAAAAATTATTCAAATCAGCGCTTTCATATGGAAGTTTGGCGCAAAAATCTGATTGCACCTAATTTTGTACCAAATGGCTTCCAGCGGCCATCTTGAATTTCAGAACGGACCCCAAAACACTCGTTCTCGTCCCACGGTGATAACAAAGGTACCAAAGTTTCGTAACGATCGGTTCATAAATACGGCCTCTTGCCCGAACCGTATTGGTATTTGCACCTACAGTGCTGAAAATAACACTAATTAAATCAAAAGTTAGTCTAATTTGCATAATTTACACACGAGAAAAAAGTGTTATATATGATGTATTCCATGGTAATAAACATTCATACAAAAATTATTCATATCAGAGCTTTCATATGGAAGTTCTGCGCCCAAAAAATCTGATTGCACCTCGTTTTGTACAGAATGGCTGCCAGTGGCCATCTTGAATTCCGGACCGGGCTCCAAAACACTTGATCTCGTTTCACAGTGACAACAAAGGTACCCAAGAAGTTTTGTTTCATAAATACGGCCTCTAGCCCGAGCCATGTGTACAACACGACAGACGGACAGACAGACGACGGGCCATGACAATACCTCAATACCAAACTTGAGTTAAAATGGACTAAGTTTAACAACCAGTAGTTTTGTAAAATATTGAAGCAAGTCAAAATTCTGACAATACGCACACATCTGGAAAATGTAGAAACATCCTGTGAAATAAAAAAGTAATACACTGAAAATTACAAGAGGCCTTACGGGGCCTGAAGCGCTCATCTTGAACAGAACCCAATTTAAACATAGTCCAAGAATGAGCACATTAAACAAGACATCTCCATAGGCTACACTCTCAATTCTTGAGTCCCTCAGGAGTGCCAAAAATAATACGGGCATCATGCCTTTTCTTCAGTTGATCATAAAGTAAAATGTTGAGCTCCCCAATGAAGGCCCTTGATACAACCTTTGTGGATTAATCTTAGTTACACACCTCTAGAGGGTACTGAGTACAAAATTTTTAATTCTTCAGGAAAATGGCCAATTCCGGCTCCATTGGGAGCCCAAATATTAACCTAAGCTCTCGATTTGAAAACAGTTGAATCTGACATCCCTAGAGATGTTGTGTATCAAATATGAAAGCATTCTTACTGTTGGATCTGAAGAAGAGGAATTTTAAAGAAATTTCTTCATATTGCATCAAGTTAAAATTTGGGCTACCATAGCGAGCCCAAATATTAACCTATGGATCCGATTTGAACAAACTTGAATCGAACCCCCCCCCCCCCCCCCCCCCCCCATTCCCCTAGAGATGTTGTATACCAAATATGAAAGCGTTCTGACTACTGGATCTGAAGAAGAAGATTTTTGAAGAAATCCCCTTATATTGTACTAAGTTAAACTTCAGGTTCCCATATGTAGCCCAAATATTAACCCAGGCACTCGAATTGAACAAACTGGAATCTGCCCCCCCCCCCCCCTAGAGATGTTGTATACTAAATATGAAAGCATTCCGACTGGTGGATCTGAAGAAGAAGATTTTTGAAGAAATTTCCTCATATTGCACTAAGTAAAAAAATTGGGCAACCGTAGCGAGCCCAAAGATATACCTATGGATCTGATTTGAACAAACTTGAATCTGACCCCTATATTGCATACCAAATATTAAAGCATTCTGACTGGTGGCTCTGAAGAAGATTTTTTTTAAATTACCTCCCCCGCCCCCCCCCCCCCCCCCCCCCATATTGAACAAAGTTAAAATTTGGGCTTCTGTAGGAAGCCCACATATCAACCTAGGGATTTGGTTTGAACAATCTTGAATCTGACCCTCGTAACAATGATGCATGATGCATACCAAACATTAAGAGAAAGAGATTCTGACTGGTGGTTCTGAAGAAGAAGAAGATTTTTAAAGAATATTCCCCATATAACCCTATGTTAAAAATTTATATAGTGAGCCCAAATATGAACCAATGAGCTTTTTTATTTCAACAAACTTGCATCTGACCCCCCCCCCCCTCCCCCTATGAATGCGGTATACCAAATATCAAAAGATTCTGATGATTGGTTTTGGAGAAAAAGATTTTTTTAAATTTTTGCAAATATGCTGACTCAGCACTTTTTTCGATGCCCATTACAGAATACCCTAACATAACCGATGGCAATTTTTTAACCATTCAATTCTACTGGTCCTAAGGATACTTCATACCGAATAACAGCTCTCTGTTCCGTGTGGTTTGGGAAATATGGACATTTGAAAATATTTCTAATTTTAGCTCCCAGGGTTCCCATGGGGATGTGGGAATTTTTTTTCTGCATGGGTCAAGTACTTATGACCCAATAATACCACATACCAAATTTGGGTCATACCGGACCATCGGTTAAGAAAATAGAAATTTTGGGCGGGGTCAAAAATCTTATCCCTCCCATTACAAAGCCAAATATTGCTTCACGAACTTCGTTTGAAAAAAGTTGATTCTACTCCCCAAAAGGAAGTTCCATAGCAAATGTCAAGTCATTGTACACACTGGTTCTTGAGAAGATTTTAAAAAAAATTTGGAGCATTTTTTCCACTCCCTTCCTATGGGTCTGGGCATGTTGAGTTGAACAAAAATGCCATGGCCCTTTGGAATCATCACTCACACAAACTTTCCCTTGACTTGGCCCAGTGGCTTTGGAGGAGAAGACCAAAAAATGGTGTTGACGCACGGCGGACGACGGACAGAGAGGGATGAAATTAGCTCAGCTTGATTTTGTCAAGATGAGCTAATAAGAGAGGTCAGACGGACAAACAATATACCCTATATGCAGAAAGATAGAGGGAAAGACAGAGGTAAAACAATATGGCCCCTGACTATTCGTTGTGGGCATAACAAGGACATATTTCAATTGTAACCAGACCGTCCAAGGCAGCCACTTGAAATTCTGAGAATGTGTTCTATCCCCGCTCGACAGTTTAGTATCTTTTTTGAGTCCTGTGACCGGGTGAAAACCCCGTGGATGTACCCATAAGGGAAGTCTCAAATCTGCCAAGGGTTAAACGTTTATTAATAATAACAAGATATAAAATTAGAAGGGTGGTTGGTACTGCCGGCAGGACATAAAAAGTTTACACTCCATTACATATACAGTAGATTGTGGAGAGAGTTTTTGGAGTAGGGACTCGAAATTTTCAACGTTCGTTCTAGAAGATCTGCCCAACTCGACCTGTGCCTGAAAAATCCAACAACCGAGCGCATAGCCCGTGGAAGCCTCACGCGCATGCGCATACGCACTTTTCGAATTGGACTTGAGGAAATACGCAATTCGTGTCGCCTTTCCGGGCATCCGATGGAGCATCTATTCGTGAATGCTGAGTGAAAATTTCGTGGAAATCCGCGGAGAACTCGCTGACATATAGCGTTTTTGAAGAGAGGAGGTAATTTTCTGAATTTGGTCTTTTTCAAGTCGGAGCGAAAGAAGAGGGCGGGATGGGCACAGTCTCTCGTGGTGCCCCCTCTGGGGTAGGTCCACTTAAAAGTTACAATAGAGTGTGACTGACGGAGAGATGGCTGTAAATCAAACTAGTTTCTTTAAGAACAGCACCCAGGGATCCCATCGCAACATTGAAGCCTTTGAGAATCGTCGGAAGTTAAAAGTGAAAAGAAACAGCGGTGAGTTGGTTTTGGCGGGAAAAGATTAATGACAATTTGCACAAAATACATTAAAATAGCACTATCGGACATACGCTCACTGTGTCCAGACCGCTGAAGGCAGCGACTTGCAATTTTCAGAACTTATTCTACCTAGCCTGGCCGACATTTGGGCATAAAATCGAGTGTTCTGACCGCGTGGAAAACACCACGCCTCGCGTGGAAACCGTGGGGACGGTTCGTTGCCACTTTATTTTCAATGCAATGAAATTTCCATTCATTATTTACCAGTCAACGGCAGAGTTTGGCATTATTTCTGTCTGATGAACTGTTCAACTTTAACTATTTGCACCTTTATATAGGACCGAAAGATCACTGCATGCTTACCAATATTCAGGTACTGATTTTACGAAAATAACAATTATTTCAACAGGACGCACTTGGGAACTCTCTCTCTGCTAAGGATCAAACTTTTAATGATAACATGTAAAACAAAAGTTGTCATACTTTGCTAGCCGCATGCACCCATAGACAACATTCTGCACTCAATCAATTAGGGATGGAGTAAATTGCGACTTAAACCTACCAAATTCTGAAAAATGGAGTTATTTTCGACGGCACCTATCTTTATGCATCCGAAACAGGGATTGGGTTAAACTTTACAGCTACCTTATCAAGGAAAATCTTCTTGAACTTGAACTGTAAATCTGAATGTCAACAGGATTTTCAGATATTACGAAAATCACAATTATTCAGACAGTACCCATATGGGAGTCTCAAATCTGCTAAGGGTTAAACTTTTAATAATCACTTACAGAACAAAAGTTTTCATGCAGCTATTGAAAACATTCAGCACTCAATCAATTAGGAATGGAGTACATTGTCACTTAATCGTACCAAATTCTGAAAAAGCGCGAGTTTTTTGGACAGCATCTATCTTTATGCAAATAAAATGGGCATATGGTTAAACTTTACAACCAAACGTACAAAAGAAAATATGCTCGATAGGTAATTGTGAATACGAACATGTGCATCACTTTTCGATATACCATTCGTAAATGGAAGAAAAATGAACTAAAAGTGAGCCATGTTTATGAACGAGTTAAGGGTACTCGAATTCAAGGGTCGAAAACGAGTTTAAGGTTAAAACTTTGAATAGAATGTATAACAGCCAAATTATTCTTGGATGAATGCTCAAACTTCTCACAGGAAACGCTTTGAAAAAATGTGGCCGCAGAGCTGAGAAATTGCATGTGAAAATTAACCAGTTTTTCCAAAATTGCACTTTGCTCGGAATTTTGAGGTCAAAAGGGAGCAACGTGGGTAATACAGCTTATGTAGTCAGGTGTAGTAAGTCATGCTACAAATATAATGAAAGCCACAACCAAATCGTCCTGGGTCTTTTTTGAGAATTGTGGCAAAACCTAACATTGCGACAACATTTTGCACGGTTTTGGCAGAAAAAGAAAAACTTCAGAAACGCCATGATCCAGGTGAGAAACTTCTAATGAAGCTCTACATATGTGCCAAATTTCAGTAAAATAGTAAAGAATCCATCAGACAAAAATCATTGAAATAGAAAATAATGTTAATACTAGAGAAATAGAATTTACTGCATCCAGTAAATTCAAGCTTGTAAGAAAAGCGTTAAAATATCTGTTGGGAAAAAGACTATATAGAAAGAGAATTTATGGAGGGTTATTTTCGGGAGTAACATATTTTTAAACAAATCTGGAATGGATTTTCGTAAACAGTATTTACAGATATTCATAATGGAATCAGAACAATTCTTCTAAGAAACCAGAAAAGGCATATATGTGCACAGCGTTCCAAAGGTTTGTCAAGAGAATGCATTAGGTGTCCAAAAATGTGATTCCCAGTAATACAAAAAATGCACTCAGTTATCCCTGGGCGACCTCAGTGACCTTGTCCATATTGTGAACCTCTATGGAGTGTTGATTCATTTGGTGTTGGTCCCCATGTCTATGTGTCATACCATCCTTGAGATATGAAGGTGACCCACTTTCAAAAATTTTGGCCATGCACACTTTTTTACGTCAAAATGCATGTGTGTATGTCAAGAATGCTTCAGGGGGTCAACAAATGTGATTTCTAGCAATTATGAAAGATGCACTTAATGACCCCTAGGCGACCTCCATGACCTTGACCCATATTTTGAATCTCCAGCGAGTGTCGACTCATTTGGTGTTGGTCCCAGGTCCATACGTCATACCATGCTTGAAATATGAGCCTGACCCACTTTCAAAAATTTTGGCAATGCTCACTTTTTTGTCAAAATGCATGTGTCCACGTCAGGAATGCTTTAGGCGGTCAAAAATGTGATTTCCAACAATTATGAAAAATGCACTCTATGACCCCTGGGCGACCTCCGTGACCTTGACCCATATTTTGAATCTCCATTGAGTGTCGACTCATTTGGTGTTGGTCCCAGGTCCATATGTCATACCATCTGTGAGATATGAGCGTGACACACTTTTAAAGATTTTGACCACGCCCACTTTTTTTTACGTCAAAATGCATGTGTGTATGCCAGGAATGCTTTAGGGGTCAAAAAATGTGATTTCCAGCAATTCTGAAAAAATGCACTCTATGACCCCAGGTGACCTCCGTGACCTTGACCCATATTTTTGAACCTCCATCGAGTGTCGACTCATTTAGTGTTTGCTCCAGATCCATGTGTCACACCATGCTTGAGATATGAGCGTGACCCACTTTCAAAAATTTTTGGCCACGCCCACTTTTTTCGTGAAAAAATGCACGTCTGAATTTTGGGGAAGCATTTGGAGGTCAAAAAATGTGATTTCCAGCAATTATGAAAAATGCACTCATTGACCC
Source organism: Pictodentalium vernedei (assembly GCA_031216915.1). Classification (NCBI taxonomy): domain Eukaryota; kingdom Metazoa; phylum Mollusca; class Scaphopoda; order Dentaliida; family Dentaliidae; genus Pictodentalium; species Pictodentalium vernedei. Next base: position 391,404,081 of record CM062295.1, on the reverse strand, counting down.
CTGGGTGACCTCGGCGACCTTGACCCACATTTTGAATCTCCATCGAGTGTCGACTCATTTGGTGTTGGTCCCAGGTCCATACGTCATCCCACGCTTGAGATATGAGCGTGACCCACTTTCAAAAAATTTGGCCACGCCCACTTTTTTCATGAAAAAATGCACGTCTGAATTTTGGGGAAGCATTTGGAGGTCAAAAAATGTGATTTCCAGCACTTATGAAAAATGCACTCATTGATCCCTGGGTGACCTCAGTGACCTTGACCCTTATTTTGAATCTCCATCGAGTGTCGACTCATTTGCTGTTGGACCCAGGTCCATAGTCATACCACGCTTGAGATATGAGCGTGACCCGCTTTCAAAAAACTTGGCCACGCCCACTTTTTTCATGAAAAAATGCACGTCTGAATTTTGGGGAAGCATTTGGAGGTCAAAAAATGTGATTTCCAGCAATTATGAAAAATGCACTCATTGACCCCTGGGGGACCTCGGTGACCTTGACCCATATTTTGAATCTCCATCGAGTGTCGACTCATTTGGTGTTGGTCCCAGGACCATACGTCATACCACACTTGAGATATGAGTGTGACCCACTTTCAAAAAATTTGGCCACGCCCACCTTTTTTACGTCAAAATGGATGTGTGTACGTCCGGAATACTTTAGGGGGTCAAAAATGTGATTTTCAGCAATTCTGAAAAATGCACTCAATGACCCCTAGATGACCTCCGTGACCTTGACCCATATTTTGAACCTCCATCGAGTGTCGACTCATTTGGTGTTGCCCATACGTCATACCACACTTGAGAGATGAGCGTGACCCTCTTTCAAAAAAATTGGCCACGCCCACTTTTTTTACGTCAAAATGCATGTGTGTACGTCAGGAATACTTTAGGGGGTCAAAAAATGTGATTTCCAGCAATTCTGAAAAATGCACTTAATGACCCCTAGATGACCTTCGTGACCTTGACCCATATTTTGAACCTCCATCGAGTGTCGACTCATTTGGTGTTGGTCCCAGGTTCATACGTCATACCATGCTTGAAATATGAGCCTGACCCACTTTCAAAAATTTTGGCAATGCTCACTTTTTTGTCAAAATGCATGTGTCCACGTCAGGAATGCTTTAGGGGGTCAAAAATGTGATTTCCAGCAATTATGAAAAATGCACTCATTGACCCCTGGGGGACCTCGGTGACCTTGACCCATATTTTGAATCTCCATCGAGTGTCGACTCATTTGGTGTTGGTCCCAGGACCATACGTCATACCACACTTGAGATATGAGTGTGACACACTTTTAAAGATTTTGACCACGCCCACTTTTTTTACGTCAAAATGCATGTGTGTATGCCAGGAATGCTTTAGGGGTAAAAAAAATGTGATTTCCAGCAATTCTGAAAAAATGCACTCAATGACCCCAGGTGACCTCCGTGACCTTGACCCATATTTTTGAACGTCCATCGAGTGTCGACTCATTTAGTGTTTGCTCCAGATCCATGCGTCACACCATGCTTGAGATATGAGCGTGACCCACTTTCAAAAATTTTTGGTCACGCCCACTTTTTTCGTGAAAAAATGCACGTCTGAATTTTGGGGAAGCATTTGGAGGTCAAAAAATGTGATTTCCAGCAATTATGAAAAATGCACTCATTGACCACTGGGTGACCTCGGCGACCTTGACCCATATTTTGAATCTCCATCGAGTGTCGACTCATTTGGTGTTGGTCCCAGGTCCATACGTCATCCCACGCTTGAGATATGAGCGTGGCCCACTTTCAAAAAATTTGGCCACGCCCACTTTTTTCCTGAAAAAATGCACGTCTGAATTTTGGGGAAGCATTTGGAGGTCAAAAAATGTGATTTCTAGCAATTATGAAAAATGCACTCATTGACCCCTGGGTGACCTCGGTGACCTTGACCCTTATTTTGAATCTCCATCGAGTGTCGACTCATTTGCTGTTGGTCCCAGGTCCATAGTCATACCACGCATGTATGGGTTTTGGGAATGCATTAGGGTTTTCATAATGTGGCTTCCAGCAATTCTGAAAAATGCACTCAATGACCCCTGGGTGACCTCAGCGACCTTGACACATATTTTGAATCTCCATCGAATGTCGACTCATTTGGTGTTGGTCCTTGGTCTGTGCGTCATACTATGCTTGAGATATGAGCGTGACCCACTTTCAAAAAATTTGGCCACGCCCACTTTTTTCGTGAAAAAATGCACGTCTGAATTTTGGGGAAGCATTTGGAGGTCAAAAAATGTGATTTCCAGCAATTATGAAAAATGCACTCATTGACCCCTGGTGACCTCGGTGACCTTGACCCATATTTTGAATCTCCATCGAGTGTCAACTCATTTGGTGTTGGTCCCAGGTCCATACATCATATCACACTTGAGATATGAGCGTGACCCACTTTCAAAAAATTTGGCCACGCCCACTTTTTTTACGTCAAAATGGATGTGTGTACGTCCGGAATACTTTAGGGGGTCAAAAATGTGATTTCCAGCAATTCTGAAAAATGCACTCAATGACCCCTAGATGACCTCCGTGACCTTGACCAATATTTTGAATCTCCATCGAGTGTCGACTCATTTGGTGTTAGTCCCAGGTCTGTTGGTCATACCACGCCTGAGATATGGGCGTGGCCCACTTTCAAAACATCCCTACAGACACCCCTGATACCCCAGGAATCAGAAAAACATAGGTGGCCGAGAACTTGTGGCTGTCTATCAGCATGCCAAAAATCAGCGAGATAGGGCAATTCGTTTTCGAGTTATCTTGCGGACAAAAAAGTGATGAGAAGACAGAAGACAGGAGAAGAAGAAGAAGAAGAAGAAGAAGAAGAAGAAGAAGAAGAAGAAGAAAGAAAAAAAAAAGAAAAAGAAACCGTGCAAAAACAATAGTCTGTGTGTTTCACACAGACTAATAAATGAATCCTAAAAAGGCTTTGAAATGTGAAGTGTTCTCTTTTCAACATGGTTAATTTTGTAACATGATATTAAATAAACATACAATGCTATTCGATGTAAAAATTACAGCATTCTCTCTGACCACTTTGTTTATGAGAGATTATGGCTATTGATTTCAGTGAACTCATTTGCAAATGCAGTCTCTCAGTATAACAAAACATTAAGATATGATTGATTGTATTTGGTTATCGTGTTGACAAGCATAGACGACACATTTATTTATTTATGTATTGGTGTTTAAGGTCACATACTTACGCACAATGGCTAATCATGACCGTGACAGTTTTACGGGTGGAGGAAGCCGGAGTACCCGGAGAGAACCACCGAGCAACGATGAGAAGCTGCCAGCTCCCCAACATCGTAACTCCGCACAGCAGCACAGACAGGGTTAGATTGGTTGAAGACATGCGCACCATCGACGTGCAGTACGCCTTAGTACACGGCGTCATCGTGCCCCCATGCAGACAATCAGGGTTAAATGCCTTGCCCAAGGACACAGCGCGGGGGTCCGAATCGATTGCTCATACGGTCACCCATCTGAGGATTAACCGGGCTCGACGTTGCTTAACTTCGGTGATCTGACGAGAACCGGTTACCGTAACGCCACCGCGCCCCATAGAAGACACAAATATTACAACTACAATATCAATGCATGCCTTCTATGAATGTTATTTATTCATTTATTGGGCTTAACGACACTATTGGCAGCCACTGTCACCTTGTGCCGGACAGTTTTATGGGAGGAGGAAGCTGGAGTACCCTGAGAGAACCACTGAGCAAATGCAAGCAACTGTCAGGCTCCCCAACAGACTGACTCCTCACAAGCAGGTTAGCATTTGTCGAAGACAAGTACACCATTGGCGTGCAGTACGTGTTAATGCACAATGCCACCATGCCCCCAAGTGGGCAATGGGGGTGAAGTATGTCAAGGACACAACAGGGCTACCACAGCTGGGATTCGAACCGAGGACCTCTCGGTTTGCAGCCTTTGCCTCTACCTACTGAGGCACGGAGTCCTTTCTGTGAATATAATTGGAATACTTTGGAGGCTTATTTTCGGGGATAAAATTGTTTTAAAGAAATCAGAAATAGATTTTCGTTAACAGTATTTAAAGATATTCATTCAGGAATTGGATACATTTTTCCAAGAAACCAGAAAAGGCAAAAATGTACAGAGCAAAAAAGGGTTCGATCAATGCAGGGGAGAAAATGTGTTTTCCAGCAATTCCGAAGAGTGCACTCAATGACCCCCAAGGTGACCTCAGTGGCCTTGATCCATATTTTACCCCCCCCCCCCCCCCCCCCGAATGGGTCGACTCATTTGTTGTTGGACCCAGGCCCATGCATCACATCATGCTTGAGATGAGTGTGTCCACTTTCAAATAGTTTGGCCACGCCCATTTTTTTCATGTAAAAATGCATGTATGGGTTTTGGGAATGCATTAGGGTTTTCATAATGTGGCTTCCAGCAATTCTGAAAAATGCACTCAATGACCCCTGGGTGACCTCAGCGACCTTGACACATATTTTGAATCTCCATCGAATGTCGACTCATTTGGTGTTGGTCCTTGGTCTGTGCGTCATACTATGCTTGAGATATGAGCGTGACCCACCTTCAAAAATTTTGGCCACGCCCACTTGTTTATGTGAAAATGCATGTATGGGTGCCAGGAATGTTTTAGGTAGTCAAAAAGTGTGATTTCCAGCAATTATGAAAAATGCACTTAATGACCCCTAGGTGACCTCCGTGACCTTGATCCATATTTTGAATCTCCATCGAGTGTCGACTCATTTGGTCTTGGTGCCAGGTCCGTACGTCATACCACGCCTGAGATTATTATAATTTCTGATGGGTATGGGTGTGGGATGGGAAAATCTCACCCGAGGGCAAGATATTTGGGCCAGACACGAGCTTGCCAAATATCTTGTCCCGAGGGTGAGATTTTCACACCCGTACCCATCAGAGATTATTTTTCTCCCCCCACCATACAGCGGTAACGTTAGCCAGAGGTAATCGGCGGTCACGTGCTGATATAATCAAGTCATTTGGTATTCGTTGTTTTGAAAAACTAATGACACCATAGGAAAGAGCATACCAAAGGTATATACCACGAAATCAATTAGGAAGGGTGGCATCTTGGGGCTTAAAGAGATTTAGAGCATCAAACTTTGATCACACGGCATGCTGATGACGTCTATATGAATTTGTTGGTAGCAAAAAACTTATACGATATGCATAACGTCATAATTACGTTATAAATGTATAACGTCACGTGGGTGGGGTGGGATACATCTGTCTCTCCCTGCTATCTCACCCTGGACAGACGTATGTTACACATGTAGTGGGGGGGGGGGGAGAGACATGGGCGTGACCCACTTTCAAAACACCCCTACGGACACCACTAATGCCACAGGAAAACATAGGTGACCGAGAACTTGTGATTGTCTATCAGGATGCCAAAAATTACCGAGATAGGGCAATTCGTTTTCGAGTTATCATGTGGACAAAAAAGTGATGGGAAGACAGAAGACAGGAGAAGAAGAAGAAGAAAGAAAAAAAAAGAAAACGTACAAAAACAATAGTCTGTGTGTTTCACACAGACTAATTAAGATAGATCCAAGCGGCGGCTAAGTTCAAGAGAAGCAATTAAACTGAGAATTAATGGTCTGGCTATCTAAATAAAAATCGGGGGGTTCCTCGAAAAATTAATTCCAGTCTGGCAGTGTGTAAGACTGTGGGTCGTAACGAGTGGATGGGAATGTCCCATGCTATAGATTCGAGGGGGCGCCGCATCGGTGCGAAAGTATAGGCATGTTGTGATGTAGGGGTGCCACAGAGCTCATATTTAGAATAGGAGCAGTCGTGGGCCAAGTCGGTGGCCATATATGAGAATAGGATCAAAAACACGAAGTACGAGCTCAGGGAGCTAATTTGCATTTAGGTAAACGGCATTACCTGTTTTAGAAGGCAAACCATACATATGCAGAGTAGGCTTTGCCTGTATGAACATTATTCTGAGATAGACGTAGGGGAGAGTTTAACCCTATTCGTGGCGACTGCTTGAGTGAAAAGCGTCAAGTAAAGTGACAATAAGCTAGTGGCCGTGCGACGGCAGTGGAAGAGTGGCATTCCATCACTTGTTAGGGCAAAGGCGTCCGGATAAAGTGACTATACGTTAGTGGCCATGCGACGGCCGTGAAAGGGTGAAGTGTAGAGGCGACCAAGGAACAAATACCAGCGAAAAGGAGGAAAAACCAGCGACAGCAGAGAGTGACTCAAAAACTGTGTGGGTAGGGGGTTACTGACGTTTTGTTTTTCATATTCATTGGATTCCGTGTAAGTCACAAATTATGCCTTTTTTGGGGCTTGTCGGTAGTCGAGTGGTCTATGGCGCTGGTCCAGTTTCGCTACGCGATTGGTGCCGAAGAAATGTACTCTCATCAAGGCAGTGGTTCGATCCCCATCGGCGTCAGAGTCTTTCATCCTATATATATATATATATATATATATTTATATATATTAAAATTGTTGTTTTCAATGAACCCCTGTTGATTCATGCTTTTTGACGAAAAGTCACAGACCCCTTCAGGATAAGAACCGCTCCAACAAAAGTGAAACGGGCGGGTTCATCACGATGAGATATCCGTTCACGCACGGATTCAGGCGACACCCCATGAGTTTTGGCTGAACACGCGGCGTGAATCTATTTCTTCAAGCAGTGACGAAGCCAGGGTTCCGACACCGCAAAGGCAATCTCTTTCTTGACTGGTCGAGATGGCATTGCTGTCTTATCGTGACATATTTACTGTGGTTTAGATTTCATAAATAAAATACTGTAATATCAAAGACTGAACCAAGAAAAAAACAACGAAAATAGCATTTGAAAAACAATGTTTTCGCTTTTCTTTTTGGACAGTTTACTTTATACAGCGTAGTGGGCAGAAAAGTGGACAGAGAATTTCGACCAAATCGCTGCAGTCCGATACAGTCGAAAATCTCTGTCCGTTTTTGTGTTGAGAGTACTTTTTTGCTGGCCCCGAATTTATTCTTGGAAAACGAATTCACTTAGAGTGCTTTCCAAGCATCAACGCCGCAAGTTGGCTTTATCCCTTATTCATCGCATGCAATATCAAAATTTGTTATTTAAATTATTTTGTTTCCAAATTTAAAAAAAAAATGAAAAAAACATATCATTTAATAAAAAAAGCATATCATGTAATCCCTCGTTGATTAAAACGAGCCCAATGAGGTCGTTCCAATGAGGGGTCACATAATATGGTTTTGTTGAAAAGTTTTGAAACATTTATTTTTAATGCTCAATTTATAAATTATGCTGGTGGATGCGACCTATTAGTTAGACGGTTAACAACAAAATGAACAATTTTTTTCCTGCGTGTATCTTATAACCGAAGCCGACAGTCACTTTTCCGGAAAGACAGAGTACGCTTTCGACACTAGTCGAGTACAATTCTTCATTTATCGGTTCACAGGAGGACCATCTTGCGATATTGGTCAGATATTGGTCAGAATCAACATTCTGGATAATGCAACATGAATTCCCTTTATTAGCTCACCTGGCCTAAAAGGCCATGTGAGCTTTTCTCTTCACTTGGCGTCCGTCGTCCGGCGTCCATAAACTTTTCACATTTTCATCTTCTTCTCTGCAACCGCTGAGCCGGTGTGAACCAAACTAGTCTATGGGAGGTCCTCTACACACGCTCCTCAATTTGTTCCCGTGGGTTGAAAAACATGGCCGCCAGAGGCATTCTTTGATTCTGGTTGGTGGATATTCAAAAATATTCTCCTCTGAAATTGCCAGGCCAAATATTTTGATACGTCACACAAATGATGACTGGGACCTCCTCTACCAACGATCCTCATTTAATGTTGATCGGGTTGTAAACATGGCTGCAATTGCGGCTTATATTTACTATAGAAACCCTATGGAAAATGACATTTCCATCTTCTTCTCTGGAACTACTGAGCCGACGTGAACAAAACTTGCCAGGAATGGTCTATGGGAGGTCCTCTACAAACGATCCTTATTTTGTTCCCGTGGATTGAAAAACGTGGCCGCCAGAGGCATTCTTTGATTCTGCTTGGTGGATTTTCAAAAATCTTCTCCTCTGAAACTGCCAGGCCAAATGTTTTGATACTTCACGTAAATGATGACTGGGACCCCCTCTGCCAACGATCCTCATTTTCTGATTCTAACTGACTGATTCTAACTGAAGGATTTTGCAAAATTCTTCCCCTCTGAAACTACCAAGTCAATGTTTTGAAACTTCACATGATTGAGGACTGGGACACCTACGAACGAAGCTCTCCGCGAACCGATCTGCTTTTGGACGTATTGTCACCACAAGTCCGCGATATGTTTATTAGCACTGAATTGGAAATGATCGTCATATTGCACCAAAGGAAATCCGTGTCAGCCAATTGTTTGATGAGATTTAAGGTCACTTCAGCATGAATTACTAAAACAGTACGTCATACAGAATGAAACCAGGTATAACTGATCGGGTGGGGCGTTGTGATAACTGGTTCTCGTCAGATCACCGAAGTTAAGCAACGTCATGCTCGGTTAGTCCTTGGATGGATGACCGTCTGAACGATCGATTCGGACTCCAGCATTGTGTCCTTGGGCAAGGCACTTAACCCCGACTGTCCACATTGGGGCACGATGACGTCGTGTACTAAGGCGTACTGCACGTCGATGGTGCGCATGTCTTCAACCAATCTAACCCTGACTGTGCTACAGTGCGGAGTTACGATGCTGGGGAGCTGACAGCTGTTCGTCGCTGCTCGGTGGTTCTCTCAGAGTTCTCCGACTTCCTCAACCCTTAAAACTGTCACCGACACGATATGACCTTGGCTGTTAAAGTGTCGTTAAACCTTAATAATTAAATAAATAAATGAAGAACTGATCGGGGTTTTGTCCACAAAAGGGATGTCTCACAACAACGAAAACGTATCAATATAATTTGTGAGAGTGATGAGAGTGATGAATTATGCTGTGACGCGATAGGCAATGACCGAGTTTTTCAAGTTTTTTATAAATTCGTTTATCGAGGTCAACGACTCTGTCAACAGCCAGGGTCTCATCGGTCGGACAGTTTTATGGGCAGAGAAGCCGAAGTACCCGGAAGTACCACCGAACAGCGGCGAGCAACCGTCAGACTCTCCAACATTCTGACCAGAGTTAGCAGCGGTTGAAGGCATGTGCACCTGCTACCGGGCTGTCGGTCACATAAAATTTTGTACCGGGAATGAAATATTGAACTACGACTAAGTCTTTTGTTACTTTTAAAACACAATTTATTCTCACAACACTGGATTCCAGTCGACTCGCCACAAGAAGGGTATTCCGTACTAAGAGCGAGACTCACAAATTGGTATTTCCAAAATTCTCCGTTTTACAATAATAACTTGGTATATATACATTGTGGTTACTATCAACAACTATTAAAATATACAACAAAGGCAAACATGTTTTAGAACAAGCTTGAAATGACTAATTACCCATTGTTATTCAAAAAAACGAAGATCGGGTTGAATTCGTTAATCACTTAATCTGTTGTACCTGCATGGTGGATAAACTAATATGAATACTGATTAACGTATTGAGTTACACATGCAGGAGAAAGTTTTCGAAAATTTAAAAGTTGTTTTCAGAAAAATAAAATATCATATTCTTTGCCCGGTGATACACCATCGACGTGATGTACGCCTTAGTAAACAGCGCCCTATGCCCCAACTTGGGTAATTGTGATAAAGTATCTTCTCAAGGACAAGGTGAATATGGCTCGTGTAGGGGCTCTGTGGCTCAGTAGGTAGAGGTGCAGGCTACAAGCCGAGGGGTCCTCGGTTCGAATCGCACCTGCGGCAACCGCGTTGTGTCCTTGAGCAGAACACTTCACCCTCCCCACCCCCCCCCCCCCCATTGTCAACGTGGTGGTACGTCTGCGTCAATGGGGCTCCCGTCTTCAATCAATGCTAACCCTGCTTGTGTGGAGTAAGTATGTTAGGAAGCTGTAGTTGCTAGGTGGTTCTCTCTGGATACTCCAGCTTCCTCCACCCATAAAACTGTCGTCGTCATGAGTAGCCAATCAATTTGTGCAGAAATATGTGACCTTAAACACCAATAAATAAATAAATAAATAATGAATATGGCACCAACTCTTTCTTGCACAGCAAAGGTGTTGTCGGGGTACATTTCCACCGCCTAATAGTTATTCACTTAAATCCCTAATTTCCTTAATATATTCGTGTACTACACTGAATATATTGACAGTTTCCAAAGCGGTTTTCTCTGTATCAACACTTTCAAAAGTAGGAGAGAGACCCAGCCGCAATCGCGTCCAGCGTACAATGTCAATTATCCTGCTGCATTAATTTTGTCACTGAATCAATACTACACAGAATTAAGCATATGAAGTTCTCGATGCTCGCTGGGATTCACAATGACTAACTTCGGAACAAGTATCCAAGGCACTTAATCCCAGTATGTGCAGGGCCACCCAAACACATTAATGGCCCCCAAGATTATTGATTCAGGACCTAAATGCTTGCGCACTCTGCATGTGGCATTTGTGCTGCCATTCTGAGGGGCGCTCGAGGGGGAGTAACACCCTCAATGTTAGAACTTTTTCCAATTAGCACATCAAAATGGAGTAATTTTCCTTGTCACTGGGATGAGTGGTTTATATATTTACCAACGTTGCTATGTTTGATCACTGCATTCAGAAACCCAGAGCGGCAGCCGCCCTGTTATCTTATAAAACAAACTCTGAAAATTAGTAGCATTGTGTATAGAGAGGGCATGGTGGCGCCTTCGTTAGCGAATTTAAGATCGGAAGGTCGACCCTGATCCGAATCATTTGCGTTGAGTACTTGGGCAAGACACTTTTTCCGGATTGGCCTAGTGAGAGCACGATGGCGCCGTGTACTGAGGCTTACAGTAGACACTAGTCACTCCCTCGATAAGTCAATAAAACAGCGACTCATGCAATGGAAACCTTGTAACCCCACCTCACCCCCGGGGTTAAGCAAACGACTAAAGAGCGAAGATTTCGTAACAGTTGACCAAATGCAATTTTCAAGTGAATTTCGATGGTAACGGGACAGTTTTTCTTCTGTTAAGTTTATTTTATACATGGTGCGTTGTACGTGTTCCTGTGGAAGCAGTGGGTCCCGTCGCAAACATACCGGATGCATCCCTTCTCGGCGGCCCCGAGAATGTTGTTTGAAATGAAACTTCCCCATCTTAAGCTGTCCAGACAACCCGTTTCCCCTCACCCACACACTGTGACCGTCGTGCTCCTCCTTACATCATTTATCTTTATAGTTTTTTTTAGCAGAACCACGAAACTCCACCTGAAACCATAAAGGTGTCAATGGCAATGCTTTAGCATTGCAGTTGATATTTTTGTGCTTTCAAGAGGAGGTAGGTACATAATTTTCTCTGTACTCGTCTCTTAACAAATATTTAGTGTATGCCCCAGGCAGTTCACAAGATGTGCGCTATTCTCTTGCTAATGCGGACGTGCTGGTATGGTTTTCACACTTTATCTCAAAGCTTTATCAGCCTGAACACGTAAGATAGGTTTACAATCTAACGCAAAAGAAAGGACTGGATAATGATGTTGCCGATATCATCTTTTGATTTGAACTTTCTCGCTATGCTGCAGGGTATTTCGCGAAATGGGTCAACAGATTAAAAACCGAGACACAAAAGTAATTTTTATCACTCCATTTTATCTTTTCTCTCTGAATAATAGGTAATAAAATAAAAGCTTTATTCGAGAATTCGCTTTGTTTCGCGTCCGCCCGGAGCTCGGTACACGCACGCCGGCATACCGTGAGATGTTATCGCCTGAAACACTGCCTTATCAATGTCGTCTTATCAACAAGCTTTAAATTTATCAGGGTGGAGTGGAAATACTGCTCGGGATTTTTTCGGTATCTGAGGTTAAGTTTATTTTCTTGTCGTTCTTGAATAAGATATATTTTTCGCGTCAAGAATGCCGTTGTTCAGAAATGTTTGAGTTGCACTATCTTAATAATCTCAGATCGCTCGAACCAAGTGAGGTCAAGAAAACGCGATTTGTACTATCGCCAAGAATAGGATACGAGACTGTGTCTTATCTTGGGGAAACACCTTCACCCACCAAGCAAATTCTGATAAAATCATCTCGTGTTTTCGTATTTCTTTATGGCAAGGGAGATAAAAGATAGGAGCGACAGGACAATGATAGATTTTGTTTAAATTATTCCATTAAGCGAAAGGGTATCTCTGATAACTCAGATAAGGCGTCCGATAAGTCTTGCGCTATCTGTCTCACTCTGTCATATGTAATTAAAACTTTCTCCCCAACTTTGGGATGTGCAGATAATAACGGTTGGCTTAAGCAGAAATCTGATCAATAATATTCTACTCAGAAATGTCTCTGTTTCAACGTTGATAAATAAACCTGACAAATATCGCGCTGATGAATTCGCATCTCTGTACTTAAATATTTCGGCATTTTGGATAGATAACGGGAACATAACTGACAAGATTGGGGGATTATTGTATTCGCCTTATCTAAATCTGTATTCCTGACTACTTGAGGTCTTTCGAGTCTTATCGCGCTCCTGCAAATGGTTCTGTCTGTTTTTAAAATACTACATATCAGAAACGTTGATCTTTGGATCGACGAGAAATAGCTAGAAGTAACCGTTTCCCAGTTAGTCCAAATACAAAAATCTATAGGATATCATTGAAACTGAGTCACTCATCCAATTTTTAACTTTTCCGACCTAAACCTTTGCCTAACGAAACGGAAATAAAATTGCCATTCAAAGTTTATTATTTTTTCAATTTCTACCTAAAAAAATAAAGCTTATGATTCGACATTGGAACGAGATCGTTTCTACAAGGAGTCATGAGTTCGGTATGTCTTTGAGGAAAATATGAAATCTTGGAGCTAGGTCAAATGTTGTTTGCGAGTATCATCTTCTATTAATATAATAATAATAACACTTTGGCCGGCCGCTTATTTGTCGCGGTTCTCGGGTGAAAAAGCCTTGATTAGACCTGTGTTCCCAAATGCCTTCTTATCCTCACTGCTCTTCTCTCTTCCCAACACTCTGAGTCGAACTGCTTGATGACATCCCATACCCAATTTTCCCAATCTCTCCAGTAAGCATACTAACTCTCTCCTTTGTGTCGCCCACCAACCACATGTCCCACATTCTCCCATCCCACTTCCCATTATACTCCCGAGTTTTAAACTCTCCTGCTGACGTACGATGTGGCCCTAGCTGTTGAAAGTGATGTTAAACCACAGTAAACAACCAAGCCGCCGCGTGGGGTGTAGTGATTCATGCGTCGATAGGATATACCTGAACCGACTTCAGTGATTTCGATTTGCGGCGAGATTTACCGCGACTCGAATCTAATATAGTAGACGGGGTTAAAAAAATGTCATACAGAGTCGCGACAAATTCAATACATTTTTAGCTCAACTGGCCCAGAGGGCCATGTGAGCTATTGCCATCACTTGGTGTCCGCCGTCGTCCGACTTCTTCCGTCGTCCGTAAACTTTTCACATTTTTCTCTTTTTCTCTGGAACTGCTGAGCCGATCTGAACCAAACCGGGCGGAAATGGTCTATGGAGGGGGGGGGGGGGGGGGGGGGCGCTAGAAACGATCCTCATTTTGTTCCCGTCGGATGACAAACATGCCTCCAGAGATATTCTTTGATTCTGGTTGGTGGATTTTCCAAAATCTTCTCCTCTGAAACTGCAAGGCCAAACGTTTTTGAAACATCACATGATTGATGGCTGGGACACCCTCTACCAACTATGTTAATTTACTATTGATCGAGTTGCAAACATGGCCGCAATTGCCTATGGGAAATCATATCTTCATCTTCTTCTCAGGAACTATTAAGAGCCGAATGTGAACCAAACTAGGCATGAATGGTCTATGGGAGGTTCTCTACAATTGTTCCTCATTTTGTTCCTGTTGGATGAAAAACATGGCCGCCAGAGTCATTCTTTGATTCTGATTGGTCGATTTTGATTGAAAAATCTTCTCCTCTGAAACTACAAGGCCAAATGTTTTGAAACTTCGCATGATGGATGCCTACGACATCCTCTACCACTGATCCTCGCGTAATGTTGATCGGGTTGCAAACGTGGCCGCAATTGCGGCTCATAGTTACCATGCAAACCCTATGGGAAACCACATTTTTATCTTCGTATCTGAAACTGCTGGGCCAGTCGGAACCAAACTTGGCACAAATAATGTATGGAAAGTCCTCTGAAAACAATCATCATTATGTTCCGCGCAGGTGAAGGAGCGTGGCAGCCAGTTGCATTCTTTGATTTTGATTAGAATAACTGAAGAATATGTAGTTCTGCCATGTGGGCGATTACAGGCTCTTGAGACCCTCTTATTTATCGCATACGTTCGCTATTAAAAATATACCCCGGCCTGAATCAGAAGATTTCTTCATTAGAAGAAACCGCGTTCTACTCAAACTATATCATTGTGCTTAATCGTGAAACACATCTTATTTATTTACCTGTACAACACGACGTTTGGGACGGTAATTCTACACTTTTAGAGCGAATGCACATCTCTTTATATCTTTATCTATTTAGGCTTTCTCAGACCTAGATTGGGAAATACTCTTGTTATTATTCTTTTTCAAAATTTTTTCTTCATTTGGCTTTCCCAAACCCACTTTGGGAAAAACTCTTGTTATTCTTCTTTTTCTAAAAAATTTCTTCATTCTTTTTTTAGGCTTTCCCAAACCCAGTTTGGAAAATACTCTTGCTATTCTTCTTTTTCAAATTTTTTCTTTTTCATTATTTTTTTAGCTCACCGAAGGGAGCTTAACTTATCACCGGCCGGCCGTCGTCCGTCGTCCGTCGTCCGGCGTCCGACGTCGTCCGTCGTCCGTCGTCGTGAACATTTTTCAAATGACTTCTCCTCTCAAACCACTGATCCGCTTTTCACGAAACTTCATGTGGATGTTCATTTCTATATGGCAATTCAAGTTGGTTCAAATCGGCCCCCTGGATTCATATTTGGGCTCACTATAGAAGCCCAAATTCGAACTTAGTGCATTTCAGGCAAATTTCTTAAACAATCTTCTTCTCCAGATCCAGCAGGCAGAATCTTTTGATATTTGGTTTTCAACATTGTGGGATGGATCTGATTCAAGTTTGTTCAAATCGGCCCCCTGGATTCATATTTGGGCTCAGTATAGAAGCCCGAATTCGAACTTAGTGCATTTCAGGCAAATTTCTAAAAAATCTTCTTCTCAAGATCCAGCAGGCAGAATCTTTTGATATTTGGTATGCAATATTGTGGGGTGGATCTGATTCAAGTTTGTTCAAATCAGCCCCTGGATTCATATTTGGGCTCACTATAAAAGCTCGAATTAGAACTAAGTGCATTTCAGGCAAATTTCTAAAAAATCTTCTTCTCCAGATCCAGCAGGCAGAATCATTTGATATTTGGTATGCAACATTGTGGGGTGGATCTGATTCAAATTTGTTCAAATCGGCCCCTGGGTTCATATTTGGGCTCAGTATAGGAGTATTTGAACTTAGTGCATTTCAGGCAAATTTCTTTAAAAATCTTCTTCTCAAGATCCAGCAGGCAGAATCTTTTGATATTGGGTATGCCGCATGCTTAGGGGGATGAGATTCAAGTTTGTTCAAGCCAAGTCCCTGGGTTCATATTTGGGCTCACTGTGGTAGCCCGAATTATAACTTAGTTCAAAATGAGGAATTTTCTTTAGGAATCTTCTTCTTTAGATCCAGCAGTCAGAATGTTTTGATATTTGGTATGCAGCATCTTTAGGGGGTGAGATTCAAGTTTGTTCAAACCATGTCCCCAGGTCCATATTTGGGTTCACTGTGGGAGCCCGAATGATAACTTAGTTCAAAATGAGGAATTTTCTTTAAACATCTTCTTCTTCAGATCCAGCAGTCAAAATGTTTTGATATTTGGTATGCAGCATCCTTAAGGGGGGGGGGGGGGGGGGGATTCAAGTTTGTTCAAGCCAAGTCCCTGGGATCAGATTTGGGCTCACTGTGGGAGCCCGAATGATAACTTAGTTCAAAATGAGGAATTCTCTTTAAAAATCTTCTTCTTCAAGTCCAGCAAATGAATGCTTTTGATATTTGGTATGAAGATGCCTTAGGGGGGGGGGGGGGGGGGGGGGTAAGATTCAAGTTTGTTCAAGCCATGTCCCTAGTTCCATAAAATTTGTCTCTCATGACTTCATTCGTTTGTAGTGTTGAGGAACCATGTCTAACTGAATGTGACCCCAAATACTTCCTGAACCACTTTGTTTGAATCACTTTTCCCGGTGAGCGATTAAGGCCCCTTGGGGCCTCTTGTTTTTTTATTTAGTTTTTTTATTAGGCTTTCCCCAACCCAGTTTGGGAAATGATCTTGCTATTCTTCTTTTTAAAAAAAATTTCTTCATTTTTTTGGTTTTTTTATTAGGCTTTCCCCAACCCAGTTTGTTATTCTACTTTTTCAAAAATTTGTCTTCTCGATTTTTTTTTTTTGTGTGGGGGTGGGGGGGGGGGGGCGATTTTTTTTTCTCCATCAATTTTTGTCTGTTCCACAGCTCAAAAACATGCCGTACGATTTCAACCAAATTTGGCATACTTATGTAATGTCATGAAATCTAGTTAAATGAGGTATAGTTATGGCTGTGAAAAAGCGTATTTTCAAACTATTCTGCCAAAACCTTCAAAATTTCACCACTTTCCAACATAGCTCAAAAGCAACTGTACGATTTCAACCACATTTGGCAAACTTATTTTTTGTCACGAAATCTAGTGAAATGAGGTATCCTCATATTCGTACAAACGCCTATTTTCAAAATTTTCTGCCAAAACCATCAAAATTTCACCATTTTTCAAAAGTCTCAAAATCGTTTACAGCTATCTGGGTCAAATTTTCCAAACATTTAGAGCATAATATGATTCACCATACTCACCACACAAATATTTCAAAATTAACCCCTAATGGCCAAAAATGATATGAATATACAATTTTTGTCTTCAAAATTGATCAACTTCAAGGGCAAATTTCTCTAACTGCAAGGCTGTTGTAACAAATAGTTTGGTATGAATAGATACAACAATGATTGCAGAAGAAAGTAACTGTTTATTTTTTAATCTTAGGTTTAACTCTCAAGCACAATGAGGGTGAGAATAAGAGTACCTGTTGAAAATGTTAAAATTAAACAACCTTGGTTGCTTTTTTTTCTATCATTTTGGAATGGGTTAAATTTAAACACTCTGCATGTCTGTATTCATAATTGACCACCGAGCATATCTGCTGTTGTGAGTTTGGTTGTAAAGTTTAATCCAATGCCCATTCTGGTTGCATAAAAGTAGGTACCGTCCAAAAATCTCCCATTTTTCAGAATTTGGTAAGTTTAAGTGACAATATACTCCATTTCTAATTGATTGAGCGCTAAATGTTTTCTATGGATGCATGCAGCAGTGAGAGTATGACAAATTTTGTTGATATATTATTATTAAAAGTTCAACCCTTGGCAGATTTGAGACGTCCCATAAGGGCACCATCGAAATAATTGTTATTTTCGCCAACTTTTACATGCGATTTCTCACCTCTGGAGCCATATTTCCTTAAAATGTTTCGAATGCGAAGATAGGACATTCATCCAAGAACAATTTTGCTGTTATATGTTTTATTCAAAGTTTTAACCCTCGTCAATTGTCAGGCCTTGAATTAAAGTACCCTCAACATGTACATGTTCAGTCAAATACCAAGATTCACGATTCCTCCATGTCTCTTATCAGGCACCCAGTCTGTGATTGATGTCCACACATTTAGTGCATAATATGATACACCAAAATCACCACACTAATATTTCCAAATTAACCCCATTTGCCAAAACTGACATGAATTCCAAAATTGACAAACTTCGCGGGCAAATTTGTCCAATTGCAAGGCTGTTGTAACAATTATTTTGGTGAGGACAGATGCAACAATGATTACAGAAGAAAGTTACTGTTTATTTTTAACCTCAGATTTAACTCCAAGCACAATGATGGCGAGAATGAGAGTACCATTTGAAAATGCCAGAAGTAGCCAACTTTGGTTGCTAGTTTCTTACATTTTGGAAAGGGTTAATTCCAAACACTTTGCTTTGCTATATGTAGAGATGTTTGATGAACAAATCCGCTGTGGTAAGTTATGCTCTGGGGCTTAACCAAACATTTGCTTTGTCCACTTAAAGAATAGTACAGTCAGAAAAAATGGATATTTAGAGAATTTTGCAGATTGCTCTTCTCATTTGACCAGAGACAAGAAAGAAATATCTCATTGTGCTTTCCATAGCTGCACACCAAAGAAATAGTACTGTCAGAAAAAAATGGATTTTTAGAGAATTTTGCAAATTGCTCTTCTCATTTGACCAGAAACAAGAACAAAATAGTTCATTGTGCTTTCCATAACTGCACACCAAAAATCAGTGGTGAACAAATTTTGTGTTATATGTTTTTGTGTCCCACTTTATCCAATAACAGTTTTGGCTGTACAAACATGAGTACGATCAGACAAAATTTATTTTCCGATTAATTTCGTCCTTTTCTGTACCCAATTTCCCTTGGTGGGATTGGAATAGTCTATTGTCCTTTGCATATGTGTATTGTGTGTTTTTGGGACACAATTGTTGCTGTGATAAGTTTTGGTGTCACACATAATCGAACATGTTTTGACAGCATTATCCAGAAAAGAACTTTCATTTTCATGAATTTTACTGCATTCTACATGTATTTTCATTTTTTCTGTCAGTAAATCCAAACCCACACAACTTTATTTCCGCTGAAATGATTATTAAAGTAACTAACATGTAGCGGAACATTGCTGTTCAAGTTTTAGTCTCACATTTAACCCTCCAAGACACTGATTGCTATAAAAAGAGTATCATTTGAAAATGACAAAACTGTCCAACTTTGGGTGCTTTTTTCTATCATTTTGCAAAGGGTTATCTTCAAACAGTTCTCTGCTATATGCTGTCTGCCTTTTCACATTAAAAAGTTGGGAAAGTCCGTAGTTAGTCCAACAAATTACAATTCTCTAATTTTTAGGGTCTTTTTCCTCCCTCAGTTTTGTCTGCTGCACTGCTCAAAAACAAGCTGAACGATTTCAACAAAATGTGGCATACTTGTGTAATGCCATAGAATCTAGTGAAATGAGATATCGTCAATTCTATGAAAATGCTTATTTTCAAAATATTCTGCCAAAAACCTTCAAAATGACACGATTTATCAACATAGCACAAAAATCAGCTGCACGATTTAAACCAAATTTGGCAAACATATGTGTTGGCACCAAATCTAGTGAATTGAGGTATCGTCATATTCGTGAAAACGCTTATTTTCAAAAACTTTTGCCAAAACCATCAAAATTTCACCATTTTTCAAAGGTCTCAAAATTGTTTACAGTTATCTAGCTCAGATTTTCCAAACATTTACAGCATAATATGATACACCAAAATCACCACACAAATATTTCAAAATTAACCACTCTTGGCCAAAAATGATATGAATATAGAATTTTTGTCTTCAAAATTGACCAACTTCAAGGGCAAATTTCTCTAATTGCAAGGTTACTATAACAGTTATTTTGGTATGGATAGATGCTGCAATGATTGCAGAAGAAACTTAGTGTTTATTTTTCTAAACTTAGATTTAACCCTCAAGCATAATGAGGGTAAGAGTAAGAGAACCATTAGAAAATGTCAAAATTAAACAACTTTGTTTGCTTTTTTTCTATCATTTTGGAATGGGTTCAATTCAAGCACTTTGCGTGTCAGTATTCACAATTGACTACCGAGCATATCTGCTGTTGTAAATTTGGTTGTAAAGTTTAACCCTATGCCCATTCTGGTTGCAAAAATGTAGGTACCATAAACAACACCCATTTTTTAAGAATTTTGTAAGTTGAAGTGACAGTTAACTCCATTTCTAATTGATTGAGCTCTGAATGTTTGCTATGGCTGCATGCAGCAGTCAATTTATGACAATTTTTTTGTTTTATATGTTATTATTAAAAGTTTAACTCTTGGCTGATTTGAGACTTCCCATAAGAGTACTGTTGGAATAATTGTTATTTTCGCCAACTTTTACATGCGATTTCTCAGTACTGGAGCCATATTTTCTCGAAACGTTTTCCATGAGAAGATAGGGCATTCATCCAAGAACTATTTCACTGTTATATGTTTTATTCAAAGTTTTATTATTTATTTATTTATTGGTGTTTAAGGTCACATGCTTATGCACAATCGATAATCATGACCGTGATAGTTTTACGGGTGGGGGAAGCCGGAGTACCCGGAGAGAACCACCGAGCAACGACGAGCAGCTGCCAGCTCCCCAACATCGTAACTCCGCACTGGAGCACAGGCAGGGTTAGATTGGTTGAAGACATGCGCACCATCGACGTGCAGTACGCCTTAGTGTACGGCGTCATCGTGCCCCCATGTGGACAATCGGAGTTAAGTGCCTTGCCCAAGGACACAACGCGGGAGTCCGAATCGATCGCTAAGACGGTCACCCATCCGAGGACTAACCGGGCTCGACGTTGCTTAACTTCGGTGATCTGACGAGAACCGGTTACCGCAACGCCACCGCGCCCCATTCAACGTTTTAACCCTCACCCAATTGTCGTGCCTTAATTGGAATACCCTCAAATTGTACATTCAAATACCAACACGATTCAAGATTCATCTATGTCGCTTATCAGACACTCATTCTGTGATTGGTGTCCACAGATTTAGAGCATAATATGATACACCAAAATCATTACACAAATATTTAAAAATTAACCTCTTTTGAACAAAAATGACATGAATATAGTATTTTGTCTTCACAATTGACCAACTTCATAGGCAAATTTGTCTAACTGCAAGGCTGCATGTTGTATGTTTTTGGTGTCCTGCTTTATCCAATACCAGTTTTGGTCATACCGATGTGATTATGACATAATTATAGCATTTTTTCTTCAAAATTGACCAACGTCGAGGATAAATTTCTCGAATTGCAAGGTTGTTGCAACAATTATTTTGCTAAGTATAGTTGCAACAATGATTGCAGAAGAAAGTTACTGTTTACTGTTTAATGAGAGCGGGAATAAAAGTACCGATTAAAAATGCCAAAATTAGCCAACTCTGGTTGCTGTTTTCTATCATTTTGGAAAGGGTTAATTTCAAACACTTTGATTTGCTATGCAGAGATGATTAATGAACAAATCAGCTGTTGTAAGTTATGCTCTGGGGCATAGCCTAACATGTGCTTTGGCCACTTAAAGAATAATACTATCCTAAAAAATGGATTTTTAGTAAATTTTGCAAATTTCTGTACTCATTTGTCCAAAACCAAAGAGGAAAGAGCGTATTGTGATTTCCATAACTGCATTCAAAAATCAATGGTGAAGAACTTTTTCGTTGTATACTTCAGTGTGCCGATTTATCCAATACCTGTTTTGATGCATAACAACAACTAGTCTGGTCAGAAAAACTTGCAGCTTTCGGTGCTCATTTTTTACAAAACAGAAAACATGCATCCCAATTTGCTTCCTATGCATTTGTTCAGTTTTTACAGGGTAACAAATTTTCTGTTGTGTATTTAGCTGTCACAGTTTATCCAATACCAGTTTTGGCCGTACAAATATTAGTACGGTCAGACGATTTCGTACTGTTCTGTACTCAGTTCCCCCGGGAAGGATTGGTATAGTCTATTTTCCTGTGCATATCTGTATTATGTCTTATAGGGAAACAGATTTTTTGTGATAAGTTTTGGTGTCACATATAATACAACACATGTTTTGACAGCGTTATCAGAGAAACCCTTTAATTTTCGTGAATTTTGTTGCATTCTACACTCATTTTGTTGTCATTAAATCCAAACCCAAACAACTTGATCTCATCTGAACTGGCTATTGAAGTAACTAACTGTTTGCAGGAAAATGTTTTGCACGTATAGAGGAACGTTACTGTTCACGTTTTAGTCTTATTAAATTACGATATTCATTAGAGTGACTCGGAATAAGTCAAAATGATAAATTTTAGAAGTTAGGCATTAAGATATAGGCCCTTCCAAAGAGCTCATCCTGCAAAAAGAGCCCCGGGAAGTGAAGATATGCTTGTTTACTGAGGTAAACAAGTTCTGTTTTGCTTGTAAGATAGGACCCGGTAACCAACGCCGCTGGAGCGAAATCACCAGTAAGTGGGAAACATAAGCATAAACGATTGACAAAACTTTATACTTATGTTGTATCATGATATAGCCCAGATACTGGCAATGATATTGAACACCAATAAACAGATGCAGCAATAATTATACAATAAAGTTACTGTTAATATTTTTTCCTTCTCTGATTTAAGCCTTCAGAACCCCCATGGACGCCCGGGAAGTGAAAGTTTGCATGTCGACTGAAGCAGATTTGTTTACCTCCACTGGTAAAATAAGACCTGGTAACCAACGCCACTGTGGCGCAATCTCTCGGTAGTTGAACAACATAAGCATAAACGATTGGCAAAACTTGACTTTATACTTATGTTGTGTCATGATATAGTCACTATTAAATAACACTTCAGAATACTGGAACCTGGAATAAGAGTACTGTTAAAAAACTATTTTGGTTATTATTTTCTATCAGTTTGGAAAGGGTAAACTTGAAACACTTTGCTTCCACTTGTGCACAGTAGCCCATTAAACAATTTTTTGAAAGTTTTGAAGTAGCTTAAACCAATATCTGCTATGACTGCTTGTTGAATAGTACGTCTGACAAAGTTCGATTTCAAGTGAATTTTGCAGTTTACTCAATCGGTGATTAGCAGGTCGTGGTCACGCTACCGTCAGATAGGCAGCACGATCGTTCTGATGGTGGATCGGTTATGGTGTGGGGAGGCATAACCATGACAAGCAGATCAGCATTCCATGCCATCCAAGGGCGTGTCACAGTGCAGTACTACCGTGACAACATGTTAGCTGCTCATGTGGTGCCATTTGCGTGACGTCACGGCCGTCGATTCATTTTCCAAGATGACAATGCAAGAACACACAGGGCCCGTGTCGCTACAGAGTTCCCCCAGGAACAGAACATCATTACACTACCTTGGACAGCACAAAGTCCAGACCTTTCACCAATCGGGCACGTGTGGGATATGCTTGGCCAACAGCCCCATACCAGTGTCCAGGAACTCGCCTGTCTCGCGAACCGAGGAGGATTTACACGGTATTGAGGTCTTGGACTGAATGTGGTTAATTCGCTGACTGACCGTCCATGTCTTCTACAGCTCAGTGCATGGAATGTGTGCTTGTCAGACACCCAACTATCGCAGAAATCATTCACCAGATGTCACGGGGAGCGAGGTGGCTCAGTGGTAGACTGTTGGACTTCTATGCTAGAGGTCCCGAGTTCGAATCCCCACTGGGACCACCCGGGTTGTGTCCTTGGGCAAGTCACTTTATCCCGGTTGCCAGCATGGGGGCACGATGACGTCGTGTACTAAGGCGTACTGCACGTCGATGGTGCACATGTCTTCAACCGCCGTAACCCTGCTTGAGCGAAGCTTGAACAGAGTTAGAATGTTGAGGAGCTGACAGTTGCTCGTCGATGCTCGGTAGTTCTCTCCGGGAACTCAGGCTTCCTCCACCCGTAAAACTGTCACGGTCACGATTAGCCGTTGTGCAAAAGTATGTGACCTTAAACACCAATAAATAAATAAATATATACCAGATGTCACAGTGCAATGTCTCAACTGTATTTTTGATGAAAATATAAATAAATTTCTTCATATATCTCACTTATATCAAATATCCCCTACTTTTTTTTTAATAGTATACATTACTACATTTTCATAGATATTGAGCTTTATTTTTTTATCAAGAGTACCATTTGCAGGGTGAATTTCACGTGCGACATCGCGTTAACCCTTCAACCTGATCAACATCGGGTATAGTTCATTTAGTTATATATATAAAGTTAATTATGCAATCTATTCACGGGGCGCACAGTGGCGCCGTGGTTTGAGCATTGGACTTAGGCCGAAAGGTCGACGGTTAGTACTGACCAGCGGTAACTGCGTTGTGTCCTTGGAAAAATTACTTATTTCCGATTGACCACGTGAGGATACTGTGCGCTGTTTACTAATGTGTACTGCATGTCGAATGATGGTGCACCTGCCTTCAACCGCTCCTAACCTGTACAGAGTTGGTAACTGAGCCAGACAGTTGTTTACCGCTACTCGGTGATTCTCTCCAGGTACTCCTGCTTCCTTCACCCATAAAACTGTCCTACACGATATGGCCCTGAGTGTTGAGTGTGACGTTAGACCCCAATAAACACACAAAAAATCTATTCACAACACCTAGCGTTTTGCCACCGTAGTTTGTAGAAGTACAAGAAATTTTCTCTCGTTTTGTTTCATCATTGATGTTACCAGCCTTTGACTTAGAATTTTGAAAAGTTCTGACAGTGAGCCTTCCAAGAATCAATACGAGGACCTTCAGGACCGGTACCACGAATAAAGGAAAAAAGGGATTTTTCAAGCATTCAGCCAACAATTTTTTCTACCGGTACTGCTGGCTCGTTAAAGTTTAGTGTTTTGCGATGAAGTCGTCACATGATCACTGTTTATCCTCCACATTACAGCAGATTAGTAGGGTGCCAGTGTTGTAATTAACATGGCGTTCATTGAGTGCAACAATGTGCCATCTGCAATGCTTTAGCCAAGATGCTATCCTTAAGGGACAAAGGGCAGTGTTAATGAGCTTTAATCTTTTAATGAACTCGACTGGAAGATGACACGTGCAAAACATTTTTTTGAATAACTAAAAAATGTTTTTGTCTCATAAAAAGCTTATGGCGCTTCGTTGAGCTAGTTTCAGTGACGACTAATCAGCTTTGTTTTGGGTGCAGAAGCTGAATAAAATAAAATTTGAATCGTGAATATATCGAGTCCCCCACCCCATTACATCAGATAAAGGGTTCATTGAATTTAATGAAGAAATGAATGATAATTTTAATTAATGTCTTCTAATTAATTTACATACCATGTTGAATGAATTTCCATTTTATACACGGTATTTCCAAAGAAGTTTGAAATACAGTGGACAACATAATAATTGTTTTATTGTTAAAAAGAACAACCCTGTTAATTGCCGCGCATTGTCAAACACCAAACCCATTTTCCATACCTTTACTACAAAGTTGATCTGTTAATTGCATATCCCACGGAAACCCAGGGAAGTGGAGCACTGGTAGTAATCTAGTTCCGTTTTACTTGTAAAGTAGGATTCACTGACCAGGTGGAAGTCGTCCAAAGTGGCATACAAACGATTTTCTAAACTTAACTATACTAGCGTTACTATTGTGGTATTGCCACAAGCTTGGTGGACACAGTGCACCAATAAATGGCTTCCACATGGCTCATTCCTTGTCTGCTATCACCCGACCATTCAATCAAACCCAACCCTTTCTTCTAATTACAACATTCGCCATTTAACTTGTTTCAAATTCTGTTATGCCTAATTCAGTGATACCATCTTCTATCGATTATCATCTTGCTTTTCTTTTTGAATAAAGTGATATTTCGTCGTCCACCTGATTTAGGTGACAGCTTACATAAGCATCAGCTTCCTGTTGGATCCATTTTCTAAAGCACAATTTATGTTTTACCAGTGTAATAATCTGTATCTTTATATACTTGTTTGGAAATAAAACAAAACGAAGGAATGACATTGCCATAGGTACCGATAATGGCACTAAAAACTAATAATAGTGTTAATTGCATGTGGTGTAAAGAGTAAATCCCTGTTAATGGAATTGAAGATGTAATCTATTTTAAATTCTTTGTCATTTCATGTATTTTTGAACACGTAACTTCATTTATAATTTCTAACTTGAATGCCTGCTCCGCGGGCTTAGAGACATATGCGTCCATGTTTCATATTCGAAGAGATCGAGTCAAGATTTGAGTTTGACCAGTCGGGCACACCTTCATCGTGGAGAATCTTCTGAAAATTGGAACACATAAGCATACTGAGATTACTTCCTTTAATAAAACATATATTGCGCACGACACGGCTCGAGATGTCATCTGCAACTCCAGACAATTTCAGCCTCGCACCGGAAACTGTCTCGGAGTTGTTGCCATTACATGTCTCACCTACATCCTCCTATGAACATCCTCCATTATTATTTAAGGCTTGTAGTACGGTATTTTTCACGTCTTCACGTCGGTAACCCTAAAAATGTTTATCATCTGGTTTGTCACACTCCAAATGAGAAACAAGTTACAATCATATATCGGCAAAGATACCATTACCCACTGGTCTCTCGATTAGACGAGCATGACGCGTTGTGGTCACACTCGGGTCTATTTCTTCATCTTCAATCATTTTCCAATCCGACGGCAGCCTTCGGGTTAGAAGATGGTTGAAGTAGCAGACACACAAGTGACTGAAGGTGGGATTCATTGATAAAATGCAGCTAAATTTGTCTGTATTCGTAGATAATATATACAGGAGTGCCTATATATTGACATGTTTGCCTGCGTCATAATTGAATCCTTGACTGGCCGAGTAAAATGTCTGTGGAAAAAAGTGGAATGGTACGTGTCCCTATGAGCCACCCCACCGGATTCCGCTGTCTCTTCTCCTCGGTTTTATTAGAATGCTTCTTTTACTACTAAAAGTAGCAATTTTTTTTCTGATTTTGTGACATTTGTCATCAAATAATATCAGACCAGGAGCAGAATTCCTCAAGACTCAGATAAGCCGATTCTCGTAATGACTATATATCGAAAATTTATTTCACAACAACAAAGTAGAATGGGCATTATACATTTCTGATTCTCGCCATTATTTTGAAATTCTGTACATGCTAAGGCCTTCAAATTCTCCTAATATCACAGAGGTAAACACTGTGCCCAAATTTGAAACATGATATAATTTGTCTTGGGTCTTCCATACTTGTTTATCCCATTTTCTCAGAAATAGATTAATAGCTATTTTAGGCGTTAATGAAGCTATGGGAAACAAGAATATTGCATAGAGGCAAATTTTCAACTTTTCTTCCAGTGAATTAAACCTTTCCCGTCCCAGTGTTTCTAAGCGTTGGCCAGTCAAGAGCGCACTGACTTTATTCAATACATTTCTCTTACAAATCACAGACAAAATAATATTTTGAAAAAAACTGTATTCAGTTAAATTTTAAACTAATATCGTACTTTGAAAACAGAAAAATGCCACATTTTTCATTCTTGAGATGGAATTAGAATATGACGTGAAAAGCCATGTCCTCGGTATAAAATACATGGTGATATGTAATGGAAGATGGCCAGTTGATGGAAATGGTGCAGAAAACTGTCATGGAATTGATGAACTATGTTGATTAACTTTTGAATGAAATTACGAAAAGTGAGCTAGTAGTTCCTTCTCTGATTTCGTGTAGAAATATTTCTGCAACCAATCTTCATGGTATCATTCACTCACTCATTCAGAATTCACTTGGATGGTCACATGTATCCCTTTACAAACGAATTTACTTATCATCATTTTAGAGTGACTGTTGCCATTCTCCTATAAATTTTAAAACAGTTTTAACATCGAATACTTTTAAATTATTTCCGACTTTTTTTGCTCAACGTGACTCCATTTGTCGAACGAAAATCGCCGGAAAATCGAAGTGACGAGCACACGCGGCGAATTGCTTGATATCATCACTTTTTAAAGCAGGTCAAGTGATTTGAACAAATTGGCGTCGCGTATAAAATCAAAGGGCAACTAGAGAAACAGAATTTACTGCACCCAGTAAATTCAAGTCTGTTTGAAAAGGGTTAAAGCATCAGGAATAAACTATACAGAAGGAGAATTTATGGAGGCTTATTTTCAGGAGTAAATTATTTTCAAACAAATCAGAAATGGATTTTCGTTAATAGTATTTACAGATATTCATACAGCAATCAGAACATTTTTTTATAAGAAACCAGAAAAGGCATATATGTGGCCAGCATTCAAGGGTTCGATACACGAATCAGAAGTGGACATTTTTGGCTCTGCCCACCAAGCTGATTGATGAAATACGTTCATGAACTTTTGAAATGCATTAAGGTGCAATGAAACGCATTCCCCATTCTTTCTGAATAATATGCACTGGATGACCTTGGTGACCTCTTTCAGGCGCACCATATATTGAACCTCCAGTAATTTTTAAATCAGTCGGTATAGTCCCATGTATACACCTACTTTAAAGAAATGGCTCCACCAACTACAGATCTGTCATTTTTGGGCGATGATAGCAAATATTTATTATGATTTAGAAGCCTCTAAGGCAGTCAGCCTACTGTATCACACACAAGGCCTCAAACTAGCTGAAAAAACAAAGATGAGTGCAAACTGGTTGTTGGTAACCAGCATGCCAAAACGAATAGAGATAGGACGATTCGTATTTGAGTTATCGAGCCGACAAAGGGTGCATAGACTCTATATTGGGGATAGTGCCATAAAAAACTTAAAAGCCCCAAGAGCTCGTTTAAAGGCCTACCCTTATGAGCATCTAGTGCCCTAAACAAGGCGTACATAAAATAAGATGGTGGAATCTTGAATCATGGCATTTGCGTAAAGAGTGGCAATATGGCAGGAAGGTTCTACCGTCATAAGTTAAATGATGTTGTTTGATCTTCGCGGTGAAGTATGAAGAGGGCGGTGAAGTATGAAGAGGGTTAAAGACAGACCATTTAAATATTCCATTTCATTAATTCATAATTGTGATAAGTGTTTCGAGAGAGCCGCTTACCACTCGGCCCGAAACCTGTTGATCTTGAGTTATGATTGAGAACGAAAAAAAAAAAAAATTAAAAAATGCAATGAAAGGTGAAGGGTTATTTATTCAACTACAATTAATCAAGTGTTGTAAGATAGATCTGTATAATAAACAAATTTTCTTGCCACTCAAAGGGTTTTTTTCAACTTGGTTTGGGGATGGAACGTAATTGTGATCTGACAGCAGATAAGAGTAAATATGTGTCGGGCTGTCATCTATAGCAACTTCTCTCTAATTTGATTGTTTACATTATTCTCTTGTGTATATAAATATAAACAGCTATTTCTTTATGATGCTTTTCTGTTACAAAGAAATTAGGGGGTATAAAAAACTCAAAGGTTCCCTGATAACATAGCTGGGCCAGTACTTGTGACAGGCTACCAGAATGCCAAACAGCCCCAGGACATATTATTTATTTATTTATTGGTGTGTAAGGTCACATATTTCTGCATAATGGCTAATCAGGACCACGACAGTTTTACGGGTGGAGGAAGCCGTAGTACCCGGAGAGAACCACCAAGCAACGGCGAGCAACTGTCAGTTCCCCAACATACTAATTTCACACAAGCAGGGTTAGCATTGGTTGAAGACAGGTGCACCATCGACGTGCAGTACGCCTTAATACACAGCGTCACCGTGCCCCCCACGTGGGCAATGGAGGTGAATTGTCTTGCCCAAGGACACAACGTGGTTGCCGCAGGTGGGATTCGAACCGAGGACCTCTCGGCTTGCAGCCTGCACCTCTACCAACTCAGCCACCCCCCCCCCCCCCCCCCAGGACAGAAGATTTGTTTTTGAGTTATCGTCAAGACAAAAGGAAGGGGATAGAAAATATTCATACAGGAATCAGAACATTTTTATAAGAAACCAGAAATGGCATGTGTGACCAGCATTCAAAAGGTTTGATACACGAATCAGAAATGGATATTTTTGTCTCTGCCCACTAATTTGAGTGATGAAATACATTCATAAACTTTAGAAATGCATTAAGGTGTAATAAAATGCATTTCCCAGTCTTTCTGAATAATGCCCCCATACTAAGATCTAATATTCCCTTTAAATACTCCATTTTAATCCTTTAAATGGGGGCGCATTGGCTCAGTTGGCAGAGGTGCAGGCTGCAAGGCGTGAGGTCCTCACTCTGTCCTTGGGCAAGCCACTTCACCCCATTGCCCACATGTGTGCATGGTGGCGATGTGTTCTAAAGCGTACTGCACATCGATTGTGCACCCGTCTTCAACCAATGCTAACCCTGCTTGTGTGGAGTTAGCATGTGGGGGGATCTGACAGTTGCTCGTTGTTGCCCGGTGGTTCTTCCCAGGTACTCCGACTTCCTCCACCTAAAAAAACTGTCGTGGTCATGATTAGCCACTGTGCAGAAATATGTGACATTAAACGCCAATAAATAAATAATCCTTTAAAAATGAGCTCAATCCAATAAAGGGTCATAAGCTACGTTTTTTCAAGCAAAAATGAAAAGGTAATTAAAACTGAATAGACGTTTCTGTGAATAATGTTGACCGGTTTTCGCTGTTATGTTCGCTAAAGGGTTAAGAATCCCTTACTTTGGAAGGCACACTGAAAAGGTGTCCCATTCCACATAGAATTAAATGTTAAGAAAATAAAGCGAAAAACATTAAGTTTGTCAGCTGACAGTACCTGTTTTTGCACTCCTGAGGGATGGAACGGCACAAATCAGAGACATTCTCTTAATGGCACTTTGACACCAAAGGTTTCTGCACTCTCGGTGAGGCCGAGATGAGCGCAGTGAAAGACTATAGAACTCCTCTAACAAATTAGTTTTAAACAGTCATAGCACTAACACTGTTAACAGTACAGTCGACCATGACAGTATTGCATTGTTACCGGCACCCTGACAGTTTTGTGATAGGTTTCAACAATTATTCAGTGCAGATTTTTGGAAAGGGTTAACTTTATTCTGCCTGAAATAAAATATGTGCAATCCACATTGAAGTCTTGAGAGAGGTTAAAAGCACTGAACTGAATAAGATAGATTTCAACAATTATTCAGTGCAGTTTTATGGAAAGGGTTAACTTTATTCTGCCTGAAATAAAATATGTGCAATCCACATAGAAGTCTGGAGAGGGTTAAAAGCAGTGAACTAAATAATTTACAGTTTATTTCCTTGCAAGGCAAAGGGTGTCTCTCAACTAAGTTTCAGGAACTAACATCCCATAATGATGACAAGGTCAGATTTCATTTTGACAGCTTACTCCACTGGTGTTTACATAGTCTCCAGTGTGAACATAACATCGTATTGCTTGGGGAGAATTTACTGTATCAGGAAATTGGGGCTGTGAAAACCCTGTGGCCTACTGGGCCATACTGAAAAAATGTGATTTCCAGCAACTCTGAAAAATGTACTCAATGACCCCTAGGTGACCTCTGTGACCTTGACCCATATTTTGAATCTCCATCAAGTGTCAACTCATTTGGTGTTGGTCCCAGGTCCATACGTCATACCACGCCTGAGATATGGGCATGACCCACTTTCAAAAATTTTGGCCACGCCCACTTTTTGTTACGTCAAAATGCATGTGTGTACGTCAGAAATATTTTAGGGGGTCAAAAAATGTGATTTCCAGCAATTCTGAAAATGCACTCAATGACCCCTAGTTGACCTCCGTGACCTTGACCCATATTTTGAACCTCCATCGAGTGTCGACTCATTTGGTGTTGGTCCCAGGTCTGTACGTCATACCATGCCTGAGATATGGGAGTGACCCACTTTCAAAAATTTTGGCCACGCCCACTTTTTTAATGTAAAAATGCATGTGTGTATGTCAGGAATACTTTAGGGGTCAAAAAATGTGATTTCCAGCATTTCTGAAAAATGCGCTCAATGACCCCTAGGTGACCTCTGTGACCTTGACCTATATTTTGAATCTCCATCAAGTTTCAACTCATTTGGTGTTGGTCCCAGGTCCATACGTCGTGCCATGCCTGAGATATGGGCGTGACCCACTTTCAAAACTTTTGGCCACGCCCACTTTTTTCACGTCAAAATGCATGTATGTCCGTCAGGAATGCTTTAGGGGGTCAAAAAATGTGATTTCCAGCAATTCTGAAAAATGCACTCAATGACCCCTAGATGACATCCGTGACCTTGACCCATATTTTGAACCTCCATCGAGTGTCGACTCATTTGGTGTTGGTCCCAGGTCTGTAGGTCATACCACGCCTGAGATATGGGCGTGACCCACTTTCAAAACACCCCTACAGGCACCCCTGATACCCCAGGAATCTGAAAAACATAGGTGGCCGAGAACTTGTGGCTGTCTATTAGCATGCCAAAAATCAACGAGATAGGGCAATTCGTTTTCGAGTTATCTTGCGGACAAAAAAGTGATGAAAAGACAGAAGACAGGAGAAGAAGAAGAAGAAGAAGAAGAAGAAGAAGAAGAAGAAACCGTGCAAAAACAATAGTCTGTGTGTTTCACAGACTAACTAGGGAAAGAGAATTTACTGCCACCAGTAAATTCAAGTCTGTGTGAAAAAGGGTTAAAGTATCAGGAATAAACTATATAGAAAGAGAATTCATGGAGGCTTATTTTCGGGAGTAAAATATTTTTTAACAAATCAGAAATGGGTTTTCGTTAGCAGTATTTACAGATATTCATACAGGAATCAGAACATTTTTTATAAGAAACCAGAAATGACATATATGTGACCAGCATTCAAAGGGTTTGATACACGAATCAGAAATGGACATTTTTGGCTCTGCCCACTAATTTGAGTGATGAAATACATTCATAAACTTTAGAAATGCATTAAGGTGTAACAAAATGCATTTCCCAGTCTTTCTGAATAATGACCCCATATTAAGATCTTCAGAGGGTTAAAATATTCCCTTTAAATACTCCACTTTAATCCTTTAAATGGGAGCGCAGTGGCTCAGTTGGCAGAGGTGCAGGCTGCAAGGCGTGAGGTTCTTACCCTGTCCTTGGGCAAGACACTTCACCCCATTGCCCACGTGGGTGCATGGTGGCGCTGTGTACTAAAGCGTACTGCACAACGATTGTGTTCCCGGGATCAACCAATGCTAACAACCCTGCTTGTGTGGAATTAGTATTTGAGGGATCTGACAGTTGCTCGTTGTTGCCCGGTGGTTCTTCCTAGGTACTCCGACTTCCTCCACCTGAAAAACTGTCGTGGTTATGATTAGCCACTGTGCAGGAATATGTGCCATTAATCCCCAATAAATAGATAATCCTTTAAAAAATGAACTCAATCCAATAAAGGGTCATAAGCTGTTTTTGAAGCAAAAATGAAAAGGTAATTAAAACCGAATAGACGTTTCACTGAATAATGTTGACCAGTTTTGGCCGTTATGTTGGCTAAAAGGTTATGAATCCCTTACATTGGAAGGCACACAGAAAGGGTGTCCCATTCCACATAGAATTAAATATTAAGAAAATAAAGCGAAAAACATTAAGTTTCTCATCTGAGAGTACCTTTTTTCGCACTCCGGAGGGATGGAACGGCACAAATCAGAGACATTCTCTTAATGGCACTTTGACACCAAAGTTACTGCACTTTCGGTGAGACCAAGCCGAGCGCAGTGAAAGACTATAGAACTTCTCTAACAAATGAGTTTTAAACAGTCATAGCACTAACGCAGTTAACAGTACAGTCGACCATGTCAGCATCGCATTGTTACCGACACC
Organism: Pictodentalium vernedei; assembly: GCA_031216915.1. Classification (NCBI taxonomy): domain Eukaryota; kingdom Metazoa; phylum Mollusca; class Scaphopoda; order Dentaliida; family Dentaliidae; genus Pictodentalium; species Pictodentalium vernedei. Next base: position 391,370,539 of record CM062295.1, on the reverse strand, counting down.
CTAACAGTTTTGGGATAGGTTTCAACAATTATTCAGTGCAGTTTTATGGAAAGGGTTAACTTTATTCTGCCTGAAATAAAATATGTGCAATCCACATTGAAGTCTTGAGAGGGTTAAAAGCATTGAACTGAATAAGATAGGTTTCAACAAATTGTACAATTATTCAGTGCAGTTTTATGGAAAGGGTTAACTTTATTCTGCCTGAAATAAAATATGTGCAATCCACATTGAAGTCTTGAGAGGGTTAAAGGCATTGAACTGAATAATTTGTAATTTATTTCCTTGCAAGACAAAGGGTTAATCGCGGTGAGACCTAGCCGAACGCAGTGAAAGACTACAGAACTCCTCTAACAAAATGAGTTTTAAACAGTCATAGCACTAACACAGTTAACAGTACAGTCAACCATGTCAGTATTGATAGGTTTCAACAATTATTCAGTGCAGTTTTATGGAAAGGGTTAACTTTATTCTGCCTGAAATAAAATATGTGTAATCCACATTGAAGTCTTGAGAGGGTTAAAAGCATTGAACTGAATAAGATCGGTTTTAACAAATTTTTACAATTATTCAGTGCAGTTTTATGGAAAGGGTTAACTTTATTCTACCTGAAATAAAATATGTGCAAACCACATTGAAGTCTTGAGATGGTTAAAAGCAGTGAACTGAATAATTTACAATTTATTTCCTTGCAAGGCAAAGGCTTTCTCTCAACTTAGTTTCAGGAACTAACATGCCATTATGATGACAAGATCAGATTTCATTTTGACAGTTAACTCCACTGTGATGTTTACATAGTTTCCAGCGAGAACACAACATCGTATTGCTTGGGGAGAATTTACTGTATCAGGAAATTGGAGGCTGTGAAAACCCTGTGGCCTACTGGGTCATACTCAATGGCTCTAGCGACCTGAAAAACATAGGTGGCCGAGAAGTTGTGAATGGCTAAGAGTATGCAAAAAACCAGCGAGATAGGACAATTCGTTTTCGAGTTATCGTGAGGACAAGGAAGTGCATAGAAGACAGAAGAAAGGAGATTAAGAAGAAGAAGAAGAAGAAGAAGAAGAAGAAGAAGAAGAAGAAGAAGAAGAAGAAGAAGAAGAAGAAGAAGAGAAGAAAAGACGAAGAAGAAGAAGAAGAAGAAGAAGAAGAAGAAGAAGAAGAAAGAAGAAGAAGAAGAAGAAGAAGAAGAAGAAGAAGAAGAAGAAAAAAGAAAAGAAAAAGAAACCGTACAAAAACAGTAGTCTGTGTTTTCACACAGACTAACAAGCTGTCGCCCTCATCCGGCGAGGCAAAGCGAGATGTATGAATGAAAATGTACCCAATTTTGCCAGGCAAAATGATTGAACACGCCAGATGACTGGATACGATTTCAGCTGATATTCAAGGTATCGCCAGGTGAAATATCGCTCGTGATTAAGCACTGCTCTTTTTATTTATTTATTGGTGTTTAGGGTCACATATTTCTGCAAAATGGCTTATTATGACCATGACAGTTTTACGGGTGGAGGAAGCCGGAGTACCCGGATAGAACCACCGAGCAACGGCGAGCAACTGTCAGCTCCCCAACATACTAACTCCACACAAGCAGGGTTAGCATTGGTTAAAGACAGGTGCACCATCGACGTGCAGTACGCCTTAGTACACAACGCCACCGTGCTCCCACGTGGGCAATGGGGGTGAAGTGTCTTGCCCAAGTACACAACGTGGTTGCCGCAGGTGGGATTCGAACCGAGGACCTCTCGGCTTGCAGCCTGCACCTCTACCTACTGAGCCACCGCGCCCCCACTGCTCTTTTTACTGAATGGTTTGAGAATGCCGCAACAAGCATCAGAATTTATCAGGTGTCTTAGCGAACTGTTACTCTGAATGCAGAAATTCATATTTTCTTCTAATTAGTCCGTGTGAAACACACAGACTATTGTTTTTGCACAGTTTTTTTTTCTTCTTTTTTTTTCTTTTTCTTTTTCTTCTTCTTCTCTTCTTCTTCAGATTCCTGGGGCATTAGTGGTGTCCGTGGGGGTGTTTTGAAAGTGGGTCACGCCCATATCTCAGGCGTGGTGTGACATATAGACCTGGGACCAACACCAAATGAATCGACACTTGATAGAGATTCAAAATATGGGCCAAGATCACGGAGGTCACCTAGGGGTCATTGAGTGCATTTTTCATAATTGCTGGAAATCACATTTTTTGACCTCCTAAAACATTCCTGACGTACAGACATGCATTTTGACGTAAAAAGTGGGCGTGGCCAAAATTTTTGAAAGTGGGTCACGCTCATATCTCAAGGATGGTATGACACATAGACATGGGGCAACACCAAATGACTCGACACTCAAAGGAGATTCAAAATATGGGTCAAGGTCACGGAGGTCGCCTAGGGGTCATTGAGTGCATTTTTAATAATTGCTGGAAATCACATTTTGTGACCCTCTAAAGCATTCCTGACGTACACACATGCATTTTGACGTAAAAAAGTGGGCGTGGCCAACATTTTTGAAAGTGGGTCACACTCATATCTCAAGGATGGTATGACACATAGACATGGGGACCAACACCAAATGAGTCAACACTCCATAGAGGTTCACAATATGGACAAGGTCACTGAGGTCGCCCAGGGATAACTGAGTGCATTTTAGTATTGCTGGGAATCACATTTTTGGACACCTAATGCATTCTCTTGACAAACCTTTTTGAATGCTGTGCACGAATATGACTTTTCTGGTTTCTTAGAAGAATTGTTCTGATTCCGTTATGAATATCTGTAAATACTGTTTACGAAAATCCATTTCTGATTCGTTTAAAAATATGTTACTCCCGAAAATAACCCTCCATAAATTCTCTTTCTATATAGTTTTTTCCCAGTAGATATTTTAACTCTTTTCTTACAAGCATGAATTTACTGGATGCAGTAAATTCTATTTCTCTAGTATTAACATTATTTTCTATTTCAATGATTTTTGTCTGGTGGATTCTTTAAAAACGTGGGCGTGGCCAAAATTTTTGAAAGTGGGTCACGCTCATATCTCAAGGATGGTATGACACATAGACATGGGGACCAACACCAACTGAGTCAACGCTCCATAGAGGTTCACAATATGGAAAAGGTCACTGAGGTCGCCCAGGGATAACCGAGTGCCTTTTTAGTATTGCTGGGAATCACATTTTTGGACACCTAATGCATTCTGTTGACAAATCTTTTCAATGCTGTGCACATATTTGCCTGTTCTGGTTTCTTAGAAGAATTGTTCTGATTCCGTTATGAATATGTGTAAATACTGTTTACGAAAATCCATTCCTGATTTGTTTAAAAATATGTTACTCCCGAAAATAACCCTCCATAAATTCTCTTTCTATATAGTTTTTTCCCAATAGATATTTTAACTCTTTTCTTACAATCTTGAATTTACTGGATGCAGTAAATTCTATTTCTCTAGTATTAACATTATTTTCTATTTCAATGATTTTTGTCTGATGGATTCTTTACTATTCTACTGAAATTTGGCACATATGTAGAGCTTCATTAGAAGTTTCTCACCTGGATCATGGCATTTCTGAAGTTTTTTATTTTCTGCCCAAACCGTGCAAAATGTTGTCACAATGTTACGTTTTGCCACAATTCTCAAACAAGATCCAGGACGATTTGGCTGGAGCTTTCATTATATTTGTAGCATGACCTACTACACCTGACTACACAAGCTGTATTACTCACGTTGCTCCCCTTTGACCTCAAAATTCCCAGCAAAGTGCAATTTTGGAAAAACTGGTCAATTTTCAAATGCCATTTCTCAGCTCTGCGGCCACATTTTTTCAAAACGTTTCCTATGAGAAGTTTGGGCATTCATCCAAGAATAATTTGGCTGTTATATATTCTATTCAAAGTTTTAACCTTCAACTCGTTTTCGAGCCTTGAGTTCGAGTACACTAAACTCGTTCATAAAAATGGCTCATTTTTAGTTCTTTTTTCTTCCATTTTCGAATGGTATATCGAAAAATGATTTACATGTTCGTATTCACAATTACCTATCGAGCATATTTCCGGTTTGTACGTTTGGTTGTAAAGTTTAACCATATGCCCATTCTGTTTGCATAAAGATAGATGCTGTCCAAAAAACTCACGCTTTTCAGAATTTGGTACGATTAAGTGACAATTTACTCCATTCCTATTTGATTGAGTGCTGAATGTTTTCAATAGCTGCATGCAGCAGTCATAGTATGAAAACTTTTGTTTTATAGGTGAGTATTAAAAGTTTAACCCCTAGCAGATTTGAGACTCCCATGTGGGTACTGTCTGAATAATTGTGATTTTGGTAATATCTGAAAATTTTGTTGACATTCAGATTTACATTTCAAGTCCAAGAAGATTTTCCTTGGTAAGGCAGCTGTAAAGTTTAACCCAATCCCAGTTTCGGTTGCATAAAGATAGGTGCCGTCGAAAATAACTCCATTTTTCAGAATTTGTTAAGTTTAAGTCGCAATTTACTCCATTCCTAATTGATAGAGTGCTGAATGTTGTCTATGGGTGCATGCGGCTAGAAAAGTATGACAACTTTTGTTTTACATGTTATTATTAAAAGTTTAATCCTTGGCAGATTTGAGAGTTCCCAAGTGGGTACTGTTGAAATAATTGTTATTTTCGTAAAATCAGTACTTGAATATTGGTAAGCATGCAGTGATCTTTCGGTCCTATATAAAGGTGCAACTAGTTAAAGTTGAACAGTTCATCAGACAGAAATAATGCCAAACTCGGCCGTTGACAGGTAAATAATGAATGGAAATTTCATTGCATTGAAAATAAAGTGGCAACGAACCGTTCCCACGGTTTCCACGCGAGGCGTGGTGTTTTCCATGCGGTCAGAATACTCGATTTTATGCCGAAATGTCGGGCAGGCTTCGTAGAACAAGTTCGGAAAATTGCAAGTCGCTGCCTTCAGCGGTCTGGACACAGTGAGCGTATGTCTGAAGTGCTATTTTAATGTCTTATATGCAAATTCTCATTAATCTTTTCCCGCCAAAAACCTACTCACCGCCGTTTTCTTTTCACCTTTAACTTCCGATGATTCTCAGGTTTCAAGGTTGCGATGGGATCCCTGGGTGCTGTTCTTAAAGAAACTACTTTGATTTACAGCCTTCTCTCCTTCAGTCACGGTCTATTGTAAGTTTTAAGTGGACCTACCCCAGACGAGGGGGCACCACGAGAGACTGTGCCCATTCCCGCCCTCTTATTTCGCTCCGACTTGAAAAAGACCAAATTCAGAAAATAACCTCTTCTCATCAAAAACGCTATATGTCAGCGAATTCTCCGCGGATTTCCACGACTTTTTCACTCAGCATTTACGAATAGTTGCTCCATCGGATGCCTGGAAAGGCGACACGAATTGCGCATTTCCTCAAGTCCAATTCGAAAAGAGCGTATGCGCGTGAGGCTCACACGGGCTATGCGCTCGGTTGTTGGATTTTTCAGGTACAGGTCGAGTTGGGCAGAGCTTCTAGAACAAACGTTGATAATTTTTTTGTCGCTTCTCCAGAAACTCTCTCCACAATCTACTGTACATGTAACGGAGTGTATACTTTTTATGATCTGCCGGCAGTACCAACCACCCTTCTAGTTTTATATCATGTTATTAATAAACGTTTAACCCTTGGCAGATTTGAGACTTCTCTTATGGGTACATCCACGACCCGGTCACAGGACTCAAGAAGGACACTAAACTGTCGAGCGGGGATAGTAGAACATATTCTCAGAATTTCAAGTGGCTGCCTTGGATGGTCTGGTTACAATTGGCGTATGTCCTTGCTATGCCCACAACGAATAGTCAGGGGGCATATTGTTTTACCTCTGTCTTTCCCTCTATCTTTCTGCATATAGGGTATATTGTTTGTCCGTCTAACCCCTCTTATTAGCTCATCTTGACAAAGTCAAGCTGAGCTAATCTCATCGCTCTCCGTCCGTCGTCCGCCGTGCGTCAACACCATTTTTTGGTCTTCTCCTACAAAGCCACTGGGCCAATTCAAGTGAAAGTTTGTGTGAGTGATGATTCCAAAAGGGCATTGCATTTTGTTCAACTCAACATGCCCAGTCCCATAGGAAGGGAGTGGGGAAAATGCTCCAAAATATTTTTAAAATCTTCTTCTCAAGAACCAGTGTGTATAATGACTTTACATTTGCTATGGAACTTCCTTTTGGGGAGTAGAATCATCTTTTTTCAAACGAAGTTCGTGAAGCAATATTTGGCTTTGTAATGGGAGGGGTAAGATTTTTGACCCCGCCCAAAATTTCTATTTTCTTAACCGATGGTCCGGTATAAACCAAATTTGGTATGTCGTATTATTGGATCATAAGTACTTGACCCATGCAAAAAAAAAAAATAATTCCCGCATCCCCATGGGAACCCTGGGAGCTAAAAATAGAAATATTTTCAAACGCCCATATTTCCCAAACCACACGGAACAGAGGGCTGTTATATGGTATGAAGTATCATTAGGACTAATGAAACTGAATGGTTGAAAAATTGCCATCGGTTATGTTAGGGTGTTCTGTAATGGGCATCGAAAAAAGTGCTGAGTCAGCATATTTGCAAAAATTAAAAAAAATCTTTTTCTCCAGAACCAATAATCAGAATCTTTTGATATTTGGTATACCGCATTCATATGGGGATCAGATGCAAGTTTGTTGAAATAAAAAAGCTCATTGGTTCATATTTGGGCTCACTAACATAGGGTTATATGGGGAATACTCTTTTAACATAGGGTTATATGGGGAATATTCTTTAAAAATCTTCTTCTTCAGAACCACCAGTCAGAATCTCTTAATGTTTGGTATGCATCATTGTTACGAGGGTCTGATTCAAGATTGTTCAAACCAAGTCCCTAGGTTGATATTTGGGCTTCCTGCAGAAGCCCAAACTTTAACTTTGTTCAATATGGGGAGGGGGGGGGGGGGGGTAATTTAAAAAAATCCAATCTTCTTCTTCAGATCCACCAGTCAGAATGCTTTCATATTTGGTATGCAACATGGGGGTCAGATTCAAGTTTGTTCAAATCAGATCCCTAGGTATATATTTGGGCTCGCTAAGGTAGCCCAATTTTTTACTTAGGGCAATATGAGGAAATTTCTTTAAAAATCTTCTTCAGATCCACCAGTCGGAATGCTTTCATTTTTGGTATACAACATCTCTGGGGAGGGGGGCAGATTCCAGTTTGTTCAATTCGAGTGCCTGGGTTAATATTTGGGCTCCATATGGGAACCTGAAATTTAACTTAGTACAATATGAGGGAATTTCTTCAAAAATCTTCTTCAGATCCACCAGTCAGAATGCTTTCTCATATTTGGTATACAACATCTCTGGGGGGGGGGGGGGGGGGGGGGGGTTGTCGTATTCAAGTTTGTTCAAATCGGATCCATAGGTTAATATTTGGGCTCGCTATGGTAGCCCAAATTTTAACTTGATGCAATATGAAGAAATTTCTTTAAAATTTCTCTTCTTCAGATCCAACAGTCAGAATGCTTTTATATTGGGTACATAACATCTCTAGGGAAGTCAGATTCAACTGTGTTCAAATCGAGAGCTTGGGTTAATATTTGGGCTCCCTATGGAGCCGGAATTGGCCATTTTGCTGAAGAATTAAAAATTTTGTATTCAGTACCCTCTAGAGGGGTGTAACTAAGATCAATCCACAAAGGTTGTATCAAGGGGCTTTATTGGGGAGCTCTATATTTTACTTTATGATCAACTGAAGAAAAGACATGATGCCCGTATTATTTTTGTCACTCCTGAGGGACTCAAGAATTGAGAGTGTAGCCTATGGAGATGGCTTGCTTAATGCACTCATACTTGGACTGTTTAAAGTGTGTTCTGTTCAAGATGAGCGCTTCAGGCCCCGTGAGGCCTCTTGTAATTTTCAAGGTATTACTGTTTTACTTCAGAGGATGTTTCTACATTTTCCAGATGTATGCGTATTGTCAAAATTTTGACTTGCCTCAATATTTTACAAAACTACTGGTTGTTAAACTTAGTCCATTTTAGCTCAGCTTTGGCGAAGCCAAATTCGAGGTATTGTCATGGCCCGTCGGCTGTCTGTCGTGTCGTACACATGACTCAGGCTAGAGGCCGTATTTATGAAACAAAACTTCTTGGGTACCTTTGTTGTCACTGTGAGACGAGAACAAGTGTTTGTGGGCCCGGTCCGAAATTCAAGATGGCCACTGGCAGCCATTCTGTACAAAATTAGGTGCAATCAGATTTTTTTGGCGCAGAACTTCCATATGAAAGCTCTGATTTGAATAATTTTTTGTATGAATGTTTAGTACCATAGAATACATCACATATAACACGTTTTTTTTTTACTCGTGTGTAAATTATGCAAATTAGACTAACTTTTGATTTAATTAGTGTTACTTTCAGCACTGTAAGTGCAAATACCAATACGGCTCGGGCTAGAGGCCGTATTTATGAACCGATCTTTACGAAACTTCTTGGGTACCTTTGTTATCACCGTGGGACGAGAACGAATGTTTTGGGGTCCGTTCTGAAATTCAAGATGGCCGCTGGCAGCCATTTTGTACAAAATTAGGTGCAATCAGATTTTTGCGCAGAACTTCCATATGAAAGCGCTGATTTGAATAATTTTTTTGTGTGAATGTTTAGTACCATGGGATACATCACATATAATACGTTTTTTTTCTCGTACATAAATTATGCCAGTTAGACTAACTTTGATCTATTTAATGTTACTTTCAGCACTGCAACTGCAAATGCCAATACGGCTCGGGCTAGAGGCTGTATTTATGAACCGATCTTTACGAAACTTCTTGGGTACCTTTGTTATCACTGTGGGACGAGAACGAGTGGTTTTGGGTGCAGTCTGAAATTCAAGATGGCCACCAGCAGCCATTTTGTACTTTAGTTAGTGCATCAGTTTTTTGTACAGAACTTATGTATGAAAGTTCTGCTTTGAATAAATTTTTGTATGAATGTTTAGTACCATGGGATTCATCACATATAATACAGGTTTTTTTTCTCTCGAGCAGAAATTATGCAAATCAGATGAACTTTTGATTTATTCAGTGCTACTAATACACAGTAAGTGCACGTGTCAATACGACTCGGGCTAGAGGCTGTATTTATGAACCGATCTTCACAAAACTTTTTGGGTACCTTTGTTATCACCTTGTGACAGGAATGGGTGTATTTGGGTGCCTTTGTTATCACTGTGCTATGAGAACAAATATTTTGGGGGTTCAGTCAGACCCACTCTGGGACTCAAAGATTTATTTTTATGCCCCCCCCCCCCGCCCCCGATTAAAGTCGGGTGGCATATAGTGATTGAAGTGTGCGTGTGTCCGTCCGTGTGTTTGTCCATGTGTGTGTCCATGTGTGTGTGTGCCCGAGCCAATAACTCGAAGACCGTTAGGGCCACAGTCATCAATCTTCACACAATTATAAAGGTCCAGGGGAGGATGTGCCACCCACCATAGCCGGGGTTTCTGTAGTTATAAAGTAGTTTTTTGCTTATACTTCAGGCTTGGTGTGACCTATAGAAATAGTACCTACACTAAATGAGTTGAAACTTGCTGGAGGTTCAAAATATGGTCCACCTCTATGCGGTCAAGAGAGGTCATTAAATGCATATTTTTTTGCGACCTATTAGGAAAGTCATTTTTATACCAATTAATGCAATTCTGAAGATTATACGTGTATCTCATCAATCAAATGGCAGCGGCAGCAATGTCAATTTCTGATTCCTTGATCGAACCCTATAAATGGTGTGCACATATATCCCTTTTCGGGTTTCTTAGAAAAATTGTTCCGATTCCTGTATGTATACTTTTCTCCATGAAAGAATTTCACAAAAAGCAGTTAGGGAGTAAGCTGTGACTGTCTCATACAATAACATGATCTGTTTATTTAATCTCATTGTACGCAATTAATTCCCAAACCAAGTTGATATAAAAACAAACAACTTGATCGTGAAGAATTCCAGTGTACATGTAATTGTAAAACTACACTGAAGATTTGTTACTGAAACCTATCACAATACTGTCAGGATGCCGGTAAAAGATGCAATACTGACATAGTTGGCTGTACTGTTAACTGTGTTAGTGCTATGACTGTTTAAAGTTAATTTATTAGATAAGTTCTAGTTTTATGTATGCCTTGTTTAGGTCACTAGATGCCCCTTTAAGAGTAGGCCTTCAAATGAGCTCTTGGGGTTTTTAAGGTTTTTATGACAATATCTCCGATATAGAGTCTATGCACCCTTTGTCAGCGCGACAACTCAAATACGGATCGTCCTATCTCTATGTATTTTGGCATACTGGTTAACAATACCCAGTTTGCACTCATTTATGTTTTTTGCACCCGTTCGATCTGAATGACAGATCTGAAGTTGGTGGAGTCATTATTTCAATGTGGGTTGCGCTCATTCTTCAATGCAGATGTAGACATGGGACTACATCGACTGAGTTAAAAATTGCTGGAGATTCAATATATGATCCACCTGAATGGGGTCATCAAGTGCATATTATTAAGAATGACTGGGAAATGCATTTACACCTCAATGCATTTCTAAAGTTTATGAATGTATTTCATCACTCAAATTAGTGGGCAGAGCCCAAATTTTTCATTTCTGATTCGTATATCGAACCCTTTGAATGCTGGTCACATATTTGCCTTTTCTGGTTTCTTATAAAAATTGTTCTGATTCCTGTACAAGTATCTGTAAATACTGTTAACGAAAACCCATTTCTGATTTGTTAAAAAATATTTTACTCCAGAAGATAAGCCTCCATAATTTCTCTTTCTGCAGAGTTTATTCCTGATACTTTAACCCTTTTCACACAGACTTGAATTTACTGGATGCAGTAAATTCTGATTCTCTAGTTGGTGTTGTTTTTCTCTCTCTCATTGTTTCGGGAGGTGAGGAAATATTCTCCAGGAACATATAATGATTTATAACTTTCGACATGTTAGACGACCCTCCCTTCCCTTTCTCCAAAATTTTGTCATTGTTGTTAGTTTTTTCTACTTATTTAGGACATCCACCCACACCACCCTTTGATGGATATTCACGTTCCTTCTGGGTATTCACTACAGCTTAAAAAATGTTGTTGGGGTGCTTTCTAATGATATATCAGTTTTCGCAGCAAGTTGATGAACATGTTGTACTGAAAACCATCTGCAAAGTATGGCATGTTTTCTGCAAGTTTGTGGTCTGTATACTCAGATCCTCACAGTATTGCAAAATGATTTTATTTTCACACATCCCATCTTCTGGAATTGAACATTGTCTCTGTATCCATGTTAAACAAACATGGACTATGAGATACCAAAATGACCAATATATTAATCATGTTGCCCAGGTTGTGTACTACTAAATGTTTTTGACAATATTCTACTTAAACAATTAAGCCATGTGATTATAAAGATGCGTTAATACTCCTATTCTCTGGTAGTCTGGGGTTGAATGACTTCTGTTTTATTTACAGTATTTGAATGAGTTATACCTTTTCATTCTTTAAAGTTTTCCTCAGCTTACACATGCAATTTGTGGAATGATTTTTCTTACAATTTTAGTATTTCATTTCCAAAATTGATAATGAAAACGAGTGAAGTGAAAGATCTGAACAGTGGGAGGGTCAATGGCCGGTAACAAATTTTATACACATATTCAGAGGTGTCGTCTTTGCGGAGTGAAAATTTGAGAGAAAAAATGGAAAATTTGTTGAAATGTTCATGATTCGTATGATTCTGTTTCTTCCTGTTTGTTATCAGATGTCGCTATTACTTTTGTATTAACTTTTTTGAGTAAAAAGCTAAAAAAAGTTCAAACTGGTTGAATAAAGTGGCTATGACTCAGTGATTGTATGACAAAGTCAACATTTATGGGGATGTACCTGTCCTAAAAAGCCCATAAAACCATTAAAAGAGCATGGAAAACATTATTTCTGGCCACTCCGACCACCCACCCAACCAACCACCCACCCTATCATACATACCTGGACACAATTGTTACCCCCCCCCCCCCCCCCCCGATTGTTTCACTATTTTTCCGTTTGATGTGGTGGAGCAAGCCATTTTTGAAGATGGAAAATCGAACTTCATTCAGGAAAATGCATTATCCAATGCCGGAGTCAGCAGTTGTCAGAAAGAAAGTGGTGAGCGAGGGTTTTAAAATCCATATGATTTTGATAGAGGAATACATTCGCAGGGCCGTTGTGAATGCCCACCTAGAAACACCTTGATACACTAACGGATTCTAAAACCCCGGTCCGCAAAATACGCCCAATGGAAACACAGTTTCTTGAGACCTTTATGGTGAATATGATCCTGCGCAATTTACCAGAAATTCTATTTCACCACAGATTGTGTGTCTAGTGGATTAGCAGTGACTTCTAGCTGAGGCTTGGTCGGGTACTTGACTGAAAACCACAGCCAAGGTAAGTTGACAAAATCTTAAAGTTCATTGCACGACCGAGAATAAAATGGTATGGATACACAAAACACACAAACAATTAAAATAAGCATTGGGTTAACCATGTGACACATACTATAAAGGTGACAGATTAAACAGATTAATCTCGCATGTTGCGTCACGCCTACAAGTGGTCATACGATGCAAGAATCCCATTGACAATCTAAACAAATTAGATGATCATGGACTCGGGTAAAGAAGAGTCGGTAGTTTTCACCAGCGGTGCTGAACGATAGGCGTTCGAAAGTCATACTTAGTCATGACCACATTGTCAAGGTGATAGCCAAAAGTTGCGATTTTGTTGTATAAAAGTGTAAATATTTTCGATAATATTTCTGCCTGGGTTAAAGGTAAAGCAAGATAGATATGTGGCGGACCCCGACAGCAGGCTTGTCTAACTGACGTTAATTCAAGAAATTCTAAATGAAGTATGAAATTTAATGTCCATTATGGCGCACGTGTTCAACGCCATATGGGCTTCTGGTAACAGATCAACAGTAGGAGAGACAATATTCTATTCTGTAATAATTATCTATGTAATTAAAGACTAGTTAAATTGTAATCGTTGGAAACCAGTGCATCACATATGTTCTGGACACACACCCATATTACGCACCTATCCTGTCTCCGAAGTGTCAAAAGATACCAAAATGCGAGTCTTTCAAAGCGAGTGTTAAATTAAGATAGATCTAAGCGGCCATATTCAAGAGAAGCGATTAACTGAAAATAAATGTTCTGACTATCTAAATAAAAATCGGGGGATTTCTCGAAAAATTAATTCCTGCCAATTCGAGTCGGAAAGTGTGTAAGGCTGTGGGTCGTTGCGAGGCAGTTGGCCTGAGGGCACCCAGAGAAGGTCCGAAGTTAGCCTTGACCGTCGAGGGTCATAGGCACTGAGATTGAAAGTCCGCGTATTGTCGTAACCCTGTGAGGGTTGTAAGGAACCAATTGTAGTTTGTTGACGGTTGCGAACCGTAGTGGCATAGTAGCCAAAGAAGTAAAGGCTGTAACGTTGAGGTCCAGGGACCGTATTAATAGCTTGAGTAAGCGCTGGAATAGCTCGCGAGATAAGATAGTTTTAGGCGGTGCGAGAATTGGTGATGTTGAGAACACTTTGCAGAATATTATTATGTAAGCTTTGTTAAGTATATATCTGAAGGCGAAGAATAACTTAACCCCGTGAGAGCCAGGCAAGGCGCAAAGTGATCGTGAACTGTGGTAGACGCCAATTGAATTGTGATTGAATTGTGAGAACGCTGATAGAGTCACACAAGCAGAGCATTATATGAGTTAAGCCCGCCTTACGGCGAAGTTAACCCTGCGAGGAGGAAGCAACGAGAAGTGAATAGACAATTTGTATTTGTCACAAACCGTGAAAGGATGAAGATGTGAGGTTGATCCAGCGGACACAGCTAGCTGTGGGTGAAGTCGAGGGTCCTAAAGAATAAACTTTTATTCGCGTAATTAGTGTATTCTTATGGATAATTTTGTGAGTAATTTGTTTCATATTATATTTCTTCGTACATGTAAATAAATAATCTTTCAGTGAATTATCGTTCATCACCCTTTGGCGTTGTAAGCCACAGGTACCTTCAGGAATCCTAAGAGTCCCAAGCGGATAGGGCATTGACAAGGTGACAAAGTTTACGTTCGAACTGGGGTTCTAACGACAGACACTGGCTGTCGACTGAGCACTGATAAGAACATAAACTTTCCTCTATCAATTTAACCCCGCAATACTGCGACACACATTGAGCTTTATTCTCTTTACTAAATCTTTTCTGCAGGACTTTTTTAAAACATTGTTTGTTAAAGTACCTGTTCTGAAGCTATCCAATGTGTTCACGGGCCCTTGAAGATAAACTGCTCCCAAATCCCAAAGGTGTGGAATAAAGAAAGTCATAGGTTGCAGACTTTTCTATTACAGTTAAATGGCTGTTGAAATATGGTGGCATTGCCCCCTCCCCCTGAACATTATTCCAGGAGTCTGTAGTCGCCCGCATATGATTTACGTAAATATTATTATGGACATATTAATTGAACTATGTGATTGTAACCATTGTATTTCCCGTATGCTACTGAACGAATAAATATCTATTTATCATGTTTGTGGCCTCACTGGGCTCGGCCAGGGGACATAGGGAGCTTTTCGATCATAGAAGGGCATCCACATAATGCTATATAACAGTGGTAGCCTATGTGCCTTTTCTGACATAGAATGAATACAATACACAGAGCTGTTGTTGGGACTAATGCTCTTCTATACAGTTGAAAAAGTGCACATTTTTGGCTCCATATTTAAAAAAATTAAATACAGAGCCAAACATGTTTTCTTTTCTCGACTTTAAAGGCCGTACTAGTACAAGAGATAAATCATATGAGAGAATCTTCGGTCACATCATAAGAGTAAATAGTCTGTCTATCACTCCTACAAATTCCCAATTAGATTGAAAGACGGGTTGGTAAAGATAATGTTGGCCTAATTGTTCCCTCTCTCTCTCTCTCTCTCTCTCGCTCTCTCTCTCTCTCTATCTCTCTCTCTCTCTCTCTCTCTCTCTCTCTTTCAAACCTTCTAAAACAAATACTGGTGGGCACATGCCCTCCGGCTCCTACGTCTCTGGCCTCGCTTTGCGCGAAAACTACTTATGGATCTTTGCCTTGCATGGAGTCTGTCTCACCCTGCAGTGGAGGCAGTTACTTTAAGGTCCCACACGATAGGACGAAGCGCTGTGACAACATCAATCCAACAATTGATTCTGCCAAAGAATGTTCGGACTTCTCGGGCGCTTATACTATTGGGGATCGATCCTGTGACCTCTGACAGTTCACCCACTAGGCCACCATTCTACATTTCCATTATCTTTCTTGCATTTTGTCATGTTTTATAACCTCGCAAGGGACAGCTTTAGAGAAAGGGTTATTTTTATAACATAGTACGAAAAAGGTAGAGATTTGTTATCTGTAAACATAAATATCCAGTGCAGAAACTCGCCAAGTTACCTGGTGACAGACGAAATCTGTTGGCTTATCGGCATAATTTTGTTGTTCGGCAGACCGACCACTCAGTCAGTCTTTTATCTCGGCAGATAACACTGCTTCACTCAGATGGTAATCTACACTACTCGCCCATAAAGTCACGTTATCTCGAAACTCGAGAAAAAATATGGCCCTTGACAATGTTTTAATTTGTGTACTCCACGATTGTAAAACCATAAGTTTGTGAAAATATGATATGTACGCCATAAATTTCACAAGAGGACTGTATTGAACAGGTATCATCGAAATATGAAATTCATGATAAGATCTTAATGGAAAGCAAACCTATCTCTGATTTGTAACAACACCTCTGGGGTTGAAAACAGACAGAAATAAAAGTGAAAAATCAACATTTTTTCTTTGCAAGTGACAGCCGCGAGACATGAAAACTGATAAATTTCTGATAAAACGCGCTCATTACAACTTCAAAGTGATGATAATGAAAACTTGGAATGCTAACGAAACGGAACTGATAACGTCAGAAGATAATGTAACTATGAAGCTGAACTGGAGCATTATCTGTGTTTTCTGATGTAACAACTTTCAATTAATGTTTAATAGATTGAGAAATTTGTTTCGGCTCCGAAAATAGGAAAATGCACTTATCGGCGTTCGAGCGTGTGTTTGTCAGAATTCCGCAATAAACCCACTCTACGAGATAAGTGACCCCAATGGTAAAATTTATTCAGAGATATGGAAACTCCCCAATCTCAGTCGGTGTTCTCTAAGAAGAATGCAGATAAGATTCTTTTCTTAATATTGCTAAACGCAACGTTACGAAAATAATTTTATCAAATTGCTTGCAAGATCTCCAAATTTAGACCCTTTCCGTTTTTATCTGATGAAGCATGCATAGATTTCGCCTCTGATATCCAGCTTTTTTTTACTCAGTCATTCCAACCTCTTATTCGTCGCTTTGCAACGTCTTTACTGCAAAAGCATCTCCACCTTACCCAACGATCGTATCTACTAACCGCTGAAGTCAAATCTGTGTTTTGAATCTTTTAATTTTCTTCAACTCTCATAAATTCTTTGAACAAAACAAAGTTTCTCAACACTATATCTACGACCACATGCGGATATTCAAGAGATGTTTGGTTGGCCTATCTGCCAATAAAAGTAAATGTTATCTGGCAAAGAGCTCTGCGCAGTTTTGAAAGCATAATATTGCGTCGTTGAGAATATCTGCAAGTCCACATCGTCATGTCTGGAATCTCAGATAAAGACTTCTTTTATTTATTTTTTTTTTTTTTTGTACAGTCAGATTTGTCTAGTATTTATCATGATTCTAAGGTCGCGGAATTTTATTTTCTACGCAACATACTGTGGATATTTTGATGTCACGATGTGCTTTTGTTGATGTCGAAATTCAGAAATGTTTAGATTTACTTCCAGCGTCTTATCCCTCCACATCGGTTTGGCGTCGAGGGAAAACCCCAGTGGTTTCACACTTTGAAACCCCGCCGTTAACCTTACTTGAACTGTCTTCCAATTGAGCGAGAAATCCTACAAAAAACATTTGTATGCAGGATTTTTAAGAGAAGACCGGCGTGGCGAGTTCGCGACAAACCGCTTAGCTTGCTATTTTGCAAACTAAATGTTTTACGCAGCGCGGCCTCAACGGTGAAACTGCATTTTGTCAACGCCCCGAACAAGTGGAAACCTCTATAGAAGATCGAGTTACTCAAATCTAGCAAAACTTTGTCGCTTTTTAGCTCACCTGACTGAAAGTGGTGCTTGCATCTGCTCCTCCTAAACCGCTGAACCAATTTTAGTTAAATATGATGAAGTGATTGCTTGTTCTGACATCGCGTTTTGTTTTTTGTTCAAATCAACTTGTGCAGCCCCTATAGGGAGGGTTGAAGGAATATGTTCCAAAATTCCTTAAAAATCTTCTCATGAACCAGTTAGTACAATGTCTTGATATTTTGGAGGGGTGCTTTCTTTTGAGCTATAGAATCAAGTTTGTTGAAACGAAGTTCGCGGATCAATATTTCCCTTTGTAATTGGAGGGGCAAGCCCCGCCCAAAATTTTTGTGTTCTGAACCAATGGTCCGATTTTAACCAAATTTGATATGTGGTATTATTGAGTCCTAAGTACTTGGCTCATGCAAAAAAAAAAAAAAAAAAAATTCACATGTCCCCATGGGAACCCCAAGAGCTAAAATAGAAATATTTTCAAATGCCTATATTTCCCAATCCACACGGAACAGAGAACTGTTATTTGGTAGGAAACATCCTTTGGACCAGTAGAATTGAACGGTAAAAACAATTGCCATCGGTTTTGTCAGGGTGTTCTGTAGGGGGCATCGAACAAATGCTGAGTCAGCATATTTGCAAAAATAAAAAAAAAATGTTTCTCCAGACCCCATGATCAGAATCTTTTGATATTTGTATGCAGCATCCATGGGGGCGGGGGGGGGGGGGGGGATACAAGTATGTTAATAGGAAGCTCATATTTGGGCTCAATACAGGAGCCCGAATATTTAACTTAGGGCAATACGGGGAGTGATCTTTAAAAATCTTCAGATCCACCAGTCGGAATGCTTTTCATATTTGGTATGCAACATTTTTAAGGGGTGTCAGATTCAAGTTTGTTCAATTTGGGTCCCTGCGTTAATATGTGAGCTCCCTATGGCAGCCCGAATGCTAACTTTTGCAATATGAGGGAATTTCTTTAAAAGTCTTCTTCTTCAGATCAACCAGTCAGAATGCTTTTCATATTTGGTATACAACATTTCTAGGGGGTGAGATTGAAATTGTTCAAATCGAGTGCCTGAGTTAATAGTTGGGCTTCCTGTGCTAGCCCGAATTTTAACTGCGCGCAATATGATGGAATTTTCTTTCTTTTAAAATCTTCTTCTTCAGATCCACCAGGCAGAATGCTCTCATATTTGGTATACAACATCTGTAGGGGTTGTAGGGGGTGAGATTCAAGTTTGTTGAAATCGAGTGTCTGGGTTAATATTTGGGCTCCCTATGGTAGCCCGAATTTTAACTTAGTGCCATATATAATGAGGGAATTTCTTTTAAAAATCTTCTTCAGATCCACCAGTCAGAATGCTTTCATACTTGATACACATCTATTTGAGAGAGTGAAATTCAAATTTGTTCAAATCGAGTGCCTGGGTTAATATTTGGCCTCCCTACGATATCCCGAAATTTAACTTCGTGTAATATGAGGAACTTTCTTTTAACAATCTTCTTTTTCAGATCCACCGGTCAGAATGCTTTCACATTTGGTATACAGCATCCTGGTGGTGGAAGGGAGTGGCACATACCCAAGTTTATTCAAGTTAAGTTCCTAGGTCGATATGTGGACTCCCTAGTTTTGCATTACTAAAAATCTGGACATTATTGCTGTGGTGGCATCCCAGTACTAGAAAAAAAATCATGTGACATGGACAACAGACTTATAAATAATCAAATAACTTCATTCCTCTGTAGTATTAACTAGCTATAGATGCTAATTAAATCCTTCTTTAAACAACTATTGTCAGGTGAGCACCTCAGGCCCCATGGGGCCTCTTGTTTGTGACATATCTCCAACTGCGCCGGCAATTCACTGCTGTGGAAGTAAAACATATTGGGTACTTCCACACGAGCAAATAATATTTGGCAAATATTATTTACTGAGTGAATTTGTGAACTGTACGGGGGTCAATGCACTGGCAAATTAATGTTCGCAAATTTTGTAATAGTAGTTGTGTTTGTTGGTTTGTTGTGGTTTAGCCGCACTTTTAGAGGCCAGAGGTATACCGCTTTGGATTGTTTTAAAAGGTATGGGAAGTTGGTGCATTCGGGTAGCCCCAGCAAACAGTGGACATGAACAGATCTTTCAGCTAGTTACTAATTTACCGCAAGTGAAACTTGAGGTCGAGTGACATTGGCTTAAACATAGTTTTCAGGGGCATAAATCCTTGGGAGATGTTGTGGTGTCACCCTTTTGCCTACCCCCTTCCTCCAAAGATTTGATTTTTGTCAAAGGGCAGTGGTTGAGTAAAGCGTAGGGATAAACATTTCACAGAGTTGTGAGTCGGACCATCCCTAAAAATCTCCAATGGAATTCGGCAATAACATGGTAAAAGCCCTGGCAGATTTTCAAGGCTTTCTCCGTTATTAGTCTGTGTGAAACACACAGACTATTGTTTTTGCACGGTTTCTTTTTCTTTTTCTTTTTTTTCTTTTTCTTTTTTTCTTTTTCTTCTTCTTCTTCAGGGGTATCAGGGGTGTCTGTAGGGGTGTTTTGAAAGTGGGTCACGTCCATATCTCAGGCGTGGTATGACCCACAGACCTGGGACCAACACCAAATGAGTCGACACTCGATGGAGGTTCAAAATATGGGTCAAGGTCACGGAGGTCAACTAGGGGTCATTGAGTGCATTTTTCAGAATAGCTGGAAATCACATTTTTTGACCCCCCAAACTATTTCTGACGTACACACATGCATTTTGACGTAAAAAAGTGGGCGTGGCCAAATTTTTGAAAGTGGGTCACGCCCATATCTCAGGCGTGGTATGACGTATGGACCTGGGACCAACACCAAATGAGTTGACACTTGATGGAGATTCAAAATATGTTCAAGATCACAGAGGTCACCTAGGGGTCACTGAGTGCATTTTTTCAGAATTGCTGAAAATCACATTTTCTGACCCCCTCAAGTATTCCTGATGTACACACAATGCATTTTGACGTAAAAAAAGTGGGCCAACAAAAATTTGAAAGTGGGTCACGCCCATACCTCAGGCGTGGTATGACGTATGGACCTGGGACCAACACAAAATGAGTCGACACTTGATGGAGATACAAAATATGGTCACTTAGGGGTCATTGAGTGCATTTTGCAGAATTGCTGGAAATCACATTTTTTGATTCCCTAAAGTATTACTGACGTACACGCATGCATTTTGACGTAAAAAAGTGGGCGTGGCCAAAATTTTTGAAAGTGGGTCACGCCCATATCTCAGGCGTGGTATGACGTATGGATCTGGGACCAACACCAAATGAGTCGACACTTGATGGAGATTCAAAAATATGGGTCAAGGTCACAGAGGTCACCTAGGGGTCATTGAGAGCATTTATCAGAATTGCTAGAAATCACATTTTTTGACCCCCTAAACTATTTCTGACGTACACACATGCATTTTGACTGAAAAAAGTGGGCGTGGCCCAAAATTTTGAAAGTGGGTCACGC
Organism: Pictodentalium vernedei; assembly: GCA_031216915.1. Taxonomy (NCBI): domain Eukaryota; kingdom Metazoa; phylum Mollusca; class Scaphopoda; order Dentaliida; family Dentaliidae; genus Pictodentalium; species Pictodentalium vernedei. The sequence continues at coordinate 391,349,835 of CM062295.1, read as the reverse complement.
CCATATCTCAAGCGTAGTATGACCTACGGACCTGGGACCAACACCAAATGAGTCGACACTCAATGGAGGTTCAAAATATGGTCAAGGTCACGGAGGTCAACTTGGGGTCAAATAGTGCATTTTTTCAGAATTGCTGGAAATCACATTTTTTGACCCCCTAAAATATTCCTGACGTACACACATGCACTTTGACGTAAAAAAGTGGGCGTGGCCAAAATGTTTGAAAGTGGGTCACGCCCATATCTCAAGCGTGGTATGACCTACGGACCTGGGACCAACACCACATGAGTCGACACTCGATGGAGGTTCAAAATATGGGTCAATGTCACGGAGGTCACCTAGGGGTCATTAAGTGCATTTTTCATAATTGCTGGAAATCACATTTTTTGACCCCCCAAAGCATTTGTGAGGTCCATACATGCATTTTTATGTTAAAACAGTGGGCGTAGCCAACATTTTTGAAAGTGGGTCATGCTCATATCTCAATCGTGGTATGATGAATGGACCTGGAACTAACACCAAATGAGTCGACACTTGATGGAAATTCAAAATATGTGTCAAGGTCTCGGAGGTCGCCAAGGGGTCTGTCTGAGAGAGGTCACCAAAGTCATCAAGTGCGTATTATTCAGAAATACAGGGAAATGAATTTTATTACACCTTAATGCATTTCTAAAGTTTCTGAACGTATTTCATCACTCAAATTAGTGGGCAGAGCCAAAAATGTCCATTTCTGATTCGAGTATCGAACCCTTTGAATGCTGGTTACATATATGCCTTTTCTGGTTTCTTATAAATAATTGTTCTGATTCCAGTATGAATATCTGTAAATACTGTTAACGAAAACTCATTTCTGATTTGTTTAAAAATATTTTACTCCTGAAAATAAGCCTCCATAAATTCTCTTTCTGTATAGTTTATTCCTGATACTTTAACCCTTTTCACACAGACTTGAATTTACTGGGTGCAGTAAATTCTGTTTCTCTAGTTTCCGATTATAGTCGTTAATTAGGGTGATGAAAGACTACTTGTCTGAAAAGCTTGTCGAGAAGCAAATGTGTGTGTACACAAGAGCATTGGGAAAGTTCATGTCATGGTTGGGCAATCATGGGTCACTCAGCCCGCCCGCTTCCTCCAGCAATATCTGAAGATATTTACGGGCCTGCATGTGTACCATCAACGCTGTGGAAACATTAACGTGTCGTCTTCCTACAGAAGAAAGTTCTGTAAAGTGGGTTCACATGTGTGGATCCGGGGGCGAGGTGCAGCAAGTGCGTGTCCGCCCATTATTTCTCGTAACACAAATTCATTCATTTAACAAAGACCGAGACCAGGAAAGACGATATTTTCCGTAATAACATATAGACATCCCCGACCGGAGGAAGTGGATGTCCATGTGTTATCGCGGATAATACTGTCTCCCATATAGCACACAGCTATAGTGCCTGTGAAAAAGAACCAGAGGGTAATACTGACATTCCATTTTGCAAAATTCTCCTCGGGACGGACACCCCAGTCCCAGAATGGGGCATCTGTCGTATGTAATGTGGTATTCACCCCCACCCGGGGGGACCACAGATCTTGAAAGTGATGACATCTCGCGTGACCCAGTGGCGCCGTGTTGTGTTGTCATGGTAACCCGCGTGGGCCGCCATGTTGTGACGCCCTCCCCATAGTATATGTGATCTGAGTACGCATGCACAGCGCGTGTTGTTATGGTGACACATGTTTCCGTCGTCCATTTTGTTTACTGGATACCGCCATCTTAGGTTCTGTGGTAGCATTTGGTTGCTACGAGCCTGGAAGGCTTCTTAAAGAACAGGGGTATGTTCGAAGGGCGTGTTTCTTTGTATAAGACTTAATCAAATTACCCAAATAAACCCGACAGTTTCCCCAAATCACCAAATCGGACTCAGATTGCCCCCAGTATCCTCATTTCTTCCAATAATAGGCGCATTTCTTTTTTAGGAGTCAATTTTATCACCCAAACTGACCCGGCATTTACACAAAATCACAAAACAACTGTCTAAAATTCTCGAAACGGACTAGGCGAAGCCTCATTTTGGGCTTATAAGAGTAGCAGGTAGTGTTATAGTGTGCGTTCTATTACACTGCAATACCTTATTGGTTCGGATTATCCCAGAATCCAAATTATACAGACGCCATTCTAGATACTCTTACCCTAGTGGTTCATCTAGTTCTAGAAACTCTTGACTACCCCTTGTTATACAAAAATCGGTGTATATATATTAAGGCTTTACTATTCATATATATATACACTTCATCAAATAATTTTTATAATTTCGTCAAATTGCCGTCATCTTCGGAAGATTACTCCCTTCTAAGCGGCTTTCATTGTTGACTAATTCATATTCCGTTACGTTAAGTGCCGCACCAATGTGTACCGCGTCATGGGGACGTAAAATTTAGCGTCACGCTTATCCTAATTGTTAAATAGGAATTAGAAAATTGTTCGAGATACCCGTGCGTCTTTCAGGTCGATTTATTACTTGGCAAGTGGTCGCCTTGCTCTTAATCACGAATTCATTTTTAAAACCACCGTTTCATGTCTTCCTTGGTTGGCAACTAGTAAAGATATGTTCCGCGTTTCACGTTGTTCTCTGTATTCAAGTGTAAATTATGCACAAAGAATACCGTGTTATATCTTCCTTTGGTGGCAACAAGTGAATATATATTCCGTGTTATTACTCGCAAAATTTGTTCTCGGCTTTAGAATTACGGGCATTCTATCATTTATCTCAGCCTCGCCCTAGTAACAGAGGTAGAGGTGAGTTCGCATACAATATTCAAGCATCCAACCATTTCTTGACCCAAATCGTTCAACCGCTTTGTTCTCCATATTTAAGTGTATTGATTGCAAAATCACCGTATCATATCTCCCTTGGGTGGTAAAGAGTAAAGATGTGTCCCCCGTTTCACGTTGTTCCCCGTATCCGAGTCTATTACGCGCAAAATAACCGTATCATATCTTCCTTGGCTGGCAACAAGTAAAGATATGTTCCGCGCTTCACTTCGCTCTTTATAATAAAGTGTAAATTATGCCAAAAATACCGTATAATATCTTCCTTGGTGGCAACAAGTAAAGATATATTCCGCGTTATTACGCAACAAGCAAATATAAATTACACACTATTGCTAAAACCTCGCCCTGGTAACAGAGGCAGAGGCAAGTTAGTTCGTACATCGTATTCACACATCCAACCACTCCTTGGCCCGAATCATTCAATCACTCAATAGCGCGCCCCCATATCCCCACCCAATACTCAATCCACGTCAATCAGACATCCGTACCGCTAATGAAAAATATAATCTGTTTGTACCTTCCTTGCGTAGTAATAAAGCCCCCACCTCACGCCCGATCCTTGCAGTGTGTGTAAATGTCTCGTCCCCGCCCACTTCTGCAGCATATATATGCCCCCCCCCCCCTCGCACACACCACTGACCTATATGTGGCCCCTGAGTAGTAAGAGATGTATGGATCCCCCCCCCCATTGGGGGGATCTCATGGGGGACCCCGCAGGGGGACCGATGAAGGGAGTAGTAGGAGATGTATGGATCGGCCCCTATTGGGGGATCTCATGGGGTGACGCCGCAGGGGACCGATGCAGGGAGTAGTAGGAGATGTGGAGATCCGGTTGTAGAAACCATGGGTTTTTACGACAATTGGCATGCTAGTCCACACCAGTCCCAAATAGTCCCCACCAGACTCCACTAGTTCCCACCAGTCCTCAAGTCACCAAAAAAAAACCAAAGGACTATATTTGATATGGATTCTTCAAGAATATTTTGCAGCACGTAGTTATAGGACCGCCATACCTTTCACATAGCCCTCATGGACTCATTTCGTTTGAGGGCATGAGGGCCATGAGAAAAGCCCTCAATGAGGTATAATTTACTATCCCTCTTAGCCTCATCTTTAACACTCACACCCCATCGAATCCCATTTTTTTTTTTGAAAACGTCTGTGGCTATGGAATCCCTTTCTTGTAGAATGAGGCCATGAGGGCCACGAGAAAGCCCTCAATGATCCCTCGTAGCCTCATTTCTTTTGAGGGCATGAGGGCCATGAGAAAAGCCCTCAATGAGGTATAATTTACTATCCCTCTTAGCCTCATTTATTTTTTTATTTTCATTGTGTAGAGTTTTACTCTCTATATCTGCATAAATGTTATTTTGATCATCGCTTATATTCTTAACTTCTACAGGATTCGTCCTTTTTGGAGAGTTTCTCAGACTTTTTGTCGGTAATCTTTTTGAATAATCCCGGGGATTCAGTTTTCGTTCATCCCTACGGAACGTTGAAATATTTTGTGACTGCAAGTATTTGTATTTGATTATTTTAGGCCCATTTTTGTCTTTTTCATACTTCCAATCATTTATGCAACCCGAAAATGAGAATCATTCAAAAAGAGATAGAAATTTAACTCACTTGTACTCACCAGTTTTTCAGGTTCGAATCGCACCCGCCTGTAATTTTGACCATACTTACAATATACACGTACATGAATCCCTATTCCCAGCATATTCACCAAACATGTTACAACCCCCTCTGTTGCTCAGCTCTCAATACTACCATTCGTTTTGGAGCTGTTTCTGTGTTTCTGATGAATCCTGTTACTGGCCCATCTATATATTTAGTCTGTGTGAAACACACAGACTATTGTTTTTGTACGGTTCTTCTTCTTCTTCTTCTTCTTCTTCTTCCCTCTTCTTCTTCTTATTCTCCTGTCTTCTGTCTTCTATGCACTTCCTTGTCCTCACGATAACTCGTCAACGAATCGTCCTATCCCGCTGATTTTTGGCATACTGGTGGACAGTCAAAAGTGCTCGGCCACCTATGTTTTTCAGGTCGCTGGAGCCACTGAGTATGGCCTAATCGGCCACAGGGCTTTCACAGCCTCCAATTTCCTGATACAGTAAATTCTCCCCAAGCAATAGGATGCTATGTTATTCACACTGGAGATAATGTAAACACCAGTGGAGTAGCTGTCAAGAAATGAAATATAATCTACTAATCTTGTTATGATAATGGGATGTAAGTTCCTGGAACTAAGTTGAGAGAAACCCTTTACCCTGCAAGGAAATAGATTATAATCTAGAGAAACAGAATTTACTGGCACCAGTAAATTCAAGTCTGTGTGAAAAGGGTTAAAGTATCAGGAATAGACTATAAAGAAAGAGAATTCATGGAGGCTTATTTTTCGGGAGTAAAATATTTTGAACAAATCAGAAATGGGTTTTCGTTTGCAGTATTTACAGATATTCATACAGGAATCAGAACATTTTTATAAAAAACCAGAAATGGCATATATGTGACCAGCATTCAAAGGGTTTGATACACGAATCAGAAATGGACTTTTTTGTCCTGTATGAATATCTGTAAATACTGCAAACGAAAACCCATTTCTGATTTGTTCAAAAATATTTTACTCCCGAAAAATAAGCCTCCATAAATTCTCTTTCTTTATAGTCTATTCCTGATACTTTAACCCTTTTCACACACACTTGAATTTACTGGTGGCAGAAAATTCTGTTTCTCTAGTTAGGCATTATTTTCGCGTGATGCTCCACATAGTCCAATACTCGTTTCCGTATTACATGACGGTATTCATCATCACCTGTACAGATTTTGCTGTTGCACCTATAAAAACAAATTCCATCTGCTCTAACATTTTGCAATCCAAACCCTTGCCTTTTCACTTCAATGTTGTGTGTCGTGATATCAGTATGGCCGGAAAGTTTCTTCTGTAATTTTTTCCTAATACATTATTTATTTCCGACAGCTATACATTCTTTCTATTTAGGTCGGAACCGTCTGAATCATCCAGCCCCGCTGTCTTATCGTTTGTTTTTTCAGTAAGGACTTGGATTTTCAGTAATTAGGAGCTAGGCGGCCACTTGCCAAAGTAATAAATCATCTTTTCTAAGCAATAATAAATAATAAATCGACCTGAAAGACGAACGCGTATCTCGAACAATTTTCTAATTCCCATTTAACAATTAGGATAAGCGTGACGCTAAATTTTACGTTCCCATGACGCGGTACACAGTGGTACGGCACTTAACGTAACGGAATAAGAATTAGCCAACAATGAAAGCCGCTCAGAAGGGAGTTATCTCCCGAACATGACGGCTAATTGACGAAATTATACAAAGTATTTGATGAATGAATTATACCATGTAATGCAGATGAAATCAGTGAAAATCAATCCCTTTTTCAAACTTCCTGCTTAACGTATAGGATACAGAATTCGGCACTTCTGTTATGCATTTTTTTAGGATGACAGATTCTGACGCTGATGCGGATCGAACCACTGCTTTGACGAGAGTACATTTCTGCGGCACCAATCGCTTAGCGAAACTGGACCAGCGCCATAGACCACTCGGCTACCGACAAGCCCCCAAAAGGGCATGCTTGTAAACAACTAATTCTGGGGGATACCGGGTAATTCATTCATTGTAAACAACTAATTCTGGGGGATACCGAGTAATTTCGTGTGGGCTGTGCCAGCTTCATGGACCTGCTAGCATGCCTTTTATGGGACTTGTCGGTAGCCGAGTGGTCTAAAATACGTTATTTTATTTTATTTTTATTAGAGTCTAAAATCAGGCATCAACCGAGATTCAGGATTCATGTCGCCTTGGCTCTGAGTTTCCACTGTATTCAGACCCCCAACCCCTCTAGTCCTTTAGTACCCGTGTACATTCTCAGTGTTGTTTTTGCCTCTTCCCCCTAACAATTGGGGCGGGGGTGGGGATGGGGGCTTAGTTCCTACTGTGTTTGCTCCCCTACCCAGCGCGTTTTATATACATACTCCCGTTGGTACATGGAGCGTTGTGGGGAGGGAGCCAACCGGTACTCCCGCCTTCACCCCCCCCCCACCTTCCCAATGGGTGGAGTGTGGCGGGGGTGAAGGCGGTGGTACGTTTCCATTAGGAATTAGGCAGTTTTCTCTTATTTATGTCGCCAAGGTGTGGTGGGTGGGGTGGGGGTAGGAGTGGGTTTTGTTCCTGTAAGGGTCTGGGTAGTATTCACCTTATATTCGTCTAGGTTTTATTATCTTATTATACCTTCGTCGTTTTAGTGTTTATTATACTTAGTAGTATACATGGGGGTGTGGGGGAGTGGTGAGGGCGGTTGGGGTGGGATGGGTTGGGGTTAGTTTTGATCAGGATTCTGTCAGTATTCACCTTATGTTATCTTGGGGGTGGCGGGGGTGGGGCAGTCTTGCGTTGTCTTTAGAATTAGGATTGTAATCATCCTATATGCCGTCCAGCTGTCACGTCTAGGTGTTATACTCTAAGTCTTTTACCTACCCGGTTACTGAGTTTAGTTCCCCCCCCCCCCCCTACCACCCACCTCCATTTATCATTCACAACTTGTAGTGTCTCTAGGTTCCCCCGGCCCCCGTGGGTTGGGGTTGGGGGAGGGGGGTTACTGCCGGGGGGGGGGGGGTAATTTCGGGGTATTGAGGATATTCCATTCGCACTTCCATATGTTCTCCCTATATTGCGTCCCGTAGGCTTGCAGTTGTTTATCTTGACGTTCTAGTATGCTTAACGTCATTGTTTACGTACGGACTTAACTTTTACAGTAATGGTTTATTTTGTCTCATTGTTGTTCGTCTGTCACCTGATGAAGGCTTTGAAAGCCGAAAGCTCGAGAATAAATGACTAAAATAGGTCTTCAAGGTGTTACCTACTAATATTTTATACGTCAACTAGACCTATACGGCTACTATATATATATATATAGGATGAAAGACTCTGACGCCGATGGGGATCAAACCACTGCCTTGATGAGAGTACATTTCTGCGGCACCAATCTCCTAGCGAAACTGGACCAGCGTCATAGACCACTCGACTACCGACAAGCCCCCAAAATAAAGGCATGCTAGCAGGTCGAGCGTCCATGGAACTGGCACAGTCCACACGAAATTACTCGGTGTCCCCCAGAATTAGTTGTTTACAATGAATTATAACATGTAATGCAGATGAAATCAGTGAGAATCAATCTCTTTTTCAAATTTCCCGCTTAAGGTACAGAATACAGAATTCGGCACTTTTGTTATGCATTTTTTAGGATGAAAGACTATGGCGCCGATGAAAAAAAGAGATTGATTCTCACTTATTTCATCTGCATAACATGGTATAATTCATTGTAAACAAACCACTTTTGTAATAAACTAACCATTATTGTAATGAACTCATTTCGGTGATAAATCACGGACGTCTATTTTATAGTCGGACACTGGGGTGGGGTGAGGGACTAGTTTACCTGAACATGTTTGTGTGTCGTTCAATCGAATACCGTGTCCATTCACCTATTGAAACTTGGTAGTGACTGAAGAAAGTACGCAAGCACTTTTACAATAAACTTTATTTCAAAAGTGGTTATCGCGTACCAACCACTTTTGTAATAAAACCACTTTTGTAATAAACTAACCATTATTGTAATAAACTCATTTGGGTGATAAATCACGGACGTCCATTTTATAGTTGGACATTGGGGTTGGGTTAGGGACAAGTTTACCTAAACATGTTTGTGTGTCGTTCAATGGAATAAAGTGTTAATTCACCAGTTGAAACCTGGAGTGTCTGGAGAAAGTACGCAACCACTTTTGCAATAAACTTTATTACAAAAGTGGTTATCGCGTACGAACCACTTTTGTAATAAAACCACTTTTGTAATAAACTAACCATTAGTGTAATAAACGCATTTCGGTGATAAATCACGGACGTCCATATAAACTCATTTCGGTGATAAATCACGGTTGTCCATTTAAAAGTCGGACATTGGGGATGGGATGAGGGACTAGTTTACCTAAACATGTGTTGCGCCCACTTTTGATATATTTACCACTTTTGATGTAGCTTGCCACTTTTGTGTAAAAATCACCCACTTTTGATGTAGCTAGGCACTTTTGATATAAAATTGACCACTTTTGATGTAAAAGAAACGAACAAGATCACCACTTTTGGTAAAATGCCCACTTTTCGTAAAATCTATCCTCTCTTTTTATATTTGAGTAATTTTGTTTGTTTCTTTGTTTGTTGGTTTGTTCTCCATAGACTCGAAAACGACAAGGCTGATCGGGTCGTAATTCGGCCTGGGTGTGTAGATTGCGCCTGGAAAGGATTGGGGCTTCCGGGCATGGCTTGGGGCCCGTCTTCGCGTATGCGCAGTGACGATATCGGAAACTACTCAGCCGATTGGGACGAAACCTGGGATATAATTATATGATCCATAGTGTAGGGATTTGCAGGTATGGGATGGGGCCCGACTCCAAGCATGCGTAGTGGCGCATTCGGAAACTACTGTTTCGATCGAGACGAAACTTGGAATTTGTATCTGGGGTCCACCGGGTAGTCATTTGTCACCGTCGGGTTTGGGCTGGGGCCGTCTTGTCGCATGCGCAGGAACGACATGGGAAACTTCTAGACCGATCGGGAAGAAACCTGGGATTTTGTATGTATGGTACATCGGGTAGTAATTTACCACCATTGGCTATGACCTGGGAGCCAATCTTTGCGCACGCTCAAGATAAAAAAAAACGGACAAAGTCGAGCACCCCCATCTAGTCAATATATATATTTGAGCAATCTTGTCCCTTTGTCTGTCTGTTTGTTCTCCATAGACTCGAAGATGGCTGGGACGATCGGGACAAAATTTTGTCATGGTTGTGTAGCTTGGGCCTGAAAAGGACATAGGCTATTTGAACATGGAGTGGGGTCCCGTCTTCGCGCATAAGCAGTAACGATCTCGGAAACTACTGGGAACGAAACTTGGGATATGTATGTAGAGCCCATCGGGTAGTGATTTGCCACTATCGGGTATGGGTGGGGCCCGTCTTCGCGCATGCGCAGTAACGGTCGTGTTAATTACTGGGCCGACTGGAACGATACTTGGAATTTGTATGTAGGGTCCATCAGGTAGTCATTTTCCAACTATGGGTGGGATCCAATCTTAGTACCAATAACCCGGACGAAGTCGGGCACTCCATTTAAGATATATGTAATTGAGTAATCTTGTCTGTTTGTTCTCAAAAGACTCGAAAACGACTGAGCCAATAGAGACGAAACTTGGCACGGGTGGGTAGGTTAAGCCCGGGAAAGGCATAGGCTATACGGAGATTGTGATGGCGTCAGTTTTCGCGCATGCGCAGTAACGATATCGGAAACTACTGGTCTGATCGGGATACAACTTCGGATTTGTATGTAGGGTTCACCTGGTAGTGATTTGATATTGTCGAGTATGGAATGAGGCCATCTTTGCGTATGCAGAGTGGCCATTTTGGAAACCACTGTGCCGATCGAGACGAAATCTGGGAATTGTCTCTGTCTGTCTGTCTGTCTGTCTGCCTGCCTGCCTGCCTGCCCGCTCGCCCGCCCGCCCGCCCGCCCGCCCGCCCGCCCGTCCGTCCGTCCGTCCGTCCGTCCGTCCGTCCGTCCGTCCGTCCGTCCGTCCGTCCGTCCGTCCGTCCGTCCGTCCGTCCGTCTGTCTGTCGTCTGTCTGCCTGTCTTCCTGTCTGTCTGTTCTCTATGGACTCGAAAATGGCTCGGCTGATCGAGACGAAACTTAGCATAGAGGTGTAGCTTTGGCGCGGGAAGGACATAGGCTATTTGGCCGTGGGATTAGGGCCCGTCTTCGCGCATGCGCAATACAAATCTCGGAAACTTCTGGGCCAATCGAGACGAAACTTGAGATTTTTATGTTGGGTCCATCGGGTATTCATTTTCCAACGTCGGGTATGAGGTAGGGTCCGTTTGCGCGTATGTACAGTGACGAGCTCGAAAACTACAGTGCTGATAGGTACGAAACTTGATATTTGTAGGGTCCATCGGGTAGTTATTCTTCACGCTCAACTATGGGGCGGGGCCCGTCTTCTCGCATGCGCAGTGGCGATTTCGGAAAGTACTGGGCTGATCGGGACGAAACCTGGGATTTGTATGTACAGTAGTAGGTGATAATTGCCGATTCGGTATCACTTGTACACGATTTTGTACATGTACACGTACATGGATGTACACCTCCATAGGATTCAGTGTTAAAATCATGTACAAGTACACAAAATGTCGTTTTTTATGGTGATACAGAATCGGCCATTGTTTTAGATCGCACTTTTAACGTTCAAATACCCATTGGCGAACGCGTACATTCGACACGTCGCTCAAGAGTGAAAAAAATGTATGAAATTTTAAGAAAATATAATTAAAAATTTGTTCTCTACGTTCCCATCGTGGATTAGACCATCGATCCATCGTTGGTGAACGCGAGCAAAAAACGTTTTGCCGATTCTGTATTAGCATCAAAAAGCGATTTGCCGATTCTGTATCACCTAAGTAGGTATACGTTCACCAACGGGTATTTGAACGGTTAAAGTGCGATCCGATCGGGGAAACCCATTTGCCGATTCTAGATCAGAAAATCGACCTCTGTACGGTACATGGAAAAAAGGTGATACCGAATCGGGAAACCACTGCCACGTTCCCGATCATGTTTGGGACGGTATAGGGTGCGATTTGATCGGTGAAAAAACGATTTGCCGATTCATCTCTTGAGTTTTGTGAATAAAAGGTTTTCGTTCAAAAGAGTCGATTATAAAATTGAATCTGTAAAAATAGACATTCATGTTTTGTTTTGGTGTGAATGAAGGTTTCCGTTCAAAAGAGTCGAGTATAAAATTGAATCTGTAAAAATAGACATTCATGTTTTGTTTCGGTATGAATGAAGGTTTTTCGTTTACACTGAAAAAAAAAAATTGCCGGAGTTTAGAAAATTAGAAAAATCGATGGGAAAAATCATTTGTTTACGTTTTGTCACTGCGAATTTTGTGAAATAAATTTTAATAAAGCACTTTATAGAATTGTTTCATTCAAATAAAAATAGCTCGTAGAATTGTTTCATTCAAATAAAAAATCTATTATAAAACCTTTTTTCACTTGGGTGAATTTTTAAGAGGTAAAACTGACACCCATGTTTTTATTCTGGTGTGAATGAAGGTTTTCGTTTAATGGGTCATTTTAATAATAGATAATAAAAGCGCATTTTCCGCTCAATTAGGTTTAAGTGATAAATAATCTTTAATATATTCGTGATAATGTTCGGAGATATGAATGAACCCTTTTAACGGATGTAATTATTCTCAAATGCGTTAAATCAGAAACCGGTTTCTTATACACTAAAACTTTCAAACTTTTTTAAAGTTCTCCAGTTCGTCACTGAGTGAATAATCTGAGATATGAATGAACCCTTTTAACAGATGTAATTATTCTCAAACGCGTTAAATCAGAAACCAGTTTCTTATGCACTAAAACATTCAAACTTTTTCAAAGTTCTCCAGTTCGTCACTGGGTGAATAATCTGTGATGCGATTTTTAATGCGTTCAGAGGCAAAACACATTTGTAGAGGTTTTATCATGAAAAATGTTTTTCTTCAACTGGTTTTTTAGTTATTATATTAAAGACAGAAGATTTTTATTTACTTAAAACATAAAAATAATTATACATTTAATTTTGAAAATAATAAATAACCCACATTAGCATACTCAACAGAAATATTAATAATTTAAAAACGAAAAAAAATGTTTTTACAGATGGATGCCGAATGTCGAGGTCATCTTTTAAACGAATATGAACGTGCCAAGAAGAGCATTCAATCGGCTGACAGAAGCAGACGTCTTGGAGAGATGGAACTCAGACGCGAAGCCACAAAAATATTTAAACCCATGACGGAGGTTCAAGAGCGAAGCAAGAATGAGATAGTTGAAGAATTGAGACCCATAAAAGAGAGTTCTTTGAGAATGGGTTCGTTGCCCGGTAGTTTTACAAAACAGTATTCCTTTCAATCTACACCAAATTACGTTCCCATGAGAATCAAAACCGATGTGAGCGAGAGCGACGATACAGCTTCGACTATCACCACTGATAGCGTCGCATCGTCCGAGGATGGTGGTAAGAGAGATCTGTTGTATGGAATTTATAAGGATTCGGACGGTAGAACTTTTGTGGGCGACACAGAAGTGGAAATGGATGATGATGATTTAATTATCAGTTCGAATAAGTATAAAATAACTGATGGACTGCACAAATTACTGCTTTTCGACAAGCCTTGAAATTACACGGAACAGGATTTCGACAATTATGGTGACATTCTGGTTCAGACCCACGCCATGAAGAGAAATAACGATGCCAGAGAGAGGAGACCCAAAGCCAACAGAGGTTACAAGTGGACGAAAGTGGTGAAACCCATATGGGATATGAATAAGAAGTTCGTCGAATCGGTGACTGGTAAAAGGGTGAAAACTACTTTTCTTCCGAGCGATTCTGACGCTCTGTCTCAGAGATTGAGTTTGTTGATGGCAAGTAGACGTGCTGGTAACACAGGATTAGATAATGAAATAGTTACTATATGTGACGAATTGTTAAGACAGAAGGTTTTGAATAAAACCCATTATAAAAGGCTGATAAACGAATTGAAGGATTGATATATATAATAAGTAGAGAGAAACAAACAAACAAAATATATAAAATAAAAATAGTAAATTTTACATTAGAATAATAAAAGTATTTAAACAACAAAAGATTTACCAGTGAAAACAAAATATATATTATAAAATAAAAATATGTTGGTGATAAAGAACAGGGGATACGTTAGAACTTACGTTCAAGGTGGTTTTGGCATCATCGATTATATAATGCGAGCGTTCAAGAGTGATGCAGGTAGAAAACTCGCATTGACTGCGTTTGAGGTTGGTAAGAAGACGGCTTTGGATGCTGGTAAGAAAGCCGCTTCGAAAGCCAGTGGTAGGATAGCTTCTGTGGCTGGCAAGAGGGCAGCCGATGCATTGATCGACAAGTTGATCAGTCCACCGGCGAAGCGAGCTACGTTAGAGCAAACGCTGAAAAGTTGGAAAGATTTTAAGGATGCTGAGGTACCCATACAAGATTTCGCCAAAATGACGAGTGGATCTGGATTGAAGAGAACTCACGATGGTGTAATATAAATAAATAATAATATTAAAACTGAGTTTGATAAAACATAAAATTGTGTTTGAAAAAATCTAAAATAACAACAACAAAAAAATAAACAAAGATGAACATTAAAGATATGTCTTGGAATGATGCCGCGACTAAGAGGTCAAATAATGAGTTCTTTCCCAAAAGTATAAGAGGCTTGATAGTGGGAAAATCGAATTGTGGAAAGACCAATATGTTGATGAATCTGTTGTCCCGACCCGACTGGTTGGATTACGACAGATTGTTTGTGTTTGGCAAGAGCTTGTTTCAACCCAAATACAAATTGCTTCGAAAATGCATGGATCGTAGATTGCCTAAGGACGTCATAGCCAGAATCTTTGACAGTAGGGAGGAATTTGACAAAAATGAAGCTTCTCCTTTGACCATTTTGGATGGGGCAGCGATGAAATTGATGAAGAGAAATGCATCTTCGAACATCGAGTGTCAATTTTATGAGAACGCTAGCGACGTTCCGGATCCTAGAGAATTGAAATCGGAAGATAAGAATCTCATGATTTTCAACTATCTGCTTTTGGAGAGACAGAACCAATGCGAATCGTATTACGTTAGAGGTCGTCACAGCAACGTGGACTGTTTCTACCTGTCGCAGAATTATTTTCGATTGCCCAGACAGACGATAAGGGAGAACGCTAATTTTCTATGTCTCTTTCGCCAAGATCTCAAGAATCTCAATCACATCTACAGCGATCACGTCGCAAATGACATGAGTGCAGTGAAATTAAGGAGATTCTGTAAGAGGGCTTGGGATGGAGGACTTTATAATTTCATCGTGATCGAGTTACTAGCAAATTTAATCACAGAAAATATCGGTGCGGATTTGACAAGTTTTATGTTTCTGATGATAATAAGATAGAGCATGAAAATAAAAAAAATAGAAAATAATAAATCTTCAAATAATTAGTTTGAAAAAAAAAATAAAAAAATAAAATTAAATATAATGTTCGAACAAGAATTGTTAGAACGGATAGCTGAGAATACGGCTGCAAAACAATCCATTGAAATCGTGGTGAGTGGCGATTCGACTCGATTTGCGATGAAATTCGAACCTTCCATCAAATTGAATAGAGAGAAAAGATGTGAGATGGCGTTCGTGAATCTGGTGACTTATTATTCCTTTCCCAATGTCACCGAAAAGAATAACTCTTTCAAATATTCCGACGGAGTGGATTGGTTGGAGATTCGAATTCCCAAAGGAAATTATGACATAGACGATTTGAACAATTACATTCAAACATGAATGAAGACGGATGGAAAGGGAAGCAACAAGATCAGACTCGCTCCCAACCCTAATACCTTACAGACGATGTTGGATTTGGAAGATAAAATTTTTGAGTGGATTTCAACACAGACGATTCTATAGGCACGATGCTGGGAGTCGATCAAAAGATGTATCGAGGCCACGCGGCATCTGAAAATACGGTTGACATTCTCACAGTCAATAGCATTCTAGTGAACGTGGATGTGATTGCTGGAAGCTACGTGAATGGTAGTGCTCAACCGACGATCTATTCCTTCTTTCCAAATGTGTCGCCGGGTTATAAGATCGTGGAATGACCTCGAAATTTACTTTATCTACCAGTGATTTTAGACACATTGTATAGTCTCAAAACCACGTTGACAGATCAAAATGGTGAACTGTTAGATCTTCGCGGAGAGAGGGTGACGATATGATTTCACATAAGAGAAATATAAAAGCAAAAAAAAAATAAAAATATTGTGTGTATATATATAAATAAGAAAATAAAATAACGCAATATTAATTTACAAAATTATTTAATATATATAATTATCATTAAAACAAAAAAAACAATTGAAGAAAATATATTTCAAAAAAAGAATTATGACACAATACGTGGTTAAAAACGTGAACATATCCGCAGAACAGAGGAAGAAACTTAAGAGAGCATTAACAACTCGAGGCAAGGCGGTGAGATTCAAATTCACTCACGAAGATCTGACGAGTGACGGTCAGGATTCGATCGCCTGGACCAAAAGTCAAATCAAGAGGATGGAGAAAGTGATTCGTGATGGAAGAGGGTTGACAGTGAGATTGAGTCCCGCTCAATTGAGATACAATTTGAGAATGAAAGGCGGTTTCCTACTGCTATTGGCAGGAATCACTGCAAAAGCATTACCCTTTGCCACTAAAACATTACCCTTTCTCGGAAAGACTCTCGGCGTGGGAGCTCTCGGGACTTGCAAGTTCGGCAGTTGAGAAATTAATGGGTGGCAGCGGACTGTTTTTGAAGAAGAGAGGAGCCATGTGTCACGTCCATGTAGACGACAGCAGTAAAGGATTGTATCTAGAACCCGTTAGAGGTGACAACTCTTTGAGTGGAAACGGTCTCTATCTAAAGAGTGGTCGGAACATTGAGCGACTTGGCAAGGGTTTGTTGTTTGGTGAGAATTCACCATTTAAGAATATACCGATTTTGAGTATGTTATTATAATGCAAATTTATATAATTATATAAAATATAAATCATAGAAAGTATAAAATAATATAAAATGGATAAAAAGGTGGAAAAACAATTAGACGATAATGATGAATATCGCGAGATAGAGTGCGAAAAAGATGTGGAAAAATGATTAGACGCTAATGAGGGATATCTTAGGAAAGAACTGATAAAAGAGTTAAATAAAGATTGGGATAGATGGTTGAAATTTAAAAGAATGAGACGTTTTCCACCATCACCACTACCTTCTGAAGAGAATGGTAATGATGCGAGTGTTACCGAGAGATGCACAACATTCGTTCATAATTATGACTTGGATAAACAAATGTCTTCTTATAAAAAAAACGTAACATATCACAAAAAAAGAAAAGAAGAATCGACGCTGAAATTTGAGAAAAAAGGAAATGTTATTATAATATATGGGCAATAGTGAAGAAGGAAAACAAAAAAAAACAAAAAAAAAACAAAAAAAAGTAATGAGATCTGGAGATGATCAACCTCTCTAGATCTCATTACTTTTTTTTTCCTTCTTCTTCACTAAAAAATCAATCTCTCTATTGTTTATATTTCCAAGTCCGTTACTAACATGTTGACACTCGTGTATTCTGCTTTTTCGAAAATGTGTTGAATGTTTATCTTTACTTTTTTAAGTTTTTTTTACATCGGTGAATGTGCTCTCACCACCCGATTTGTCCACGAGTTCGAGTGAGATTTTTGGATATATGTAACTTCCATAGGACAATGACAAATCGTCCTTGTCGAATTCTCATCTCGGGCGATGATGATTTTCTGTAGATCACTTTGGTAGTCGTAAAACAAATCGAGCATGGCTTCGTCCAATTTCAAAGGCATGTTATATTTGTTGTATTTGCGCTCTAAGCCCTTTGTCTTGACCTCATTCAATTTGATGGAATCGTGTCATTGTAATCTATATATTTTAAAACCGAATTTCTTACATATTTTGACTCGTTTCAATTTCAATTCGCATCTTTTAGGTGTTATTGTCATGATCGATTATTTGTTTTTTTTTTGTTTTATGAATTCTTGCAAATAATATATATTTTAAATTTTGTATTTAAATAATAATTTATTAAAAAAGTTTGTTTTTTTTTTTACTCTTTATATATATATATAAAAAAAAAAAGTTTTTTAATTTTAATTTTCTTTAATGTGAAATTTTTTTTTTTTTTGTAAAAGTGTTTTTCTCTTTATATAAATAAAAGTTTAAATTTAACATCCTTTTTTCTCGTATTAATTCAATTTTTTTCACGTTAAGGAACATAAAAATTTTTTTTTTTGAAGGGATTAAAACATATATATATAAAAACAATTTTAAAACTTTTAACAAATTATTATTAAATACAAAATTCGAAAACAAAAAATATTCTTACAAATGGAGCAAACAAATAAAAAAATGGAAAATTTAGATAAGAAAACCATACCTCAGTTAAACGAGATTTGTAAAATATTTACATGTAAATTCCACATTTCAGAAATCATAGAACTAAATCAAAAAAAATTGAAGTCATACAGGAACATTGTTTGTGAAACGATGGAAATGCAAACGAAATGTCGATAGCAATGACGTCAAAAAATGCATCGGTTGTGAAAAATGAGAAGAAGAAAAAGATAGTAAAAGGAATCGAAATGCCGACATCGAAAAAAACAAAAATGTTTCGATTGTGAAAAATAAGAAGATGACTAAACGAAAAGCCGATGAAGAACTTCAAGTTTCAAAAGAAAGAAAAAAAAAAAACGAAAACGAAAATGAGTGATGTACTTCAGATTCTAGACAAATGAGATATATCGAGCAAAATTCGACAAGCAATTGACAAAGGGAAAGGAGAAGAATATACAGCACAACTGTATTCCAATCGAAGTCTTAGAATGGGAGAGTGTGATCAAAGGCATTTTTAAAACTTTCGATGTGGTTCCCTCGTTCAAGAAAATCGATCCAAAATTATTCATGGAACGGGTGAAGAAAAAAGTATTCGATTTGTTTCGCAAACCCATGAACGTGGGACTAAAAATTAAGATGATACTCCATTGCGTGATGAATAAAATCGACGTGAAGTCTGACGAGAGCATCGTGACAAATGCATTTTTCAGGTTCGAGGTTCAGATTTATCAAACGTTTTCGAAAAGATGAAATACAAGATGTTGATGTCTCTCGCAAATTATCAACATGAAGGTAGTAATTGGACATTCGATGAGGTGTTGAAACTCGAAATTCATATAACTGAAAACGATGCGTTGAAAGGGTCTTCCTACATGGAATTACCGTATTTCCTAGCTAAAAAAAAATACTGTGATCAACGTTAGAAATAAAGATGATCAGTGTTTTAAATGGGCAGTCACCTCCACTTTATACCCTGTCAAAATGAACTCCGATAGAGTTTCTCGTTACGAGGAGACTTCTAAAAATCTCGATTCGACCGGAGTGACTTTTCCAATGCAGTTAAAACACATCGAACGTTTTGAGACTCAAAATCCCACCATAGCGGTGAACGTCTTGGGATACAATGATGAAAAATGAACGATCTATCCTCTCAGACAGACTTCATATCTCGAAAGAGAAAATCCGAGCCGATTACTGTCAAGACAAAATAATAAACATGAACATAAGATATGTTTATGTTGCAACTGCATGA